>VWZU01012531.1:1142745-1192852 GCA_013397095.1 Sterrhoptilus dennistouni
GGGGGTCGTCTCGCTCTCAGCCTGTCTCAGGGGAGGTGCCGGGGCTTTATCCAGCCCTATTTATCAGCTGCCGTCGGGGGTACGTGTGCAGAAAGAATGGGAAGGATGGGTGGCGGGCGTGCCCCTGAGCGGGGAGCCCACAGGCGCTGTGTCTCGGGGGCGCTGCCAGCACCGACAGCAGCATCCCTGTGCCGCGCATCCCCGCGTGTCCCGGCGAGCCCGCCGCTCCCGCTGCCCGGCCTGCCCGAAGCTCCCCCGCGGACAGCACAGTTCCCATCTATCAAGGGTGCCTGAAATGGAAAAGCCTGCAGTTTGGATAGGAAAATCCACAGCATTAGAAAACGGTGATCCAACGAAGCGTGTCTGATAATGGTAGCACAACAAATAATGTGATTGAAACGTTGTAATAAAAGTATATGGCAGAAACAATAAATGAGTATACTTTCAGATTATCTTTCATGTGACTGGTATGAATTTAGACCAAGAAGGATTTTAGATTAACCTGGACAGTGAAGATAACTACTTGAAAGTTTATACCAGCATAAACCTAAAAGTACCTCAGTGAGCTTCAAACAAGTTAAAATACTAAATAAATTATTGCTATTATTCAATAATAGTCAAGTCCAAGTATTTCCTGATTCCACTTGAAATGAACAGTTCGGGTTTTTTCAAACTTGTTCCTTGAAATCAATCATTGATTCTGTAGCCAGTTTTTCTTTATTTTGACTGATGGATCAGCAGAATAGTTATTGACTGATTATAATCATGAGACAAACTTGTTCTAGTTGCATATGTATAAACCTATTTTATGCACATTTTCAATAAATGGTAGCCTTTTTCTATTAATCAAATTCATGGAAGGTGCAAGGATGCAGGCACATGTGTCCTGACCAAATCGAACTAAGCTGCTATACACATTCATCCTACCCATGAAGTTTCACACTGGAAGGACAAGCTCCCACCCAAGTGACAGAAAACCCCTGCAAAGATGTGAATTTTCAATCACTGTGTCTCCCATAACACAGGTGGCTGAGGGAGATGTGGAGCCAGAAGCTCAGCAATGCACAAAAGCTCTGAGACTCCTCAGGCTTCCAAAGAGGTGAATTTTTTGGTACATTCCAGCCATTTGAGGATTGTTGCATATGGATAGAAAATAAGAGATGCAGAGGAATAATTCATTGATATGGCTTTTTTTCCCATGTCAGTCTCTTTTCAGCAATCCACCATGCTGAAAAATCCATAACTGAAGTTCTCTAGGATCACCGGCTTTGCCACAACAGTCTCAGATGCAAACCTGACCGTTGGAACCTGTGCAGTCCTTGGCCACTTTCCTCCCTTTCAGTCATCCATTGTCTTCTTATTTCAAGGAAAGATGAGGAAGGAAAGAGAGGAATCTCTTCTCCCTCTAGCATCAGCAG
The DNA here is from genome assembly GCA_013397095.1 of Sterrhoptilus dennistouni. Classification (NCBI taxonomy): domain Eukaryota; kingdom Metazoa; phylum Chordata; class Aves; order Passeriformes; family Zosteropidae; genus Sterrhoptilus; species Sterrhoptilus dennistouni. The sequence continues at coordinate 1,144,164 of VWZU01012531.1, forward strand.
TTATTCAAGCCACACCAAATGATTTTAGGGTGAGCGACGAGGGCCTATTAAGCTGATCTTCCTGCAAGGTATCTCTGTCCTACAGGCACTGTCACAGTTTCTGTTGTGAAGACAGGCTACAATGCTTATCTTCTCTACCTAAGCATGCAAAAATTATCTTAGAAACTTGTGGGAAAGAAAAAAAGTGTTTCTTAAAAATGGTAGTGCCTATAATTTTGGTCCTATAGTGTGAATTCAGAAGTACTTTTTCCATAAAATACAATTATGGCAAATGGTTGCTAGTGTGCAAGTATCATTACTAGTAAAAGTATTTCTGAAGTAGCAGAAGTAACATGAAAGCTTTTGGAGCCATTAGCATACCAGAATTGATCAGCCAGTTTAAACAAGTAAATATCTAAGAATTCTTTTTCCCTTTGGATCATACCTGTTTAAAGGAACTATTTCACACTAAAGCCAGTAATACCTATGGCACAATTTAAATTGAAACTTTCATGATAACAAAAACATATCAACAAGATTTGCTGTTAGGGCAGGCTTTAAAGGAGAGGAGTTCCCAGGTGATGTCAACCCAGATCTTTTATCATTGTTTCGAGAAAATGTTGGAATACAGATCAAAAATTATGAAAACTGTAACTTTTTAATATGTACACTGGGAAGCATTTTCCCTGTATGCTATTTCAAAACTTAGCCAATCACTTGGCCAATATCATAGAACCAGGGAATGGTTTGGATTGGAAGGGACCTTAAAGACCATCTAGTTTCAATCCTCTTGCTGTGGAACGCCTTTCACTAGACCAGATTGGATGGCCAAACTGGTCATGAACACTTCCAAAGATGGAGCATCCACAACTTCTCTGGACTTGTTCCAGAGTCCCACCAACCTGACAGTGAAGAATTTTTTTCTCAGCATGTGATATAAACCTACTCTCTTTCAGTTTGAAACTATTCCCCCTTGTCCTGTCACTACATGCCATTGTAAATACTTGCTTTCCATCTTTCTTGTAGACTCCCTTCAGGTACTGGAAGGCCACAATTAGGTCACCTGAATTTCTTCACTTTTATAGGCTGAACAACCCCAAATATCTTCATCTTTCCTTATAGGAAAGGTGCTCCATTCCTCTATTAAATTTGGCGGCCCTGCTCTGGACTCCCTTCAGCAGGTTGTTGTCCTTCCTGTGCTGGGCGCCCTAGAGCTGGATACAGTGGTTTAGGTGGGATCTCACCAGAGTGGAGTAGAAGCACCAAACAGTTATTCAGCCAAACAATTTAATACTGTCTGGCCAGCACTATCTACAAAAAACATAGAACAATGCTAGAATTTGGAGAAAGATCTGTTCTTTTTAGGCTGTGCCCAAACCTCATACCCCAGGGTGGATAACTGCATGTGGTGTACTCAGACACAAGGTCTCCACCAGCCGATGTGAATGGGAGAGTAACCATGTTTGTGGTTTGTACAAATAAGTTATTCATTTCTTTTCATCTGTTCCATCACAAACTTTCACACATTTTTTCAGATGATGGATGCATGCCCCACCATACAGCAGTAGTGTGTAAGCAACAATGGTGCCTGAGGGAAGTAGTTTCCCAGTGGGATGAGTACTGGGATGAGTTCAGTGAAAAAACAAAGATTCAATCTTCCTTTTGTAAATTATGTATGGATATATAAGGATATAAAAGGGTCTCTATGACTTCATGCTGAATCTTGGATAGTTTTTACTTCATGTTTGCTGTGTAGCCATGTCAGCTTCCTTAGAGCTATCTTTAATGGAATTGTTTATGATTCTGGACTTCACACCTTAGCTTGGTTAGTCAGTATTATTTTGCATTAACAAGGAGACTAGTGCATTGTCAATGGAGAAAATGTGGAAGTGGTACCACATATCTCCCTCACTGCCACTCATTGTGTCATGCTTGTTGCTTTCTTTTTGACTACTTATTTTTTAAAAAATCAAACAGAAAAAACCTGGGGAAAAAAAAAACCAGAAAAAAAAACAAAGAAGAAAAAAAGGAAAAAGAAGAAATAAAGAAAAAATAAGAAAAAAGAAAAAAGAAAAAAAGAAAAAAAATTTTTTAAAAAAAAAGAAGAAGGAAAAAAGAGGTTGTGCTTTGCTCTCACAGGTAAAATCCTGAGGAGAGACAAGATACTGCAAGGAACTTTCAGCAGTTCTCTGTACCCAGTGTTGAAGGGCCAGTTGTGCTAAGGCTCCTATGGCCAGCCCTACTGTTCCTATATAGCACTAAAGGTACACATAGATCTAAGAGCATGGCACAGGTACACAGAGTCATGATTTGGCTGCTCCAGGGATCATAATTTAGAGGGAGTCCATGGGGTGCCAGTAAATATTAAAGAAGCATGAACATTGTTCTTTGTGCAAACAGCTCATAGCCATTGACTTACAATACTCCACAGATGTTTTAAGACAGTTCTTTTAGAAACATTTGAAGTGGCTTTTGAGAAGTAGACCAGCAAACTGACTTTTAATGGGAAATAAACAGGTTCTATGTGAACAACTATGGCTGCTGCTTCATTTAGTTTCTATTCCCCAGTGGCTGTCTAGTGTCTGGGATAAATAATCATCCATCATCCTCAGCAGGATTAATGACCATGAATTCTCAGAAAGAAGCAACTGACAGGCAGCCCTTGCAGGAGTGTTGCTAGAGGGATCAGTAGACAAATTTAATGGAAAATTTTCTTCAATTATGGTTTAGTAAAGGCAAACAAGAGAAAGACTCAAGGCTTCTTTAATAAAACTGAGATGTCTAGTTATTCTTCTTGAAAGGGGTAAACCTCCACAGCAGCCGTCAGTGAGCTTTCTGGGTGGTGTTTAAGTTAGTCGAAGTATATATAGTTTTTTTCCTCTTTTATTTTTCTTTTCTTATTTTTTTTCTCAAAGGTTACATATTTAGGGATTGAGGAGGTAAAAACAAAGGCTTCGTTCACCTATTGATAAAAGGCTCAGTTGGTTGTTACTGGAGCTAAACCAATTTATCATGTTTAAATAAATTCAGGACACGTTGATCTCTTTTCATGACATTATCTACTCAATCTATTGCTCTGTGACACTGAAAGTCATCCAATAAAATAATGAAATTATTAATATGCTAACTTATATTACATCTGAAAACTAATTTGAAAACTTTGGACTTCACCTCTAATTCATTTAATGAAGGTATAAGCCTCCATGTCTGTTATGAACATCCTTCCACACTGGCTTTGGTTTTGTTCTCTCTGGTAATACAATGGAAACTCTCACTGACCTCAGTAATAGCAGAGCCAGGCCAATATGCACTATAGTTGTATATCTCACAAGTATTTAACCCATACCACAGAAAATTTTTGTTTGTTTGTTTTTTGTAGATTTCAGCTTTTGCCATCTAATTTGCTTTTTTTCCCCTGTTCTATTTGCCAGCCTTACAACTTTGACTCAAGGAAATCAAAATTCTCAACCAGAAGGAGAGGTGAAATAAATCCAGGTGGTCCTTTGAGATACTCATCAATCTCAGCAAATACTAGTAAAGCAAATTAACAAAGTGCTGGTGAGATTTTCTCTATATGAACACACATTAATGGATGTGTGTAGACAGACTATAAATAAGTTTGTGATGTGGACAGAAGGTCTGGTATACCAAGCTTGTACCACTGTAATTTAGAATATTGCTGAAATGGGGATCAAATCACAGTATTAAAAAGTTGCATTGCATCTTTATGGAATTGACATCTACAGTGCCTTGGCTCCTGGGGATTTTCAGAATTTTCTATATGAGATGAAACAAAAATGCCATGGATATCACTTTTAGAGGACCAGTATAGATCCATTCCTTTACAATCTCAACAGGCTTGGGAACAATAAGAACTCAGAAGTGCATGAATCAAGAATGCACTGCAAAATGTAAAAGGTAGAGATCAGTGGAGTAATTGAAAGCAAGTAAACATGATCATGGCTTGTATTCAGTCTGTGTGAAGATGTCTTTGCACGGAATATTGTGGTATTTTATAAAGCTCCAATTATTGCTCGATACAATCACTACTGCAATCAAAATCAGACAAGCAATATTAGAGGAAACTGCAAAATTATTGGCACCTTGCCTTGAAATTAACCACTGAAAAGTTTGCTGCACAATTAGAATTAAAAAACCCAAACCAAAACCATCAAAAGAACCCTCAACTATCACAGTTTACAGCAGGTGGGGAAAGAATCAGTCTTTTTGTTATCTTCATGTCCTGAGTTTCAATTGGCATAATAATAAACGGTAGTTTTCCATATCAAGTGGTAATTTTCAGCTACAACAAAGAGCATATAACCTATAATTTAATGGAAAGAAATCTGTCTCAGTAAAGGAAGCACCTTCAACCTGATCCCTCATTACTTGGATATTTGGTATGCACACTGACAATCAAAAATGAACAGCAGTGCAAGTAAAGGCTTGTTCCAGACAGTGCAGATCACTGAAATTAACTTCCGAAGCAACTAAATTCCCACAGGCAGTGGGGGTAATTTTCAAGTGCATTTAAATGCTACTTTTAAAAATGAAGTAGCATACAGATTTAAGTTGTATTCAGCAGCAGCATTTCCTGGTCAGTCCAGGCTTTTCCATGACTGAAACTTTTCACCAATTGTCATACTGAAATGCTTTCATCTTCCACAGCAACTGTTCTGCTTCACGTGGAGTTAGGATCCCTCATTCTGAGAGGAAAATGAACAGGAAATCTTATGTGTTGATTAGTTTTGGATGCCCTTCTCACAACTTTCTGTTTCCTATTCACTGAAAAGATAAACAAATCTACTCTGCAGACTAGGGAAAATGTTACAGCATCTGAGTACAAGGACTCAAGACATATTTTTGTGTCATACAGAAGCAAATGTGAAATCCCTGCAGCTGAAATCACTCATATAAGGCTTGGCTGAATATATCATGTTGCTGTTCCCCAAAATTGTACACCAGACCATTCCCATTCTTAAGTGGTAGAATCAATGAGTGGCAGTGAGTGTTGTTTCTCCCTACAAACACTTTTAAAGCTGATTGTGCTTTGTTAAAAGCTCTTAATACAGTTGAATGGGCCATTGTTTGTTGTAACAGCATATGGTTTTGTAAAAATCCCAAGGTGGTTGCATGAGAGGTGGAACCCACAGACCTTGTAACAGATAGGTCAGAGCATGGTGCTCATAACCAAGCCAAGGTCATGGGTTCCTCACTTAAGAGCTGGACTAAATGGCCCCTGTGGTCCCTTCCAGCTCAGAATATTGTGTGTGTGGGATTCTGTGTGATACTGTCTCACATACCTTTAGAAGAATAGATGTGACAAACATTCTAAAAACCTCAGATTCTCCCTTCTCCTAGACTGCCCTCTCACATCTCTACCTGCTCCTCTCACTAGGCTCAGCTTCCTATTCTGCAGCTATCAGCGGGGCAAAAAGCAGCCCACACCAGTGCTGACTCCAAACAGGCCAGCATATTTGTATTGATTAGCCAGCTGCTAAACCAAACCAGACAGTTTGGACTCACACTGAAACCTTTTCTTCTTGGAGTTGCTGTTTTTAGCTTTTTCCCTCTAGCTAACCAGCCAGTTTCATGAAACTTGCAGAATCTTTATATCTTTGTGGATTGTTCCATCAGTTCTGCTGAAGTGGACTACAAGGCTGTGGAGGAATGCAGTGGGCAAGAAAGTAGGGAGGATGCCTCTGCTTACTGAAGCCTGTTGGGCTTCACAGGTAAATCTATTTTGTTGAATGTTGTTGGCATTCTTCAGCACAAAATACCTTCTTAGTATTAACTGTGCTTGTTAGTAAATACCACTAATAGATAAGGAGTGGCAGCTCTTCATTCTCTCTTCTACAATATTTTCCTCTCTTTGAAAAAGGTTGCTCATCCTTGCCTTGGTGTACTTCTCCATAGCCTTGTGAGATGATAAGCAGCCTTGTTGTAGTGCTGTACTCCACTTTTTTTTCACAGCATGATATTTTCACGTGTCAAATTTTAATAGGATATTTGAAATATTAAGTAATAAATCAGTGAACTCCTTGAAACTCTACAAAGTGCAAATTTGCAAGTGAGAGTTGAGGCTTCTAGTTCCTGCACCATAAGAGGCTAAAGGCAGTGAGACTACTTTAATAAAATATCACCTCCTATATTTATTGTTTTTAAATGTCTTTTATTGGTCACAAGACACTGCATTAGACACACTTTGATCTGACCTGATAGGTTCCAAAGTACTTATGAATAAAAAACCCCCACAATATTGAAAGAAAGCTGGGTTCTTTTAATACAGAGTCACAGAATCATGGAATATCCTGAGCTGGAAGTGCCCCACGAGGATCATCAAAGTCCAGCTCCTGGCCTTGCACAGGATAACCCCAAGAATCACAGAAAAAAAAAAAAAAAAAAAAAAAAGAATCCATTTAATTAAAAAAATAATTGGTACTGAGACTGTGTATTTAAAATAATTTTTATTTCCTATGTAGTTTGCAGATTTATTTTTTTTCCTCCTGGATATTTCTCGGGAAAAGTAGATTATGCCCTAGACTGCTATCAAAAAATTGAATGGAAAAGTCGTGACAGGTATATCCATGGAACTCTGAGAAAGGTAGGATCATGTCTACAGAATCTATATTACTGAGCAGGCTGTTACATGAGAATAGTTAAACTGTTTGTGCTTAGTCTGATTATGCTAAACAAATATGGTGGAGGATATTTTAATTTGCAAATTGCTTTTTATCTGTGACAAGATCCTCAGTAGAGTGTATGGATAAGATCTGGGCAGAACAGCTCCCAGAGCAAGTATGTGCAAAGTGCATGTACAAAGGTCTGCTGTCTTACAAAGGATACTATATTTTTAAGTTATTCCATTTTTAAATAATTTTAGAAATTACAGAAAGAGTGTTTAAGAACTAGGATATCTTGGTGAAATTTCTGTGTGCATGAAGGCCCTACTCCTGAAACAGTGTGATGGAATCCAGTCCCAGTGGATTCACCACAGGAAGCCAACGGGTTTTGTCTCAGGAGCAGTGCTGGGAATTTAGCACTGTCTTTAGTGCAAATGAGGCTCCATTGCCCTACAGGAAAGGCAGTGGTGCAAAGTGGGGTTACATGTGAAGGAGCAGACTGCTCTGCTCTGAGCTGACCACAGCTGGTGTACATTAAAAGTGTTGTGAAGCTCAAGGGCATGAGCTGTGTGGATAGTCCAGAGTGTAATGCCCTTTCAGGATAATTTAGGGCTGCAGCTGAAATAGCCTGCATGAATGAAACCTCAGGAGGTTTCATTCAGCAGCTGCTCAGCCTCCCCTGCAGTGGTCACAGAACTGGGATTACAGGCTACCATCACCTCATAGATTATCCAAACTGGTAACAAAAATATTTTCTTAAGTTATTTGTACCAGAAAGGTCTCACTGAATGGAAGAGGAGCAAATCAATAAAGGGTTAAAGTGCTTTCAAAAAATTCAGACTGGCTAATTAAGTGAATAGTATTTAAAATGTCTTTGGTTTTGGAAGGCTTCTATGAAAGGTTCCAAACCACAGAGGGTGGTGTCTCTTTGTTATAAAACTGCCATAGACAAGAAATGGGGGATCATGCTTCCTACATTCCCCTCAAACACGAGAGTGTTTGCGTTTCACTTGGCTAAACTGTAAATGAGAAGATCACCCTTTATGAGAGCACATAACATATCCATTCTGATCTTATGACCCTAGCAGACTTAGATTGTGGATTATGCAGTTACCTGGAGCCAAACTCTCTCTTAGCCATCAAGTAACACTAGTTTCATAAAATGAAGTAAATATTTTTTTGTTCCAAGTAAAATGTGCCTCCCTCTATATCCCTGTCATGAAACTGAAAGACATTCAAATGAGGCAGATTGCAGCTTTTCTGAAAGCATTACAGTCTAACTGTGTTTGTGTCTTCCAGAACTGGTCTCCACCTCAGTTTAAATGCTTTTAGGAATTATTGCTTGAAGCTGTTTGCATTCAAACACAGAATGTGGAAGGATTACATGAGCCTTAGTTGATTATTTTCTATTGTAACTACCAGTGCTTTTCTCTCTTAATTTTAAATGTTGAGACATTTTGTGCTCTCATCAGTTCTCAAACTCTTGCTCTGTATTAGCAGCATCAGCTGTGTCCAAGCTCTAAAGACATTTGCAATCTTCATGTGTATACAGACATACCAGTTTACTCAGCTTTGCCAAGTCTAATAGTCTAAACTCTATATGTATATCTAAACTCAAATACTTGAAAAAATTAGTGCATTTAACTTATGTAGGTAGGTGCATGGTTCAAAATTCAAGCCTCATATATGTTCATCATCATCAGCTCAGGACAAGGTTTGTTTGTCCATCTTGTGGAAACTCCAGCCTCACTGTACAGGTACTTGATCATCCAAGGAGTCTGAGGGGTAACAAAAGAAAAAGAAAACTGCTGCAGAGAATGTGCATCCTAATTTGCACAGGAGTTGTCTTTTTTTCTTTAAAGCTCTGAGTTAATTTAATTTTCTTTAACTACTTCCAAATCCATAACTTACCCTGTATCTCAGTGTTGCCACATTCCAGATGATTTCTGACTGGGGTTGCCCAGCTGAAATCCTATTGCGTTGTTTCCAGACTCTCATATTTCTCAGCTCTTTCCAAATTGCTGGAACTACTGCTCCTATTGCAGGGAAGAGCTCAGCTGAAGAGAAACACACAAGGTTGCAGTCCCTTTCTTAAGGCACAAACGTGAGTTCAGGACAAGAGGAATAACATTCTTGATATTTATGCAGAAGTAACCCAGAAGACTGTGTTTGAACAGTGAGTTTTTTCATGAAACTCATATCTTAGGATTTCCTTAAAAAACTATAGGGAAGCAGTGGCTTTCTTCTATTTTAAATCAACAGGAAAGCTCTATGAAAACTGAACTATTCTGTCTGATGGGAAACGGTTAATTTTCTCAGGGTTAGCTTGGCTTATGAGAAATTCTCTGGATTCACAAATTTGACTTAAAATAGTTGGATAAGCTAAAGAATGGTGTAGAGCTTCTTTTCATCCTCATTTGAGGAAATACTGAAGGAAAGAGTTCAACAGAAGCAGAACACAGCTCACAATTTAAGAAAAACCCTCCAATTTATTTAGCTAAAAGAAGTATGATTATTTTATTATAGGAAGTAGATTTTGCTTAGTGTTTGCTGGTCATATGTGGATCAACAATATTTCACATCTACTATAAGGGAGGTGTTAAATTACAGAAAGAATTTCTGTAACATGTGGGTAACAAAATCATCACATATCAGATATATGATCTGCTGGTGGGATTGAATCAGGGCTACAAAAGTTTGAATATTATTTTTCCTTGTAAGCCTCTGTCTCTGCAGCCTTGATGCATTGCATTGACTTCTTCCAACAATAGCTCTCCAACTGGTTTGAGGGCAATGCTTCAGGGTTCTACAAAGAAATATTGATAAGTAACTAACATGGAAGAGCTGACATGATAATTTAAGCAGCTAGATTTTTCCCGCTCTAATGCAAAATACAGAGGAAATACCTAGGAAGTATTAGTGTTTTATGTTCATTTGGTAAAGAAGAAAACGTTGCAATTTCACTCCTACAGTGTTACATTTCAGTCTTTAAGTTTGCTCTCGGTTCTTTTAACCTAAGGTTGGAACATTATCTCAAAAATAGGAGAAAATATATACTTTGATGTCAAACATTTCAGGCTCTGAGAAGTTCTGTACCAATGACTTCAAAGGAAACTTCTTATCAATGAATTCCAGGTCATTTGTTTGTATACAGAGCTGCATTTCACAGTTGCAAGGTTGTTAATTAAAAATCCAACTGTACCAACTTTAACACAAATTTCAGGTTCTCCGTTCTTGCTTCTCCAAAGTAACAAGTGCTCCTAAGCTAAGGCCAGACCAGGAGCAGAGGCTCACTTATTTTTTACAGACTCAGAACCAAAGAATGATTACATTCACACCTGGTGAGATCTATTGCAGCGTATCAGAAAATTTCACAGGTGAAAGAATCACACTGCTAAAAACGACAGCACTTTGGCTCTCATTCTCAACATCCTTACCATAATTAGGCAGATAAAAGTGAAGAATAACTTTCCATTCACTTGTTGCAGTAAAAGTTTCATAGTTTTCTTCTCTTGGTTTTGAACCTATTTTGCTATTCTACCTACTATGTTCCAGGTTACTTATTAAATCAAATTTCACTTAGGAATCTAACTAATAAATTACATGGTAAACATGTTGCATACATCAACATTCAGTTTCCAGTCCGTTAATACAGTCAACAGAGTCAGGTCAGTTAGACACATCATTTGCCAGTTTAACAGACCTCCGAATCTCGTTACTTTCAGGGGTCTCAGATGATGTCTTGATTTCCAACAAATGGAGTGTTTGCATACAAGTTATATGAAAAGGCAGCATGATGGCATTTGCCATAAGACAGGCTTTCATCATCACCTGAAGCCACTGATTTGGCAGCTAACCTTTGACAGTTTACCTCCTGAGTCCTTGTTTCTGCCCTGCATTATGCGTACAAGAGTCTTCATTTACATGCTTTGCAGAGGTGTGATGCATGCTAATAGTTTCATGCTGATGCAGGCTTTGAAGATATGCAGTTCAACAAAGGTGCTAAATATTCTTCTTTTAGTCAGCCCAGCCTTAATTTCATGTGACAGAAATGTTAATGTTTTGGCACAAGCAGACCTGGCTGAGCCCTAATGCCAGTCAGAACCTTTAGTGTTGTGTCTGTTCACTCAGCCCAACCTGCACCCGGGCATTACATCTCTTCAAGTAATTAATACTTCAAGAGCTATCTTTCAGTCCTCACCTGTACACCCCCGTTAGACTGCTCACCACAGTTGCATGGGATCCTTGAATATTTAGACTTCCACCCAGTAGAATGTCAGGCCTTATTTATGACTGAGTTGGTATAACAACCAGGTTGGGAAAAGGCATTCCTGCCATTGGAATGCAATAGTGGATATAATTCAGCTTTTTAGCCACCTTCACAAAAGTGTCTGCAGAGGTTGTCTGGCCATTAAAATGCTACTTAAAGATGCTGTCTTGATGACCTGCTCTTTATTAGTCAGTTCTAAAGAAATTTGTGGCTGATTATGGTTCTGAAGGCCTGAGACATTAGCTTTGATACAGCAAGGTCGTTGTGCTCTAGCTATTTTCTGTATTTCTTACATTTACTTGTTAATGAGTTTGTCAGAAAAGGATTATATTGTCACTTGCAGAGGCTTTGCTCATCAAGTAAGGCTGTAAAACCAGAGCAAACAGGAAACCCCTGTCTTCAAGCCCTAATTTGAACAATATGTGTGTTTACAGAGAAGTACCCAATAACTATTTTGCTATATGATCAGGCTGATCAGAGATTTACAGAAGTCTCTTGGGTAGGCATAATGTAAACATATCTGACATTTCAATGCAGGGGTAGAAAACAAAGTGGAGGAAAATGATGCAGAGAGGGACCTGGAGGGGGTATGGCCAAGGTCAGGAGATGACCTGAGGCAGCCCCTCTGCCTTCCAAATAGGCCTGTGTATATGTATGTGTGTATGCACGTGTGATACAACCTTTCTCAAGGTCTGATCCTGCTTGTATTACTACCTTTCAAAGAAAGCAGCACTTCAGAAGTGTCCATAACTTCTGGATTTGCCCCATAACAAATAAATAAATGTTCCAGGACTTGTCCCATAATTAGCTGACCTTACATATATTCTCATACACTTTCTGCACTGCATGTGAGTGTGTAATTAACTGGGTTCTGTGTGGTCGGAAAACAGCTAGGCTCACTCAGCATGGAAAAGAGACAGGGGAAAGTGAGGAGCTTTGTGAAATGGCTGCAGTTCATCTGGCACCAAATATCTGCCTCTCTTCTGATGGGCTGGGAGTTGCAGCTGTGAGAGAAAAAGGAGCTATTTGCTGTGTGGGAAAGACTGCAACAGGTCATGAGTGGAGCTGCAGAGCAGGCAGAGATGGGGACTGGATGCAAACACTGCAGTGCTCTGGGTCTCACTTTCCACTTCATTACTGGGTTGTTCTCTATGAGCTGCTTAACACAACTGGGTCTGCACAGCTGGTAATTGACAGCTGCAGGTCCTGGATGTAAAGTGAATTGTCTTGCTCCAGCTCATACAGAAAATTCCTCACTTCCATTCCTTTAAGCTCTTGTATTTCACTGTTATGAGATATTAAAATTTCTTTACCATAATTCATCACCTTTGATGGCAGATGAAGCATATAGTACCCCTTGGATAAAATACTCTGTAGTCATTGTATCTGGCAAAGGAAACATAGAGCCCTATCTGTCTTCACAAGTCTTCATACACAATATAAGCACAAAGATGTGAATTGCTGCCTACAGGTGGTCTAACAAATGATCTGTCAGCAGCTGAGCTGTAATCAGTGTCTCTGAGCATGACAAACAATCTTTGACAAACATGGGAAAATGAGATTACTTTATCTCTGTTCTCTGAAGGGGTACAATAAATTGTATTAGTTTGCAGTTTACAGGATCTGAGTGCATGCATATAGACAGTGACATGAACAGTTGATATGTAAACATACCTTAACTGATTTGACTGTTTATATGGATCTGTACCCATGTCCATCTAAAACTATGTACCTGTGGAAGTTAGTTGTTTTCTTTATGAGAGAGAGGACCTGAATCTGTACTGCATGTAATGATTTGGTAAGTAAATACATAAATTAAATTGTTTTGCCTTTGGTTTCAATATCAAGAAAGTCTTCCTGCTACACCAAAAGTCTTCTGTTGCTGTCTGTATGGAGTGGTCAGCCTTTCTTTCAGAATTGGTTGAAAGCTATTTTTTTGATGGATTGGTCCCAAAATCTATTACAGAAAAAAAAGCTGGAAAGCAAGGATTCTTCATAGCCAGCGAATGAATCATCTCATGTCCATCTGAGAGTGCAATTAGGAAATCTAGGAAAGAGCCCATGTTTCCTCCTCACATGTCCTGTAACAGCCAGCACCCAAAGTGGTGACTTACTTTGGACTGGGCTCCCTGTGCTCAAGGAACTGAGGAGTTGCCTTTTCTCCCCAGCAGATTAGGCAGAGTAAAACTTTTGTCTAGTTGCCTGGCACTTAAAGGTTCTAAAGCAGCAGAGAAATCATGACTCAGAATACACACAAGGAATGTTTTCCAACCCAAATAGTTTATTTAAGAATAGTGCAGCCTGAAGAATGGGGGCAGGGAGGGAGACGGGACTTCAGCTCAGACATTCTTATGATTTCAGCTGAAGTTTTTCAAGCTCTGGGAGGAGTTAGTTTTCTTAACCCCCTCATTAGAAGTATCTGAATAACTTCAGGCAATGTCACAGACAATCAGTGCATCTTTTTCTTACCACAACAGGGTCTATACTTTTGTGGAGAGTCAGGGAAAGAGAATAAAGACACAATCTGACATTTATACTAGTTTTAATCTGGAGTAACTAGTAATCCAAATGTGATTTCTTCGGAGTGTCACTAGCTGGAGAATCAAAATTATCTACTTCCTTAGATATTCCTTCACATCTACTGCTGTCTCTATTAGTAGATTAATACTGCAATTGACTACTCCATGAATTCTACCCCAAAAACTCAGCATGTAAATCACAGCAAATGGGTTACATATGATGATGAGCACATCTGCCAGCTACCTGTATATTTACAGATGCATACACACAGTGTCATATTAACAGAGGCTAGGGTTTTTTTTTTCTGTCCCCTTCTCTCTCCTGTCTTCTACCATTAAAAAACCAAACACCCAAACCAGCCTAGTCTGACTTTTGTTCGCGCTGTGCTCTAGGGAGCTGCTGCAAAATTATTTTGTGGTTTGCCTTGATGCAGTGCAGCTGTTGGGAAGTACACGATCTTTCCAGCCCTCCAAATGCTCTTTATAGCTGCAGCCATTTTCCCCTCCTCCTTTCTCTTACTAAAACTGCTTGCAACTCCTTGATTTCAGTATCCAGGCAAAGTTCATGGTGAGTATTCCCCTTTTATGAAATAGTGAGGAGGGAGGGTGAAAATGAAAAGAGAGGAGGGAGAGAGAAGCTACTAAAAACTGTTGCTGTTATGAAAAATTACAAGATAGTCATCACTGACTGCAAGTAATTGTATTTAAACCACTTTTTTCTTTCATGCAGCCCTTCAGAAGGAGAGGGCTGCTAGTCTCAGAGGAAGTCTGAGCAGAAACACTCAGAAGTATGCTGGGCTTACCTGAAAAGAAAGGGGGCTTATTATAATACAGAGATGTAACCTGCTTTGTTAGAACCCACTTTTGACAATAAAGCCTTTTGGTTCTTCTGCTTCTCTAACTCTCCTCAGAGCTGTGCAGCATTTCACAAGCAGTGAACCTTGTGTTAACTTGCAGCTTATGAACCTGGACCCTAAAGTTGAAAGCTCAGAGAAGGGCACACCCTTTGGTCAGCATAATAACCGTTTATCATTCAGCAAAATCCACATGGCTCATAGTTTTTTAAACACACACATTAAAGAACTAAATATATCTCTTACTCTGATATATATAGGAAAGGCAGCAGGGAAGGACTGATTCAACCATAGTCTCTGGCTGTGGCATCTAGCAGTTCTCTCTTATTTAAACTTGATGTCCAGTGAAACTCCCATTTTACCCTTCATTGGATTTGATTCAGAGTAATTTCTTTGTGGGCACCACACTTCTTGAATGAAGATGTAAATTGTTGGAAATTACTTTGGAAAAAAGCTTGAAGTTTTGCCTCCTCTTTTAATTGCTTTGTATATCAGATAATGCTGTTTCCTTTTGCCCTCTTATTAGTCTGTAGTAAATACATGGTAACTATCACCAAACAGGCTGAAAAACTAAGAGTGCTTTAATTTCTAAAGAAAGGCAGGGTCAGAAACACCTGTCAGGTCCATGAACCTAGTGGTACAGATGCTAAAAAGAAATAAACTTAGAAAAGATTGTTCTGATTCCTGTCAGCATAGTCCTGGGTGTGCCTTGGCAGCCAGTCCCTCAGAAAGGGACTCCCAAGGATGAAGGAGAAGAAGAGGAGGAAGAAAGCAAGGAAGTACTTCTGTAAGAAATCTACCAACCCTAGGCAGTTTCCTTGAAATTCCTCCATCTGAAAACTGGAGCCCTGGTTTGGACAGCTTACTGCTGAGCCACGTTTACTCGTGTCTTAAGGAGGAGCCTGAAAAGCAGTGGCAGGATTTGCTCCAGCTAGTTAGCCATGTGGCAGTGCTGCTCCTGCTGCAATAGGATTCCTTCACCATTACATTTCTTCTCTTGGGCTCCACAAACAGCTCAGCTCTCAGAATCTATGCTTAAAATGATGAGGTCTCAAAAAAAGGAGAAAAGCCACATTCTGCCTTCCCCCTCCACAGTTTGAACATGAAATATTTGCAGCAGGCACACAGCTCCCATTGAGCAGGCAGGGGACTGTTGCATTATTAAGCACAAAGCAGTCTCTGCCTCTCCCCAGAACGGGCTGCGAGTGCTCTGACACTGTGCCTGCAGTACCTAGAAAGCACATGGCAAGCTCGGTGTGCTTGACCTGGGGAGCCAAGTTCCCCCAGGGCCTGGGGAGAGTTGGGTTCTGGGGAAGACTCACAGTTCACAATATGATGAGTGGGGGTTTCCTACTCTGGCTAATAAGGCAAAAGTTGAAAAAAAGTTTGACTGATATTTTTTCCCTTCCCATGTGGTAGTAGGATTAATGCACTGAAATCACATCCTGGATTTAACCTCCTCTGGCTGTCTCTTTGGGACTGAGTAGTTGACTTGTGCTTTTCTTTTCTGACATGGGAGTTGCTGCTGGATGTGCAGGCTAACCTTAGCTATTTATGCCTATTCCTGGCCAGTGGTGATGCCTCAAAAGGGCCAGTTGATATTTTATCATGTGTCAGACGTGCGCTGAAGCAAAGCCATATTTTAATCTACAAAAGACAAATTAAACACGAAAAAATAATCTGTCAGAAATTTATTGTTTCTCTATATTCCATAGTTTGGTAAAAGCTTTTAAATTAATGCATATAGAACTATATATAAAAATATAAATGTGCAGAAGTTGGTGTTTCATATAAAGGTAAAATACTTGTAGGTGGATGACACCTTCATAAGTTTTTTTAAAAGGGAGGACAAAAACCTTTTTTTTTCTCTGCAAATTCTTTTGACTGGCAAGACTGAATTACAAAAAACAAACAAACAAAAAACCCAAACAAAAACCCCCCTAAAACCCCAGTCAACTATTTCTCTGATTCTAGTAAATATTTAAGATTTATTTCATTAATGTCTCATGGTTACATGTTCACTCTGTACTCAGCTCTTTCCACAAACCTCTAAGATTTTGAGAAAACATAAAAATACACTACAGAAAGTCTTTACAGACAGACAAGTTAAAAATCTTTAGGTATGGAACCAATATAGATCTAAAGCTTATTCACTTAAGTTAAAAAAAATAAAAAAATAGAGGAGGATTTTTTGTGATTTTAAGTGTCTTGTTTGATATACAAATCATACTAGGAGCAATATCTGGCTAACTTGTATGGGGTTTACTTCTTTCAGTGAGATAATCTTTACAGAATTTCTCTCTTACGAGGACAAGTGAAACAGTTTGAGTAAAAGTCTAAAAAAGGAGTCCTTTACTATTTCTATAACACCTATTTATTCTTTTTATGTGATGCTTCCTTTTCATGTGGCATCTGTATCTGTATATTGACAGCATGAACCATGGTAGGTTTAGTGGATTTTAAGGACAAACAATTTGAAGGACTCGGTGCTGTTCCTACTTATGGTACAGTTGCATTTGATGGTCTGACCTGGTCTGACATCTCAACAACTGCCAAAAAATGTGATTCCATTCCCATGGGGTCCTGATCATGTAGTCCCTTTTTTTCAGGTCGAGCTCTCATCTGACTTTTGATGAACAAGCTCTGTTCACTAAACCAGCTGAAAAACACTAATTTTTGGTTTTGTACTTGTTTTGAGGCAGTTAAGTAAGCTGATTTGCCTCACAAAGTCATCAGACAAACGTGCTGCAAAACTGCCCCTTTCAAGCTGTAAGTTCTCAGCTTCAACCAGCTCACCATTTAAGTGTTCATCTTTATTTCATATTACTTAATTTGAATTTACAAAAATCAGACTAAAAATTATTACAGTGTAGTCTGGGATTTCTTACTGGAATCCATACTTACGAACTTCCCACCTTCATTTTGCATATATGAAATCTCCTACTTAATGTGTCACCTTCCTATCCCTTTGCTACTTCTTTTGTATTAAAATTCATCAAAACTAACCTATACTAAGGTCTTCTCTTTTAAGAAAGATTATGTTATTGGGAACTTTTCCTTTCTATTTTCCCCAAACATAGCTTCACTACACCATTCTTTCTAGGACGAATGAAAATTTCCCTTGTTCAGTGTTCTCTAGTTCTCAGTCTTTTTGAAATTTTCCTGGGAATATAGAAACCCAGTTGCAAACAAAGGAACAAAACCAAAAATGAAGATCCTGAATGAAACAGAACTGACATACAGTGAAATCCATTAAGCTGTGTTGGACCCAAAATGAAACTTATTGAAGAGTTCCCTAAGCAGGTTGCCATAGGTCTGATTTTTACTGTTTGCTTAGTTGATGGTGAATGTAAAATTGGAAGCACTATTTTTCTAGATAGTTCCCAACCTGCTTTGACTAGTGATTTAGGTAACAAATATAAGAAGATGAAGGATTGTCCTATACTTAAAAACAGTGAAATGTGGGCCATATTCCTGGATGACAATGGATTTCTTGACTGGGTGTGCAACTTCTGTGATCTACAGTTATTTCATTTGTATTCCTGGCTGTTGCTTCTCCCAAAAGCTACACCTTTGCTTTGTTAGAGCCAGCTGCTGCTGGGCTGAGTTGCAGGGTGCTTTTACTTCACCCAGTGCTGTCTGTCCCAAATCCTAAAGGAAGGGCTTACTTTCAGTTTGGGTGCAGGAGAGTTTAGCCACGTGGAGATGAGCTCTGTTGTGCCTCTTGCCCATAGGCCCAGGCAAGAGACCTTGCTCCTTGTACCTGCTAGTGTAGGAGCTGCAACAGGCAATTAGTAGGAAACATAGGACATCAGAATATGACCCAAATTTCGCCTCTCTTCTACAAGTTAAGTACCCCATTGTGCTTATTCAGGAGCTTATATGAAAATGGGATTTCCAGGACAAAACTGTATGATGACACCTTAGTGCATCTTTACTCTCATTTCCTCATTCTTGCATGCAAAATATATGAGGAATTGCTGAATCTACAGAATCATTCTTGTAAGATAAAATGCTGAAGCAATCTAAGTCATGGTTTTCTCCATTTTCCAGTTTATTCATGCTGCAGCAGGAGAAGTTACTTACTTAAATGGGAAAATGTAGGTTGTTCTGGTACAGGAAATTGTTTGGTAAGGAATTTTCTGCTTACTGAGTTATTTTTATACAAAAGGCTTTTCACACATACAAACATATAATGAACATACATGTATGGATGTGCAAACACACACACATACATAGCACGTGTTATTCTCAGCTTCTGTACTTATAAATATATATAAATGATCCTCTTAAAAGCAAAACTTACCAATATGATAGGAACATGAACTATTTTCTGAATTGAAAAATATTTAATAATAATATTTATAATATATAATTTATAATAATAATAATATTTATATCTTTCTTTCTTGGCATTATAAAGAAGTTTACGTACAGCTGTAGAACTGAATTCTATGGCTAAGGTGGGGACCCTATTTTTCTTGTGCAGAAGAGTTGATCGGACACAGAGGAAGAGAAAGGGAAGAAAATTCTAAAAACATAGGTCTCCAGAAATGCAGCACCACATTATTAGTGGATTTAGCTGCACTTCTCTCAGTGGAACTGCATCCATTTACCCCAGTCGAGTCCCAGACCCAGACTCACTTCCACTGCTGCTCTTTGAATCCATGCCAGAGTGAGGTATAATTTAAACCAGAAACAGATGTGGTTGACTGTAGCTGAGCTGGAGAATATATAAAGGTACCGTGCGTGTTAATTTTCCAGGCATTTGTAACAGGATTGCTGAAATACCTGTAAAATCTTGTAGCTAGTGGACCCTGAATGGTGAGAAAGGCTTCTCCTTCATTTGCTGCAAATTATCTTTCATTTCTGCCTTCTCTGTTTAGATTGCACTACATTTATTTTGAATTGTTTTCAGCCTTTTCTGCTGAGGATCATGGGAGCGTGAAGCTAAGTGACTGCAAATGTTTCTGCGGTAATCATTTCCACTGGAGAAGCCAGCTGGATCATCCCCCACACACTGGCTGAAACTTCTGTCCTTTTTTTTCAAGAAAATAAAAATGTGGTGGGATAAATATTTTAATTTGTATAAATACAGTCCTGAAAATGCAGGACACAGGTATATACGAAAGTATAAAGTGAGCATTCCTTGAAGCAGAGAAGCACCAGAATAAGAATTCTTTTTCAGCTCACTGTGGTTTTGGAAGGCAGACCAAAAGAAAAATGAGAGGTTTCCAGAAAAAACAGAGTTATAAGCCAAACTAAGCAACATACTTAAAGTGAGCAAAGCAAAGCTCTGTCTGCTAACAGTTTGTAGCAAGGGAATGTATTTTCTTTACCAGCCTCCTACCCCAGGAACTTTGTCTTAACATCAAACAAAAAACACAATAGGAATAAACAGATTTCTGGTGATGCCCTGCTCTGCAAAACCAGGTTATTCCAAAGCTAAAATAATTACTCTTTTCAGAGTCCATTTCTAATGGAGGGTTTGCTCCTGTTGTTCACTTATGAATCAAGACTAGATCCCTGCATATTATCTTGTATTAACTCTGTGATCATTCTATCAGATTTCCTGTGATTTTTTCCAAAGAATTAACCTTTCTTTAATAAGAATGGGTGTAGTGGCATTTGCTTCTTGAACTTCAGGAGTAAGTAGAATGTTTAGGAAGATTCAGAAGTCCTTGCAATTTTTTTTTCCTGTGACATTTGTTCAGTCTGAAATGAAGGTGAAGAGAGAATCCAGTTTCCGCACTGCAAGAATTTCCATGGCTGCATTTCCTGCTGAGTCCTCACAGTGCACAGTGGCTTCTGCAGCTTTAATACTAAAATCTTTAGCAGCATAGCTGCCCACTTGTTCATTATTCTATTTCTCTTTACCATTACAGAACAGTTCTGCAGGGGCTGTCAAATGGACTAAGCTTGCAATCAAGACATTCAGCCTCTGAAGTTATTGTTCAACATCTTTTATGTTGAAGTTTGCTTCCTGGGCAGGGCACCAGCACAGTGCCCAACTTGCCACGTATGTCCCATCTCTGTGTGGATCACAGGAATGTGAAGAAGTTATTTTGGCTCCCTGTGCTTGTGGAAGTGTAATGGTGTGCACTGGTGGTTTGCAGACTGGTTTTGCATCAGAAAAGAGCATTCATTTAGCTATGTTTATAGCACAAGAAAAAGTGAATACCTCCAAATTTCTGAAAAATTTCCTGAAGAATGTACTGTTCTGCAGAGGTGACATATACAGTGTATGTTGTGGGAAGGCTGAGATAATTCTGTAATAATTCTATTTCTTATTGAATGGTTCAAAGCAATGGCTAACGAGACAGACCCAACAAAAATGCCCTAATGCTCTTCCATAGTAGGAGTGCCTAATTCTTCAAAATGATGAAAATAATATCAGACAATGGGTCATTGCAGATGAAGTGAGGAGAAGCCTGAAGGAGGCATTTTTCAGGACTCTGAGGCCACTAAATTGGCCTGAATGGTGACCAATCTCACCCTGGGGCCTCCACCATCACCGTGGTTCCAGGAGCCCCCTTTCAGGACAGCCTTGGGCCATGAGCCCTCACCTGAATTATGCTGTAAGTGTTCTCTCTTCAGCTTCTGGCCCTGCCTCCTGGGTATACATGGGCCCCGTGTACTTGGGTAACTTGTGCCTTGCTAAAACTTTTGACCCAGAATGCAGCCTTGTCTCTGACCTGTCTCCTATTGCTTGTGACAGGACTTCCCAGAAGGACCCTGGACCTGATTCCATGTATGCTGAATTTCCAGCTCTTTATGGACCCCCTTGCTGGCACCTGATTCTGTCTGTTGTGTTGTAATCATCCAGTCCTACCCTTCTGGAAATTGTTATTAGACAGGCTTTAAAAATTTTCTAATTTTTATTTGATTGTGGAATAAAAAAAGTAAAACAAGCCTGAGTGGCAGGTTTGTGATTAGTTCCAGGAGAATTGTCATATTGTAATGTCTCAAAATATTTTACTTTAGTTAGCTAAGGAAGCAAGAAGGTATCTGTAAGTAGAAAAAATGGTCATAAGCTATTTAGGGAAAAAAGGGATTCCTTTACTTAGGTACCACATCTCAGATGAATCTAGAAATGAGCACACAAAAAACTAAAGACTCCCATGACACCCTCCATTGTAAAGAAACCATCCTTTGAGTTCTGCTGAAATTCAGTGTTGTGCAACTGTATGCTCATTACTTATGTGCACTGTACTTCATCTTTTTATGGAACCTGTCTTCACGTTACGCATACCTCTCTTTTTTTCTGTTAACTTCAGTTTCCTTCTGCAGTGAGAAGTACAGAAAATCCTAAAAAAGCCAAATACTTTAGAAGAATATCAGGACACCTATTTATCATCCTGCTAATTACTAGACTGTTTTGAAATAATTGGATAAAATCAGAAATGCAAGAATTTATTTTTTTTTACTGTGAAAATGACTACTGATTTTTTCTCTGCAGGAATTCTGCTCGGTCATCAATTTTCTAAAACCAATATGAAAAAATAAGTTAGAGAGAATGCTGTTCGAGTGAGTTAATTTTCCATACCAACCTGCAGCTGACCAGTGAAGACATCAGTGTGTCTGGATGACAAGGGGAAGTGTGCCTGCAAAGTGTTTGTGTGCTGCTGGAATTGAAGTGACAAGCTCTCAGGTGTGCAATTCAGAGGGGGTAGAAACATGCACTTATATCAACTGCACCCTTCACAGCCTCCAGGAACCCCACTTTCAGAGCAAAGCTAAAGATTCTGAAATGAGGAATCCTCTGCAATGGTGAGAGTTCACTGCAGGCAAATCCCCATCCATACAGAAACAAAAGTTCACGATGCTTAGCAGTACACTTGGCTCCCGCAGTCTTATGTGGCTTCACTTTATGGGTTAATGGCACTGTAGAGCCTCCAGCTGAGTAAAATCAATATAAATATGGGACCCCCTCCTCCATTTCATAGCCATAAAAGCATCAGTCACATGTTAGAGCTGGAATTTCTCCAAGGCCTTTCTCATTAACCTGGAAACTGTAGCCAACTGGATGCCACAGCCTGAGAGATATGTGTCAATATATAAATAAAACCCTATGGAAAGATTGACCATGTTTCAGCCTGCTTAGTTTAGCTTGCTTTTTGAAAGTGTTTGGTTTTTTAAAAAAAGGATTTCCTTCTTTTTTTGCAAGTTCTCATGATGCTGTTATCTTCTCTGCCTTAGACAGAGAGAAAGAAAATATTTATGCTTCATTTATGTTGTTATTACTAGTTTGAACTAGAAAGAGAAAGACCAAGCTGGAAGCCATAGGAAAACATTTTAGCCTGGAAATTTAGGGGTGAATTACGGTATCAGTGATAGCCAGGTTCTGAGCTCCTAGGCCAAACTGTGTCTGCAGGAAAGCAGAGTAAGTGCCACCACTCTGCCACTGTCCAAGGGCTCTGAGTCTTCTGGTTTCCAGTCTTGGGCTTTTTTTTTGGGCATACCTGAGTGAATCCTACTTCTGCAGATGCAGCTACAATAATGACTCTGGCACCAGCAGGGCCATTAGCAGGAGCAGGTGATAAAATGCATTAAAAGACAGAGGAATTTTAATGTTTGAATTCATAATTACTGCTGAATATATATATATATGTATTTTCTTTCAAAGACAAATTATTTTGTTTTGCCAGAAGGACGATAAAAAAAGTTTTGTTTAGATAACGTCTGGTTTACAATAGGAACAAAGGCATGAAAATTCTGTGTATACGTTGTAGAAGCTTTAATTACATTTGATAATATGTAAAACATACTGCCAAAATTAGGTTAATGACTTGTAAATAAGTTACATGCCATGAGTAAAGGTGTAAGGAAAATCCAGGTAAAGAAGGCTGCTTGGGAAGCCTTACAGAATACTGTTCATATTAATTACAGTGAATGGAAATGTAAACAATTGCATCTTCCATTTGTCAAGTAAACTAAGAAATAAATGTTGTGAATACCTAATGTACTTAAAGACTGTGGTGCATACAAGAATTTGTATCCTTCATCCAACACATTGGTGTTCAAAGCAAATGCTTGCAAGGTAGGAGACTCAAACCCTTCCTCTATTTTTTTATCTTTCAGAAGGAAACTCACGTTTCAAAATGGAGTGTTTCTGTGCTCATGATTTATTCTTTGAAGGTTGTTTAGTCTGGGCAGTTGTTAATCAGAGCCACAATTCAGAATGTAGATATCCACCCTTCATTTTCTTTCCCTATGGCAACAACACAAAGCCTTTATGTACCTAAGTGTGGATGCTCTTGCAGTCTCATTGGACAGGAAAAGGAAAGGACAGGGAGGATTCCCAGCTGCACAGAAACATCCTGTGGTACAACATCTCATACTCTGCATCCAGAGGCTAGACATCCTCCTCACTTCCACCAGCCCAACCCATTCCAAGTCTGGGGTTTTCTCCATCATTGCACTCAAAGACTTGACATACTTTTCCATGTGTCACTGCTCAGCAGAAGGAACCCCAGTCCCTGAGGACTGACAAGATGGGAACTGCCTTCAGCTGGTTCTGAGACATGGCTTGAGTCTAGTTTTTCTGATTCTGCACTGGGCATTCAAATGTCTGGGTACACCCCTGCCCCAGTGAAGAACGAAGATAATTTGGTAAGAAAAAGAGAGGAGCATTACAAAAGATCATCCCTACACCTGAGGAACTTTCAGGATTTCATATAACATATCAGAAAAGTATATTAATGTTCCCCTTACCATAGGTTAAATGTGTATTGTACTGATTTCCATTACATTCATAGCAGGCACAGGTAATCACTGCATTTCTCTTTGTGTCATGCTGCAAGATGTTCTTCAGACCATCAGAAGCACTCATAATTCTTATGCTTAATGGAACATGTAACCTTAAATCTAGTTAGTGTAATTTCAGATAGGCAATTTACATATAGACTGTGCAATAAGTACAAAATATGCAGATGAGTTAGTGTTGAACAGAATTTCTGCTGAATTTAGAATAACTCAAAGTGATTTTGTACTGAAGTAGAAAGAAACAACTGAGTATAAACAGTTTCTGTGAAACTCATGATACACTTTAACCTTGTCTTTGAAAGATCACAGATAATGTGCATTTTGATCTCTATTCAGTTGTGGGGTCAGAGGACCTTGTGGACCTCATTACACACTTGTGATAAAGCTTCTGGGTCCTACTGAAGCCAGTTGTTTACCCTCCACACAGGTGAATATAGGCTATTATTCCAGTTTGACCCTGGTCTATTAACACCATACGGGGCTGCACAGTAACTTCTCTTAGCATCAGCAGAAAGGAGACCAAAAGGCTTTTTTGCTGAACTTTTTGGACCAATTTGACTGACCTACATTGAACCAGAAATGGAGCAAACTCCTGCTTCTTTGATCTCTGCTACCTAAGTGGAGTTATTAATGCATTTTATCTTCCTCCCTGTGTAAAAACATGGAAAGAAGTAAGAAGCTAAGATTTATTTTTTTTTAACCTCCAAATGTTTGGTTTTTTTTTCTCCAGTGGGGCGAATCAGGAAGTGTGAAAAAATACATTGCTAACAATGTGCTATTATGAATGGAGCACTAAAAATGGTGTAAGGCAATACTGCATTAGTGAATCAAAATTTCAGTTTCCTCCATAAAATTGCAGCTAGTCTAAAACAATCTGTCCAGATCTGTGCTAAGTATCCCAAAACATTTCTGAAGAGAAAAGAATACCAGTTTTTTTGACTCTGAATATTTTCCACACATTTTTAATTCTTCCAGTCTTTTGAATTTGGATGCTTGATTTTATAGCCTTAAAACACTCTTTTAATTTATGCATATGATATGTTTTATTTCTTTATTATGAACAAAAATCTTATGAATTGGATAAACAGTTTCAAAAAGACTGATGGTACAGATGGTAGCTACAGATGGTAGCTTGCCTGTGCTAAACTTTATGTAAACAAACATACCACCTCTTTTTCCGGTCTGAACTGTAGGTATTTTTAAGCACCTACTTCAGGAGAGGCTTTGCTGAGGTTGCACAGTATCACTAAGTCCAACAAAAATAGTTCAGGCTGAATGAGCCAGTCATTGACATGATGGGATTTTTAAGCTGTCCACACAGAACCTAACCACATAAGGGACTAGAAACCACCAGCATAGCCACCTGTGGAGTTCATTAATGAGCCAGATGTTGTTCCAGAAAAATAAATACTTCCTCTACCCTGGCATCTAAGTCCTGCAGGTCTCTGTCAGAGGCAGGGTATTAATGTAATGGAGTTGGAGGGCTGCTGTCCTGCCATGACACTGCAGCCACCTCATGCCACTTTGATTTTTGCATAAAAAGATACCAAGTGCACTTAGTTCATATCAGCGCTCAGCACATAAACATGCACGTGTAGATGGTAAGTATGTAATACAGAGTATTCAGAGACTTCAGTTGGATTTGTGCACACATTTCATTCCACAATTCACACAATCACAGAATTTGTATGGTAAATAATGTGTAAATCATTTAGTCATATCCATTCTGGAAAATAGGAAATTGCCTCTGTTCCCCATGTGAGGAGATTATGTTCACATGATTCAAAAGTGCACTTGGCGTAGACAAAAGAGATAACTGAACAACAGTCGCCAACTGAGAAAAGTCCATAATTGTATTCATTTTATAGATGATCCAACACTCGTCTGTGAAGTTGTATTTATGGTTTCCTTCAAACTTTTCAAAAATATTTGAAAAATGGTATTTGAATACATTAACTTCCACCTTTGAACATCTAAATCAACTTGCTTCTGTCTAGATAAAACATACCTTTTGGGGAAACTTCACTTATTTCTTACATTTTTCTTTGAATTCTTCTATTTGTTTCTCCTTTTCGCTCTCAACATAAGATTTTTATCATCCCTGTTAAGTTGTTTTTTTCTGCATGTTTCAACATCCCAGATCAAGTACACATGGTGATAAGTCTTAATAATCAGCATATGATGTCAGCTTGGATAGTTCCAATGATGGGTTTTACAGCAGATACTTTGACAGGCTCTTCTGTCCTCAAACACATCATGTCTGAGATAGAGCCATGGCTCTGTGACCACACCCTCTTATTTTAGATATATGGTTAAATAGGTGTAAAAAGGTGCACAAATCAAAGGTTATCTTTAATTCAGACATTGCTACTTTTAGGAGCTGAGCAGATAAATGGGATGCTCATGCTTGTGCAATTATCCCTACAGGGAGTGTCCATACAGGTGGTCACTGTTTGGCCTTGCTAATACGGTCATGAATTTTTCCTGGATCACCTCTTCGTAGTTCATAGAATTGCAAATACACTTCAGTGTTTATAAATGAACCCACTCTGTTAAAAAACTACCCAATGAGCCCAAACCCAGGTAAGGTGTCTCATACATGTGGCTCAAAGTCCCTCTCCCAACCTCTAGAACAAAAAGGCCTGAGTTTCCCCTATGCTAGCTACCCAGAATGTGAGCACAATGGAACCAAAGCTAGCTAAGAATGACATTTATGTCTTCATGGCATGTCGCAACATCACACAGACATTCCTGAATTAATTCTAGAACCAGAAGCCACTGGGACTTGAGTCTCCTTAGGGTAGGAGCAATATTGTCTCTCTCTGTCTGTTAGGCTTTGACTCCCAAGTCAGGTCAGGCATGTGGATGTGAGATTGTACTGCATGGTCTTGATACATCCTCAGTCTCTCTGCCTCAGTTCTCCCTTGATTCACAGAGAAGTGAACTGAGAGGCTTTTGGATATAGAGGTAGGAAGTTCCCAGTATACTAAATGGAATCAGGGACTTTATTGTAAACAGAGGTATAAAGGGCGTACCATCCCCCTCTGACTGAGATGTGAGGGGGGCAGAAGGGCAGATATTAGCAGGCATTTGGGCAGTTTTGTGCCTTGAGTCACTCCTGTGGTGCATTTCAGTTCTGCAGTGACTGAGGAGCACTGTGCTGGGCTTTGCTCCTGCTGATGTGGCACCAGAATTTCCAAGTTCGTCAAGTAGAAGGTATTCCTGCTACCTCCGCCTCCTTTTGTGCGCTGGGCTGGAGCCCTACAGACGTGGCAGCTTCCCGAACCGCTTCCCAATTATATGGTATGCATGTTGTATGTCTCCTGAGACCATCAGGACAAGGAGAGTCAACAATTCCAAATTAAGAGCCACAGAGCACAAAAAACCCCAAACAAAAACAAAACCAAAAAAACCCACCCAAACCCCAAGCAGTCAAGAAGAAAAGCAAAGACTTTCTCTTCTTATTTTTCTTTTCACAGAAAATTTTTGTAGCGGCACAGCCTGATGCACTGAGACTGAGAATTGCTAGATCTCAGGATCTGAGTTTTGTTTACTGCAGTTCCTCAGTAACATTAAAAGGAATGCTGATATGATTTGACTAAAGCTTGCAAGATCGAGACATTTGCAGAGGAATTTTTCAGCCTTTTTTGCCTACTCTTTCTGAAAGGGGAGAAGCTGGGAGGCAAGATGAGTCACTCCGTGGGACTTTTAATTTTAAAATGTCTAGAGCTGCTGTGAGTGAGGCCAGGCTGTGGAACGCCCGGCGACTCGAAGGGTTTTATTACCCCTTTCCACGTCATCCTGCAGTTCTCAAATCCCTGGAAGAAATATTCAAGCAGGGCAGGGGGGAAGGGAATCCTTTGCTTTCTGACCTGCTAGTTTTCTTGTTAAAGCACTTGCATCTTTAACCCACAAGTATAAATTTTGTCAACATTCTTTTGCATGATATTTCTGCATCTTATGGGTTTGTTTGGAACACCAGAGAATTTAACATTTTCCTTCTCACCGTGCAAAAGGACATTTTGCACTCTCCTCTCTGCCTGTGCTTTACTGTTGTGGGTTAGAAGCTGCCCTAGCACCTCTGAAGCTTTCCGTTTTTAAATGCAAAGATACTTAGTTGTAAAAGACAACACTAGGGAGGTACCAATATTTCTGAAAAATCACAAAGAAATAATGTAAAAGGGGAGATTTCTCAAAAAAGATTTCTTAGTTCCCTACCTCGAGTGGGATGCAGTTTGTCTGAGCTCATGAAGTAAATAAAAAGCATTTTGCAGCTAAGCACAGGGGTGTTTGTGTTTCTGTTCAGAAAGCACACGGAGACTGAGCTACATTCTCCTCAACAGAGCAGTTTTAATTAATGGCAAATGTCTTAACTTCCCTGCTCTACCCTTTATGCCTAAAAAAGTTTCCCTGCTCCTTCCTGCAACATAAACCCTGTATGCTGCATTATTTTTTTAACTTAATCTGAGCTGGTTCACATATCTGCAACAAAAGAGTGAAAAAATAAACTGTGGAACACATGGAGGACAGAGGCAGGGCTTCAAGCACTCTGTGCACAGTAAGATAAAAAGAATCTTGTGGGGAATCTCTGCTAGGAGGAGCTGGCCTGTTTCACTTCATGACGTGTCAGGAAGATACAGATGACAGACCATATCCAGGCTGAACACAAAGCCTGGGCAAAACCTTGGAATAGCCTTTATTAAACTGCCCCCTGGATCTTGAGGAGGAGGTGCACCAGGGCTCAAGATCATGTAAACTGAGGGGGAATCTAACATTTATGTATAGAAGCACCTTAAATTATTGAGATTTTAGAAAATATGAGATCACCAATGAAAACTGAGAGAACAGTGTTGTAAAATAAGTTTTTTAGTTACTTTTTTTTTTAATTAAAAGAATGCTGAAGAGTTTCCTACTTTTTGAAAGTTTAGTAAATGCCATTTTACATGGCTTGAAAAGTTTTTCATACTGATTTTTTTTTCTGATAGTTTTGGTGATCAACATTTTTACTAATAATGCCTATTTTAATTAAAGAGGAAGATTTAAATATTTTTTTAATTACTCTTTTTTACAAAAACCTGTCAGTATATAGTATGATACATAGGGAGAGGAGGTTGACGAACAATAATATTTTAAATCTGTAAGCAAAATCATTACTAAAATGTTTAAAAATACCCAGTATTACAGTAAAACTGATTAATCATCAGGAAAATTCTCTGATTTGAAAATACTTCCTAAAAAAAGAGTTTACATGAAAAGTTTTGAAAAACTCTTTCCAGCAGTAGCAAGCACCAATACACAGCATCAGGTATGTTGATCAGGATCTCTGGAAGTCAGTTGATTCAATTTCCTCCTTGAACCAGCAGAGTTGCCAATGCTGTATCAGGTCAGCTATGAGTGAAAAGGTAACTCATATCCTGGGGCTGTTACTTTTTTGTCTCTGGGATGAGATTTCTCATTAGGCCCTTCCCAAAGAAGGGACAAATGAATAGGGAGTGAAGATGTTAAGAAAAATTTTGCAAGAACATCTGCCAAAAATAAATCTGCATGAAATAACTTACTCTCCCTCTAAACCTAGTCTACATTATGTCACTGCACTTATTTCTTACAGTTTTAGGGAGGTGGAACCATATTCATGAGAAAACACTGAAGGTAGAATTCATAAAGGATGAAGAAAAAAGAAGTTGGAGACAAATTTTAAAAATTAGGTTTGGATAAGTAGCCTTGCAGTGGGAGAGTCTTAGACAATGTCATAAATATGGTGTCCTATAAATAGCCTTTCATTATAAATGTTTGATTCAGGGCATTTTTTTAATGTTGAAAGAGCTCTAGGTCAGTTCTGCTCTACTTGAGATTCTCAGGGTATATTTCAATAGAACAGGAAAATATTAAATGTGACACCACAGTGGGGGCATGGGCTGAAAGCCATTATCATTAGGATTCAGAGTGATCTTAACAACTCTGAGAAAGGGAGAAAACACATGGAATTCAATAAAAACAAACACTAGCAAAATAAGTTTAGGACGGAAAGCAAACAGATACACAAATATACAATTAATAGTTGACCTAGGTGGATGATAACACCTCAGAGAAGGATCTGGAGAATACAAAGGAGGTTAAACTCAGTGTGAGTCAATGGCACAGCCTCTTTGAAGCTTTGGCCGTGTCATTCAGAAGTATATTAATAAAAATGTTTTGTATAAGCAGTTAAATAGCATTTTCCCACACACACGAGGCTTTAATTTTTTTCACTTTTGAGATGCATGGGGGACAAATTGGAGAGTCCAAGAGTAAGAGCAAGCAAAGGGGCAAGCAGTCGTTCAACAAGGTAGGGAAGAGGTTTAACAAATTAATTTTGAGAAAATTAAGATAGAATGGATATATAATCTGCATTCTTTCAGGATATGAAAAGCTGCTCACACTTCATTTGGGCAGAATAAGCAATTTTTTCCTTCTTCAGAAGACAGAAGTCTTGTATTATCTATTAGAGAAAACCTTTATGCTAATGGTAGTTACCTACTGCCTCTCTTGAGACAGAAATAATTTCCTTAGGAGTTTTAAAAGGATATTAAGTATGATTCAGCATTCATCTAGAAATATTTTCCCTTGATTAGTAGTAAAGAGATAGATTAAGCTGACTTTTTGATGTCTCAGCCTTAAATTTCTGTTATATTTAATAGATTGAGTTTCTTAAATTTCAAATGGGCTTGCTATTAAAAGAGTTATTTCAATGTCTGCCCAAGCAGCCCAGCATTGCACAACCTTGGCAGAAGCTGGGAACTCTTCATGACAACAGTAAGGTTGGTGATCATGGACTGAAGAATCTGGCAAAGAAGAGTGAATCTTAGAATGACCTGTCCAAAATGATTTGTTATCTATGCACATCAAAGGGCATGACATGGATTTTTCAATGTGAAATTTCTGATTTTGCCTCAAAGCTGTCTGAAACTTTTCTGCCAAGTGTTGCTTTGGATGTGCTCAAAATTCCTATATCCCCCTTTACATCTGGGCCATGCTGGCTATGACCACAATGGTAAAGTTAAGCAGGGGGTCTCCTTGGGCACTGTAAATTGGTCTGTTCTGTCAGAATGGCCCCTGGGCTGCTTTTGGCCCATGGCAGCTCATAGTCTGCCAAACATCCCTGAGATACTGTGCCTATTCCAGGTATCAGCCCCAAAATCATCCTTACATGTAACACAGTGCTCAAAAAAGGTTTCCTGGCCCAGAACCAGTACCTGACAGCTCACCTCTGTGAACAGAATCCTTCTGGGCACATCTGGTGTTCTGTTATAGACAGACTTTGTCTTCATTGTGAATCCAAAGATGTATCTTCATTTATATTTCTATAGGCAAAGAGAATGTTTTTGCTTCATAGATATTGAGATATTGTATGAGACAGTAAAATATAGGTTCAAAGTCTTATAATTTAAATATAAAAAAGAGTATATTTTAGTAGGGTTAAGGAATTATTAAACCAGTTCCTTAGGAAAGATCTGTGCCTATCACCTAGATTTAATTTTAAATCCAGATTGGTGATAGCAGTTGCAGAGGGATGCAATGTTCTTTTCTTCTTACCAATTAAAATTTATAATGTTCTCTGTACCATTTTAGATATTCTCATGGCAGAGAAATACCAGTAATTTTAATGTTGCTTTTACTAGTAAATGTTTTATTTAATAAAGAACTGTCATAGATCTCTTCTGTCTAATATAAACTCATTAACTGGTGAAAAAGAAGGAATAAATCAAAATTGCTTTTGTAACCACTGATTTTGTTGTCCTGCTGAGAGTTATTGGTCTTTGACTTGCACTTGGTTAGTGTGCTGAATACTGAAATAGGTTCTTTCTCTATACCTCCTGACAGACAGATCCACCTATTCTACTACAAGTCTGAAAATTAAGCAAAAATTGGGTTACAAAATTCCTTACCAACTTACCAACACTTTGAAAGTTTTCTAGAGACTGCTTTCCCAAGTACTCCCCTTCTCCCAGCTTATCAGGAGCAGCAGGTTTTACTTTTACATAAAATAATGTTATGGAAGAATTTATAATCAAAAAGGTTGATTTTCAAAAAGTGCTTGCTGCTTGGAGACCATTTAGTCTACTGCTGCTTAGAGTATCTCTGAAACACAAAGCAATTAGCCTCAGGGTAATTATGTATCTCAAGGCCAGTGTGAAGTGAACTTCATGAAGGCCAATCCAGCAAGGCCAATTCAAAGGGCTGTTCCTAGACTGGGGCAACCCCCAGTATCCACAGGCTGGGGGATGAAGGGACCAGCCCTGCTGAGAAGGACTTGGAGGTGCTGGTGGATGAGAGGCTGGACATGACCTGACCCTGTGCACTCACAGTCTAGAAAGCCAGAAGTGTCCTGGGCTGCAGTGTGGACATCATTGAGAGGGAAGTTTTTCCCCTCTGCCCTGCTCTGGTGAGGACATCCACCTGGAACACGGCACCCAGCTCTGGGGTCCCAGCACAGGAAGGACTTGTCAGAACTGATCCAGAGGAGGCAAACAAGATGATCAGAGGGATGGAGCACCTCTCCTATAAGGAAAGTCTGAGAGAGTTGGGATTGTTCTTCCCAGACAAGAGAAGGGTCTGGAATGACCTTATTGTGGCCTTCCACTACTTAAAGGAGGTTTGAAAAATGGAGACAGACTTTTCAGCAGGGCCCACAGTGATAGGAGAAGGGAAAATGGTTGTAAAGTAAAAGAGGGTATATTCAGATTAGATAGAAGGATGAAACTTTTTATGATGCAAATGAAGGAAACTGAAACAGGTTGTCCAGGGGAGTGGTGGAAGCCCCGTCCCTGGGAACATTCAAGGTCAGGTTGAATGGATAAGCAACCTGATCTAGGTTAAAGGTGTCCCTACTCATTGCAGAAACTTCATGGGAGTTTTGGTAGCCAATTAATTTCTGCTGGTGAAGAAGGTGCCGGCACCTAAACCCCAGACTTCTTGAGGCAGTCTGGGGCTGATGAAAGGATATCTTCTTCACAAGATGTAGCAAGATTTCTGCTTCTCTTGTCATGGATAGGAGGGCTGGGGCGGGGCGGGGGGGGACTACTATGGGGGTGGACATTTTCACGTGGATGACATGTTACAGGAAGAAGGAACATCTGAGTAGGGGAATGGTGGAATTCTCATAAAAGATATAGAATAATGCATCCTGAGTTTTATCTTCTGAAAAGGTAGGGCTGGTCAGGTGCCTAAGGAGAAGGCAGTTTTGCTGGTCTTCAGAGACACAAGCTCTTGGCACTAATATATTATTTTGTTCCAAAGGGAACAGAGTACCTTACAAATACAAGACTTGGCAGTCTTGCATGGGTATCAATGCAGAGGAGACTGCTGTTTTGCTCTCTAGCTTAGCAAATGCATCTTGTGTCACCCTCTAGGTGTGTTAGAGGATGCTTTGACCTTACAAGGTGATTTCCATCTGCAGATCATAGAAATTTTTGATACTGTGGTTAAGCACCATTGTGTCCATTTCACATGGGGGAAACTGAGGCATTTAGAGGCAAGATGATTTGCTTTAGACAGCTCAACAGGGCAGAGACAGCAGCATGAAAATTATATTGTGGTGGAGAAATTTAGGTTTGTAGAGTTAATGTTTTTTTGGTATTTACATAAATATCAATAGATTCTATAGTATCTGCTTTCAACTCTTTCCCTACAAGGAATATTTTTCTTTCACTTTATATCAGAAATTTTCCTGGAGATTGAAGGGAGAAAGCAACAGGCATTTTAATTCTCCAGCTCATCACACATTTATATAACCAGAGTGAAATCTGTTTTCTGTTAGAAGAGAGGGGAGGGCAGAGGTTTTTTTTTTTTTTTTTTTTTTTTTTTTTTTTTTTTTTTTTTTTTTTTTTTTTTTTTTTTTGTTTTTTTTTTTTCTTTTTCTTTTTTTTTCTTTTTTGTTAACAGACCCAAAAGTTGTCTGGAAACTGTGCCAAAACAATAGCATAAAAAGAGTGCATCTGGAAGTCATTAGGGAAGCTCGGAGTGGGCAGTGATTAAAGCAGGATGGAATTTCTACTTTTTTCCTCCCGTTACAGTTTCTAAGCCAATCAAACACAGCACAACTTTAGAGCCAATCAAACCCCAACACTTTTTAAGTCTTATGAATATGCAACCAAGAAAACTTTCCCCCCATTTCCCTCCTGAAGGCAATTGCAATAAGCCCTTCTGTAATGCCTCTGAATGCAGTTCTCTGCACTATTTAGGAGAGTTCAAACAGCTTTACTTTTACTCTGCCTACTTTTCCCGTCGTAGTTTTCACTGGAACATTCTAACTTCTTTCTTACATTAAAAACAACTGCTAGAATATTATACTGGCATGGTAAAATACAGACCTATAATCTGGCATTAAACCCAAATCCCTGTAGAGAATTAAAATAATCAAATTATGAAAAGAATGAAGATCTATCTTCTGCTGAACTTCTGCTGACAGATCTGTTTGCCTGTGGATAGCCATTTTCCTCCTGCAGACATCAGTACTGTGGGCCAGGCTGTTACAGTCTCCTCCCAATAACTGCTGCCAATTTATGCCTTGAATGCAGCAATTATAACCAGCTAAATAATGCCAGGGTCCTCCTGTCCTAACTAGCTGCAAACCCCTCATAGGACCTCCTTCTGCTTAGCATATCTGCTGATGAAAAAACTGAAGACTTCATCCTTTGCTATTCTGCCTAAACTCCATTTTTATCTCTTGCATCTTTAACTTTCTCTAGCAGGGAATCTACTGTAAGGTTAGAATCAGCTTCAGTCAAAAATAGGGAAATCCACTTTTCTTAACCAATTTTCAAGATAAGTGACATCATACAGAAACATCAATTGATCCCAGGGAGACAGTAGCTGATTTACTAGACACCAGCTGATTTACTGGCCCCTGAAAAGACCATGAAGGAAAGATCTCTCACTTCATATTTTCATACACAGTGTTTGTACAATGTTCATCTGATGGAGAGGCTATACTGGTGAGCTTGTGGTGCTCCACGTGGTCTCTAAAAAGAGACGTGATATTGTTTTCAGTGCTCTTGAATCTAAAAGATAGAAACCAGTGAAAAACTGTACCAGTGAATGACTGTACATTAACTAGTGTCAGTAATGGTTGTGTTCTGCCACTGGATTGTCCTGAGGACTTGGCCAGACATTCAGCCCCTTGTTCTGTAAGTGTTTGTGGTCAGACAAGTATCTAGCAGAGCACAGAGGTATTGTGAGGTCCTTTTTTAACACTTGGAACAGGCTTACACAAACTGAAGTGCTGCACATGTGAATATATCAATATTACAGCTGTGAGAATGTTATACCACTGAGGCATATGCTGCCTGAAATGATTGCAGATTGTTCATTAAAAATGAATAAATAAACACAGATTTTGCATTAAAATTTATCTGTTAGTCCATAGCATAGTTTTATACTTGCTATGGAGTAGTTAATTTTCCTGTACCCTGCAACATTTTAAAACTGTATACTAGAAAATAGGAAGTCATATGAAGATGTCCATTCCTGTCATTTCACCTGGTAGGAGCCCTATAGAGTGAAGGACAGGAGAATGTGGCCACCAGCCAAGCCACCAGCATCAGCCTGTGCTTTGCCCTGTGCCTGCAGCAACACAAAGGTGTTGCCTGAACACAGGTGACCATTTTGCTTTTCACCCTATGTCTCCTCCAGGAGTATGGGAAAATCATATATGGGGATTTTACCTGGCATTTCTGTCAGAGGAACAAGTACTTTCAGCCTCCTACTGCCTTAACACAAGTCATAAAATGTTGCTAACAGGAGTTAACCTGTGTATTATTTTGGACTTGACATCTCCATATGTAAATGTATATATTTAGCCTAAGATCAGTGCTCTCCACTTTACAGTCCTCAACTTCTTTTCTTATTTGAACTTTGGAGCTGCTTGTGTCTCATTTTCTTCTCCTAGTATTTTCTTTCTCTTTAGCAGTTCTCAATTTTATGCAGAAACAGTGATGGTACCAAGAGGCCAGCTGTCAAACTATCGCTTCCTGCTGTGAGCAGCATTAAAAATTGACTATGTGGGGCTGAAGAGGTTTTGCTTGAAACCAGGTGCAGATGCAGCAGAAAAATAAACAATACCTCCCAGTGCTTGCAGTTACACTGGGAAAAGGGTTTGTAAGAGCCTGTTTCTGTAACTTTTCTCTTAATTTTCTAACGAAGCCCAAAAAGCAAGTGAAAGAATCCAAATGGAAAGAGATGTGAAAGGTACAACAGTGGGAGAAGCCTGAAAATTCAGGGAAGAAAATTAACCCTGGGCACACGGGATGAACTCTGGATGCCTTTCTGCGAGGCAGAGTGTTGGACTCCTCTCTCCCATGACTGGCTCCACTGAAATCACTAAGTTACTTAGCTGAGTAGAGCAAGAGAATGGGTGAAGGAGGTAAGCCTCCCAAGACAATCACAGGTAAACAGACATTAATGATCATTATTCTGATCAGAGTAGCTTCCCAAAGAAAAAGATTAGGAATACCTGTTTTCAGTTATTTGATAAAATCTCTAAGAGCAACAGTCATTTGCAGCACTTAAATTATAATGGATGAAAATGCTAGATTTTCCAGACATTGATATAGGAGAACTACAGCCTGAGGGGGTGTGGGGATGTCAGATGTTAAAAGAAAACCATAAACATCTCCCATTTTGCTGCTCTGTAACTATAGAGATTTTATTTATTCCAACTTTCTTTTCTAGTCCTTCTCATATAACACTCATGTTATTACTTATAGAGGTGAAATTCCCTATGAAATTCATGTCTTTCTGTTAGCATACCCAAAGGAGGCAGAGAAAACACATAATTAATGTAAATGATAGCTCCAGGAAGCTTATTAACAAAGTGCTCATTTATTCCCCCATTCTCTGTGCTTTGACCTTGGAAATGGAATCTGTTCTGAGGAAATAGAAAACATCTTTAAAACAGCTTCACGTGTATTGCCTTGATGGTATCATCCTGACCTTTGTAATCAGGTATCGGTGATCAAGGAAGCAAATGACTACATATTTTGCTCCATTTGAGCAAAGTTATCCAATTCCTTGGGGTCAGACATGGAAACCACAACAAACAATGACCATGTGCCAATATAACCAGCAGTTCTGCCACCAGTTCAGAAATGAATTACTCTAGGTTACCCACTTTTTCACAGAGGTGAGATTTTCATGTCAGGAAAGAGGGACAGTGGATGTGGGGACTGCTTTTCCTGTCCTGAAGAATCAGGAGGTTTTGTGCCCTTCAAAGTGTGCAGACCAAAAATGGGAGGGAAAAATGGAAAAAGGTGATGCAGGAATAGATGTGCAATCCAAAATAATTCTGTGGAGCTGGACATTTAGCTGTGATGTGGGAAACAAAGACCCAGATTCTTGCCCAGGGTCAAAACAAGGACTTGGATATTGGAATCTATCACCCTAAATTCTTGTTTTCCTCTGTCAAATCATCCCTTTTCAGAAGGAAATGGCAGATTAGGGAATCAGACTGTGATCAGCCCTTAATCTTCCCTCCTGTCACAGGATACAGGAAATAAGGGAAAAGAAAATCAAGATGTTGAGACAAAGTGATAGAAATTTTCTCTTCTGTGCATGTTTCTATTACAAATGCAATCCTAAATTTCTAAGCAAAATATTTTTACAGAAAGGTATTGGGAGAAATTCTAAGAGTATGGGAAGATGCTTGATGCACAGGAGAGGATATTTCATCCTAGATATTAGTAAGAGACTTTATGGATAAAAAGAAGTCATGCAAAAAAGTAACCTCTGTCCTGTAAAGAAGGAGAAGGAAAATGGAAGGGACAAAAATAAATACTTGATCTTCCATATTGTGAATGAACCGGAAGGAAAAAGACCCCTAAAGCATATCTGAAGAATCTTTAAGTTAAAGCACTTTATTTAAGACTGCAAGAGAGAGATCTGGGGAAGTCATGATGTCACAGAGTTTCTAATTTGAACCTCAAAGATGACCTAAAAATACTGAGAGGAGTGGAGCGGAAGGGGAAACAGAAAATGAGTTAGATCCTAAAAAACTGGCAAAATGTCCTCCAACTATACAAATGAGAGATGATGGCACAAAAGAAGTAATGAACTAGTGAGTAGTGAGAAAGAGGTGAAAGAAGAAAGGCAGAGAATTACTTGTAAATCAGTATCTAGGTAAGTACTTCACTCCATTTTTAATTAAGAAGGTTATGCTTTTAATTGCTGAGAATTCATAAAAATTTCACAGTTATACTAAAACTTAAAAAGCCCCAACAAAACAAAACAACCCCTAGAAATTAATACAATCCAGGTTATTTGCATTATTCCATTTTCTGGGCCCATCTTATCATGACACCTAATCTCATAGTGAAGCTTCCCAGATCCATACAGACCATCCCATGAAATTACTGTCAATATTTTATTGGAATTGAATATAACCCAGCACTTAGTCAAGAAGATATATTCACAGACCATATCTGAAGAACTTTGGAAAAAGGGTTAAAAGTACACTTGATGAACTATAACCTGGATTTAGCCAGGAGTCTGTTAACAAAGTTTTGAAAGTTTTCTGAAATCAGCAATTTAACATAAACGTGGCATAGACACAGAAAACACAAGAGCAGCATTATCCTTTGACATAACCCTTTCACATCCCTGGAGGTGTCCACTTGTTTAAACAAAACATATCCCCAGATCCTCATTAAAAATGTGGACTTCAGCACTTCAGTGTGGGTAACACTGATGAACAGGTATGAGAAGAGGCCTTGTCTGTAACAGTTTGTTTTCCCTGTGGCAGAATTCTCCCTTTGACAGTAGAACTTCATGTAATTCCAAGCAATATCCTGTGTCTTGGTAATAAATGCACTCTTCTCTCTCTGAAGAGGACCTGTTGCTGTTCTCACCACCCCATATATATACGCACAGGACCCCTTGGATAAGTCTTGGTGGCCAAAAGGAAAGGGGTGCCCTGTTGAGAGTATTGTCAGTAAGCATTGTAGTATGCTGATCTTGGCTCCCTCATTTCCCATTCCACCCTCACATTTGTAAATTAAACTCTTATTTTCAGATTTCCAGAGACTGTTCCGAAGTTTGATTCCTTTAATTATGGCTTGAAGTAGAGGGTAGTGCAATCCAAGAAACCAATAATTACCTGCAGCATGTTATTACAGAGAGACTTGTGGAGAGCTGCAGCTTTTGTGAAACTCCATGAGACACAAGAAGAAGAGACTGCTGAAGATGGATCCGACTAGGCTGCAAATAAAGAAGTCACAGAATATGAGTCTTCTTTCAGTACCATAGCTGGCATAACAGAATTAAACTGCAGATAGAACTGCCATTTGAAAGCTTCACAAGGTAAATAAGGAGTAATTTTCATCAATGAAAGGAAGACAATGAATTATTTTAAAAGCTATCACATATATGCTTGTCAGCTACATTGCTTTTGACATAGCAAAAGAGATTTTCAGCAGTCCAACAAACCTGGAAATTCAATAGGAAATACTTTCCTTAGAAGAGTCATGGGGGAAGAGTGTTCTGCAGATCTTCCTGAAATAGAAATCTGCTACACTGTAATTTATGTTTGGCAACTGGGGTCATTGAACCTGATGATCCCTTCATATGCTCTGTTTCCCTGCATAAAACTCAGCACATTTTCTGATTTGTAATTTCCAGGATAGAGTGTGTTTCTCTAAAGGTAGATATCAACAACAAAGGAATTTGTGCCTGAAC
This sequence comes from Sterrhoptilus dennistouni, assembly GCA_013397095.1. NCBI lineage: Eukaryota > Metazoa > Chordata > Aves > Passeriformes > Zosteropidae > Sterrhoptilus > Sterrhoptilus dennistouni. Next base: position 1,183,879 of record VWZU01012531.1, read on the forward strand.
TAGGCCTCCAGCTATAATAGGAGATCCAAATAGTCATCTGGGGCTGGTATTTTGACATATTCAATCACTGCAGCATGCTATCAGTACATCATCAGTCAGAATCAGAGTATGAACTACGACAGGACTACATCTGCAGTGGCTTCAGGATTGTCTACACATTGGCAAAGCTGCAAAGTGGATGTCATAGCTGCTAAAAAATAAAATAGATCTTAGTGTTTATCCTAGAATATCAGAGAAAGGAATATAGAGATGAGGGCTCCTTAAGCAAAAACTCTAGAGACAGGGACAGGAAGAGAGGCACACCAACAGGTTGTTACATAAGCTGAGATGGTTCTAGCCTTTTTTTATCTTTTTAGCAAGCTGTGTTCTTTTGTAGAGTTGAAGTAAATATTACTATATTTCCAAAGTACAATTGATTTTCAGTATTGGCCAGATTAGGACAAATGTTGTATTTAAGACTAGCTTTATAATGAAGTCTCAGGAAAGAAATTTTGTTTAGGGACTACTTCCTGAAGGAACCCATTGCAACAGAGGTCCTGGTACAGATCTGTGGTGGAAGTGATCTTTGCTCTTTGCAAGTGGTCGAAGACATTTAGACTTAGGATATAGATCTGTGTAGAACACACCTTCTCTCATCCCCAGGGGCAGAGGGGTGTGCTGACCTTGCGGAGCACATTTAAAAAACATTAGTTTTGGCTTGTGACTGGGAATTCTCTGTTGCTGACAAAACTGCCTCATTAAATCACTTTAAGAAGAAATATGGACACTGTTGGATCTTGCTGATCCAACAGGATTCATGAGTTTTGAATTTGGTTGTGAGCACCCCACCGTGTGAGTTTGCTGCCTTCCTTTGTCAGACTGCAGGAAAGAGCAGTGGAAACACGGCTGTGTATCGCCACACCTGCAAAGGAGAGGGGATTTGTGGCTCTGTGCCAGCAGCAATAGAAACATGGCACACATAAAATGCCTTTGATGGCAAACCCAAAGACGAAACACAATTCCCTAGAGAATTCTGTACTTTGTCTGGTTCCCTAAATGTCCTTACAGAGCATTGTCACAGGCACCAAACAAGTGCTGTTCATTAAATAGTATGAACTTGGAAAAGCAAGTACAGGAACAAACGTGAGCCAGTGGGAGAACATTTTCAAAATACAGGTGATCTATTTTTGACCTATCAGCTCTAATCATTGAGAGGGGCTGATGGGAGGGTCTACAAAAATATCTTTGAAAAACAAGACTGGGAAATGCAGTCTGAGAAGGTGTTGTCTGTCATATTCAAGAACTCTACTAGAGATATTGACTTTGCAGCACATTATAATTTTTCTTGTGCTTCACATATATTTAACTGTTCATTAATTCACAATTACCTTTCCTTTTCCTCTCAGTGCTCCACATATTTAGGTAAAAGATTCCTATTTCATCTCATTGTAACATCCTCTCTCCATAGGTAGCAGTTATCCTTCTTTCCTCGAATTGTCTTATTGATTAAGTTAATATTTCCCAACCTATATTTACCACGGATATGATAATAAAAGATATTAACTCTTCTGTAAACCTTAATTCATAGATGGCTGCATAAGAATAATTTTAGATCTAAGGAATCACAAAGCTGTCAGGCTCACTTGAAATTTGGAAGTAGAAACTCTGGAAAAACCAAGAAGAAAAAATTATCAGGGATGCTTGGAATTCTTTCCATCCCAATAGTTACCAGTAGACTGTGTTTAAAGTGATGATAATAACCTGAGGCTGCATTATTTTTTATAATGACAGTTCATAAAATTTTCACACATTAAAATTCTGCCTGTTTGAAATTAACATCTATAGAGTTACCTGCAGCCTTTCTGACAAGAGAAGAATTTTGTTCAATATTATAAGCTGGAAATCATTTTTATTCCTATCTGGAAGCTGAGGAATGAGAATTTTCTTGCCAGCTTTCCACCTATGAATCATCTTAAATGTTCTAAACAATCAATCAAATTACGTTAGAGATAATATTTTAATACCTAAATCTTTCAGTCAAAATATTTCATTATTGTGTTCCCATAGCAGTATCATCACTAACAGTTCAATCTTGTACATTTTTCTATTCCACCTCATAACAGCCTTTTCTGTATTACTTTCTTGCTTTTTTGTTTGGGATTTTTGTTTGTTTGTTTCTCTTATTTGTTTTGTTTTGTTTTGCTTTGCTTTGTTTTTAATGACTCTCAGATTTAAAATAAAATAGTTTCCAGTCACTACTTTTCCTGACAGTGCCAAAAACCTCTCTTGAATTCTTTGTTATGTTGTGGTTTGAAAGCAAAACGAATGAGAGGCTCCAAGTCAGAGATATAATTTAATAAGAAGAAAGGTAAAAAGGTAAAAATAAAATAAAATAAAATAAAATAAAATAAAATAAAATAAAATAAAATAAAATAAAATAAAATAAAATAAAATAAAATAAAATAAATGCAATAACACAAAGGACCACTGACAGAGTCAGAATACAACCTGAGCAGGATGGTGGAAGCAGTCCAGGTGAGGTGCTCTTCCTGAAGCAGTGATCCTGTAGAAAGGTCTGGTAGCTCTGGTCCTCTGGGAATCCAGTGGGTAAGTGCCTCTTGCACTGTCCCACATACCAGCTTATATCCAGGTGAGAATGCTTGGCTCCTCCCCCTGGGCAGAGCATCTCACAATAGGATGAGGAGTGTGAAGTGGGTCCTTGATGGCCCATTAAACAGAGATAACCCCTGGAGGGAGTTACCTGTGACTCATGGACCAGGCGTTGATGGGCCATTAGCAGAAGACACCCCAAAGGTCATTAGCAGAAGATACCCCAAAGGCCATTAGCAGAAGAGGCAGGGGGCTTGGGAAAACACTAGCCCACCTGGTTTCAAGAGTTCATGAAGATGGTGATAGAATAAATACTTTGTGTACATCCTACACTGCAACCCAGGACAGTTATCCTCTTGCAGCCATGAAGCATCTACTGATATTAGCACTGAGTGATTTTATTCTACTTCTTCAGTCATAAGCTTTAAGTTCTTACAGAAGGAAGTAATGGTAGCATTGCAAAAACAAAAACAAAAAAAACCCCAAACAAACAAAACCACAAACAAACAAAAAAACCCCAACAAACAAACAAACCAAAAACTAAAAGAATCCCAAACCCAAAAAAATCTACTGCTTCAGGGAGACTAAATTTTTCCTGTAGGGTGACTGAGTTGCACTCCAGAATGAAGTCCTACCTTAGAAGGTTGATTTAAATCCAGCTAAAACCGATGTTAAGAAATTAGTTTTCCCATGTTTCTATTGACTCAGTACCTAAAATAATCAATCCATCATAGGTATAACTCATGCCAGCAATGAAAACCATATTTTTAATTGCGTTATCACTCTATCTGAGTTCCTCTGACATTTTAAATGTCAAGAAAGTACAATCTGTCCTACCCTAAATCCACAGAGAAATGCATCTTCATTATTTTTTTCTTTATGAAGAAAGATAACTATTCTTAGAGCACTAACAACTGAAAAGCAATTAAAATTAAATGAAAGTGCTTTTTTTTTTTGCCTGATCCCCTTCCCTGGTGGTACCTGCATCACTGTATGTGTCAGCACAGGGTAAACCTAGAGACCAATAAAAAGCCAGACACTGGGCTGTAGGGCAGACTGTGGATACCAGATGTGCAGAGAACAAAAAGGAATCTACAAAAATACGACTTTAACAGAAAGAAGTTTTTAGGAGCCTCACTCTTAGGTTGTAGGACTGTGACTGTGGAGCTCTGCACAAGCCATTTTGCCTTCTGAATGGGAGGGAAAATGAGATGATGCATCTGGTATTTAGATTAAAGATGAATGAGCAAGATGCCTGCTCTTAGTACTTTTTGCACAAAACTACTGCCAGAGACACACTGCAAGAAGGAGGTATAGTTCACCCTTGCTGCTTTTGAAAACTTCAGCACCCTTTCCTACCTGACTGACTTCACCTCTTGCAACACAGGAGGGAATGCTGACTCTACTGCTATAGACAGAAGAGCTGCTTATTTTCCCCAATTTTTTGCTTTTCTCCAATTTCCTTGCATTTTTTCATGCATGCTAAAATTCATTTGAACCATAGAGGGGAAGAAATGAAACTTAAAGTCATGCAAATCTTTGTTTTAAAGTTCTCCACATTCTCTCCATAGGCCCAACATTTCTGCATTTGCTTCACTTTATATGAAACTGGTGGAATTCATGTGTAGCTCTTCTAGTTTGGTAAGTATTTCCATAAATGCAACAGTAATTAAATTCAGCTATTGGCAGAAGTATAGAAAGTGTAGTGCTGCCAGAATAGCTAACTTGGCTATACTGAAAATTTAACCTTTTGCAAAGGACCACTTTGAAAGTTTATGCAATAGCTTCAAATTTCACAGCTTTAAAAGAACTTTAATTTTAGTCTGGGGGAATAATTTATCTCCTGTTGCATATACATTCATTGTGAATATCAGTTCTTTCCAAGGCAGCTCCAGAACAGCCTGTCTTCCATGCTAGCCTAGTTTAAACTATAGGCTGTTTAGAACAGAAGTTACTACAACGCCTTTAAAGAAAAAACAACTGCAAAATCAAGCTAACATCTAATTTAGAGACGTGACTTTTGTCTAATGAAAACAGACCTACAAGGAAAAATATTTCCTAAGTGCTTTGCTGAATCAAGGAAATGATCTGTGGGATGAAGATGACAGGGAATTTTCTGAAATTGAAAAATGCAGGCTGAGGTAGGAGAGGTGACGTGGCTGTCAGTAGCAACAGCTATTTAGGATCGACCAGAGGAGCTCAGGCCTCAGCCTTTGCATGCCAAATACAGCTCTTCTAAATGATAGAGTGGGAATTGCAAATAGACTCTGGCCAGTCTGCTCAGATCTCACTGGACCACAGTGGCAATTAGACTCACTAAAGAATGGCTGTGGGGAGCTCCCTCTTGTCCAAACCTTCTTTTGTCCATCTCTGGGTAAGGGGCTCGTTCCATTCTCTCCATCCACCTTCCTACACATGTTGCTTCACTCATGCAACATGGTGGAACTGTTGACTTTTTTTGCAGCTCCTGTATCATACCAGTCTCTTGTAGCTGGTTTACCAGAAGCCCTAAGGGGTCACTCTTTTTTAATTCCTCAGCAGCCAACATGGTATGTACCTCCTGTGAACCCACTAAGTCCACACCAAGGACTTATACCAAATCCTTTGCTGCACCACTTCTGCAGCAAGACTGGTTTCCTTTCATGATTGAAAAATCAGGTAATTAGTCACAAATAATAATAAGGAGGGCATACTTGCTCATTTTATCAGCATTTTTTTAAAAAGCTCAGCACATCAGTCTTTCAATTTTCTCTTTCTCCATGTGGAGAATACACATTCAAATAATTAAAAATAATTTAAAGATTGAAGGTTTTATGTGAGTTTTATGTGAGGATTTGTGTGAACAATAAAAATAGATGGAAAGCAAAAGAAATGGAAATAAAGCATTTGAATCTAATTGAAACAGACTTTAGGAGCAATGTATTCTCCTCCAGCTTCTCTGATAGAAAGAAAATAAAAATAGTGGGGATCTGGAAAAGGTGTAAAAGAGAATGATAGCTCTGCTTCCTTCTCTTCTGCCAGCCTTCTTCTGAGAAGTGGCTACTTCTTGGTCCAATGCCATGAAACTGGGGTAAGAAGAGATTTCTCCTTCAACACAAGGAGGGATTGAACATTGAGTCCTTTGACTCTGGTTATAAGGACATATGGCTTACATACCATCCTTGACCTTGCAGATTTTTTATAACAGTTATTTCTGTTATTTTGGTCAACAATATATTTTCCAACAACTATGTTCTGTCAGTTAGAATGACCTTTGTCTAAAGTGCTAAGAACAAACAACTGAGAAACAAATTTTATGAGAGCATGTTTTAGGTATTTGTGTGGTCCTACAAATACATGTATGTCCCTACCTGTAATTATGTGGGTGCATGTCTGCTTTGTGCCAGTCCCTACTGATTATGACTATGAAACAGCCTCTTTTCCATAGGTGACTCTATTTAAAAATGTCAGAAAAGAACTGTATCCTCGATAGCAAACACTTGAAACTTGAAGAATCATTAAGTGGTTTCCTGTCCATCCAAAATCAATTGACAAGGCAAGAAGCCAGAAAGCCATGTAGCCTAAATAAACTATTCCAGGTGGAAATAATGACTGCACCAGAAGCAGATCGATTCAGTGTCCAGAACATTTCCTGTGCTATGAGAATATCTAGAATCAGACTGGATCATTAAGTTACAGATAAATTTTCTGCCAATTGTTTCAATTTACCACATTTTGAATATGTGGTCAGTGTTTTCCCTCCAAGACTTCCCAGCAGCTGCGTATTTATCCACTCATATTTTCTTTTCACATTCCCTAGCAAGAGGCAAGAGCAGAGGGCTGCTTTGAGGTGAGCTACAGTGGCAGGAAGGTTGCAGAGGGAGCAGGTGCCACATGCATGGCTACTGAGCTCTAGAGAACTCTGCATTGTACAGGTTCTACTGGGGAAAAAAAAATATCTGATGAATGGAAAAGAAACAGACCTCTGCAAAACAGTTTTGACTTTAATGGGAAAGAAGAGCTTTCAGATGTGTAGGGGAGCGGAATGAAATCTTGGTTACACCTGCTTTCCTGCCTGTACCCTGACAATTCTACCTCCAGGATGTCTGTTCCAGTTTTTGTTGATTTAGGCCTAAAGCAGAAATTTTTAAAAAAAGTTTCCTTCTTCCTAGACTGCTGAATTTGGCATTTATTCAAAGGGGAATGGCCCACCCAATCAGCCTGCTGGGACCTTTCCCAATAAAAACACCTCTCTGCTGCAAGCCTGTAGTCACTTGCAAGTGAGTACATGGCTGAGGAAGCAGGGAGAGAAAGGAATTCCTCCAGATTTTTCTTTTTGCAGCTTTTCCTTTAACTGCAACTATGTGTGCTGCATTTCTTCAAACATTTTTGTTTCATGCAGCAGGAGAGGGCTGGCTGTGTGTCTATGGAAGTAGTTTGCCACAACAGCAACATGCAATCGTTCTTTTTCCCCTCTTACTAAAATAAAAATCATAAGGCTCTTTGCAGTCAGTCATCATACCAGATGATGAGAATGAGAAGCTAATCCAGAAGCAGGAGCTGTGTGGCCAGCACCATTCCTCCAAGGCACAAAGAAAAAAAATAAGAAAAAAAAAAGTCACAGCTCTGGAAACAGAATTTGGAACTGTTTTCCCAGCTATCCATACTCCTCTTCCTCCTCTGCCTCCAGGCTGTCCAGCTCCCAGGGGCTGGGATTGCTCAGCAGAGCCTGTGGCCATGCTGGAGCTGGTGTCTGGCTGGCTGCTAGAACCGTGACCAGAGCGGAGTGAGGATGACTGAGAGGAGTTAGTCCTGCTTCAGGCAGCTTTTTCTGAATTGATTTTCCTGTCCTTAGAATGGGGTGAAGAAAAGTTATGCATCTAAGTAACTGCCTAGTTGGGCTCCTCCCTTGGTCCATCCTTCCTTCTTCCCGCCTCCCCTTTCTTTTCTTTGGTGTGCAGCCCACTAACTACGTGGACACTGAGGAACAGAGCCAGGGCAAGGGACACAGAAAGACACGTCCTCTGTCAGAGCTCTTCTCTCTTTTGAAAAAGCTTTCTTAGATCTACTGATTCTTCTTGCAGCTCTGCATTTACCAGGGAAAGAAAGCAAATTTAAGGAATAAAGATTCAAATTAATGCAAATCACACTGAAGCTCCAGTGATTTCCCACATCTTCAGCCTCAGTTAATTTCAGTCTGGCGGAATGGCAGGAACATTTTCTTAGCACCATTTTTCACGCTTTTTCCTTTAGCCCTTAGTCTCTTAGACAACTTTTTTGGAAAATTCAGATCATATTCCAGAGCTGAAAAACCCTGCTGATTATTTGATACGTAGCTTGATGTAGTTCACTTCACCCAAGGTGAGAGTTTGGGAATCACTTTGGGAATCAGCATGGCCTTAATTATAAACACACACACAAATCACTGTGGAAGTTTTTATGTAGATGTTGTGTTGCACTAAAAGCACTTTCAATCGTTACTGTCTGTTCTTTTGTCTTAGTCTCATCACCAGAAAAATATATGTGCTTCATGCTGAGGTAAGAAATGCATGTAACGTGCATAGGAGTCTCAGGAGGCTTGGAAACAATACTTGGAAAACAGAGTGGGAGTGGACTGTGGTGATTGTGGGGCATTGGGGCATGAATCTGTGATGGGATGGTGTGGAAGAACAACAGAGCCCTCCAGCCTGCACAACATTTGTCACAATGGGGGTTATTGTCTTCAGGATGTTTGGTGAAATATTTAAGAAGGTGCCAAGAAGGAAGAACAATATAATGGTTTGGCAAGTAACACAGAGGGAATTGCTAATATGCTATCAGATGCAGGGGCCTTTCAGCACAACTTTGTGAATACCACCAGAATCTGTGAAAAAAATGTGATTACCAAATAGCAGCAAAGTTTCTCAGAAATTCTGAGAAGAGGCAAAAGCAGGTAGAGGGAAAGAAAGATGCTTTAAACCATTAAATTCTCTGTCCCTGTTGGATATCTCTGCAGCAATGAAAATAAGAAGCACTCAGCCCTGTTGCTATGGCTGCTTTGTTTTTTTATGGGAAAGCAAAACCAACAAGGTATCTTCATCAGGGACCAATTTTATTCTAACATAATAAGTATTTGTTCCTTAAATGGGAGTTACCTCAGGATTTAGGGCCTTCTAATTTTCTTAAAATATTCCTAACCAATATGGTTGGTGGAATTATGTGAACTTCTTGCTCTATATTCCTCCTGCAGCTCCTTGCAGCTGGGGAAAGGTACCTCAGGGAGCATTCTCCTTCTAAACAACCGATGCCTTTTCCACTGGAGAACTGGGACACCCACACCAAATGGATCCAGTCCTTGCAAAGTTCCTACCCACCTTAGTTTCCTGTGAGGAGAGGAGAGGAGAGGAGGGGAGACGAGCGGACGAGA
>VWZU01012531.1:1192897-1210553 GCA_013397095.1 Sterrhoptilus dennistouni
GAGAGGAGAGGAGAGGAGAGGAGAGGAGAGGAGAGGAGAGGATGAAATTCCCTGGGCAGTTGATAAATAAAGGCTATATTTAAATAAATGCCTGAGGAAAGCAAGAGAGAGAGAGAGCACATAATCGAGATAACAGAATCCAAACTGAGAAGAGTAGGCGGTGGAAAGGAAGAGAAGAGAAAATGCTGGAAAAATGCAGAGGCCAGTATTGGGGAAGACCAGTTACATTACAGAGCTGCTCCTGGGAAGTCAGCCAGAGTATCTCTGTAGGAGTCTTCATCTTTCTCTCTGACTGTAAAACAGTGCTAAGGCCTCACAGAGCATCCAGTTAATGAGCTTAACCAGTGGTAAGGGGAACATCAGCTCAGATTTGATTGGATACCAGCAAATCAGTTCCCCTCACTGCAGAATGGAAGACAATGTTTGGACATTCAGACATTTCCATCTTCTTTTCTGTAAAGCCTAATGGCTTTCATTAACCCCAAATTATCCCTAGTATTTTTTCTTTGTGCTTCGATAGCATTCTGAGAGTCCACTTACATCCCCAAACTCTTATTATTGCTTTTCTAGTAATAGCCCTGCTTCAAATGTTGACATTTATAACAATTTTTCTGAACTTCGGAAAATCAAAGAAATCATGCAAATTATTTATTTTGTCAAATGTAAATTTATTTACTTTTCATGACCACAGCTCTTCTTCCTTAGAAGAAGATCCTGCTTGCTTCCATTTGAGATTTATCTACAAGGGTTGAAGAACATGAATGAACAAGTTGGCCCACAGAGAGGTAACACTGGTGAAATGATCCAGAGTCTGCAGATGTCTGAGTTACACTCTGCAAATATAGCTTTGCAGTCTGAAGACCTGTATTTTTTTATTCTCGTGAGCCTTGGGGCAAGTCAGAATGGAAAAACAGGATGTCATCTAGATTCAAGAAAAGGACACCAACATCTTCTGTGCCTAAATTTTCTTAATCTATAGATCTAGGGACACATTCATGAAGCATTTTGAAATTTCTAACGTATTTCTGGAAAATATAAATATTATTATTTAAATAAGTTTTCGGTTGAGTCTTTGCCACAAATCAGGAAGAAGTATTTTATTTATATTTATTTTTATATATCTTGAAACTTTTTCGGATTTTCAACATGGACCTGTCAGTTGATTCTTAGACTAATTTTTGGATTTATTTCTCAATACCACACACTTGTTTTAATACCTTGTAATCTTGAGACAGGTCATCTGGTAAGACCAACAGAATGTTTTAGTGCACTGGGTCCTCTCTAAGTCACTGGATAACATTCTGCAAGTGTTCAAGTATTACAACCATGAGGCCTTTCAGGATTCAACAGTTGAACATTCAAGCATTCATTTCCACATAAAATAAAGAGAGCTGGCAAAAAGAACGTCTTTAAAACCAGGGCATTGCAATACAGAGGGGCAGGTCTGTGTCTTCTGGGGACTAGTAGCTGTAATGTCCTGAGGGAGTGCACAGATGGAAGCAACAGCTAAAATCAGGTTGCAAAGTCTTTAGCAAGCTGTATGATGCCTGAGCATCTCCTTGGATGGCTGAGCCAGTCTTTTCTCCTCCCTCCCTTTCATAGATCCTGGTGATGAGAGTCCAGCAGTCACCTGGATTGCAATAAAAATGTCAGAACTTAATAGCTACATACAGACAGATTTGAGGTCATGTCTGACTGAATGGGAAGGTTTTTACCCCCAAAATGTGGCTGTCTAAATTTTGTATAAGGTGTGTTGGCATATCTCTGCATGTGTGTGTCTGTGAATGTATGGTGTGTGTTTGTATGTATGTGAAAGACAAAGAGCTGAACACCTCTGGAAAGATGTTTGAGACTACACATACTCTACTGTGTGTGAACAAAACCTCTAAAATTTAGCCTAGAAATACTTTTTTTTGTTGTTGTTAATGGTACTCTAGCAATTTCAGAGAAAAAATATCTATAGATAAACATAAAAGCATCAATGTTTTCTTAGGTACCATGTGTGGGAAAGCGTATTTGCATGATAGTGTTTATGTCCTAAATAGATGCAAGTGGTGATGTATTTAAGGACCAAATGTAGATTTAGAGGATGAAAACTTGATGTGAACATGTGAATGCCTGGCAATGTTAATAAATATTAATGGTGGTTCAACTCTTGTGTACTTTCTGAAATGCCATGTACCACCTGAGCTTCCATTATGGTTAATTATCCTATGTCCCACCTGAAATTCTTATACTGGACCCAAGATATGCAGCTAACGTGTCTTCTCCCTGGCCTTCCCAAACTCCAACTCAACAAGCAATGCAGACAACCTACAACCAACCAAAGTATCCTCAAGCAGGATGTGAACAGTGCTCTATCTCCTAGCTAGGTGGGCTCAGTGGATGGTGATGAGAAACTGGAGATGTTCAATGCCAGGGCAGTCAGAACTAGGGCAAGACAGGTGAGAGAACCCAACAAAAATCAACACACCTGGAGGGTCAAGAATTACCCTTAGCAGGGTAAGATGATGGCAGCACAATTCAGGAATGGAAGATGTCACAGATAGCTCATTAGCCAAAAAAACCAGTGAGCTGGCAGGAGGCATGAGCAGTGTGTAGGGAGAGGTCTTATGCAGAAGAGGCTTTCAGAGAGTGTGAGAGAAAACAATCAAAGGAAGAGTGACATGGACTAAGGAAGAAACAGGTCACGATTTTAGAGTTGTAACATAAAAAATGCTGCATCTAATATAACCAAAATTGTTAACTTGAGAAGATCTCCCAGATGTAGGTTATACTTTCTGACTGAGCTTTTTGTCTGAAGATGGATCATAAAAGGAGTGGAAGGATATAGTCTATATTTTCCAGTTCTCCAGATTCAGAAATAACGCTGACCAAGGCAATTTCTCCTCTCCGAAGTTCAAAGGGATGTTCCTGTTGTTTCTGAGGAAATCTCAGACATTCTTGGTACTTATACACTTCAAGGTACCCATCACCTTTGGGTGGGGTGCAGGTGCTCCATCTGGGATGGCTGTGGTGACTGTCAGTGAGGCTATGGATGTTGTGGCAGAAGGGTGCACTTGCTCTTTCCAGGCAAGACTTCCCTGTCCGCAGTGCTCACGTCAAATTCATCCACGCTGGCCACAGTCTGCCCCAGAGGAAATCCAAAATTCTGGAGACAGCTCTTGGAGCTGCTGCCCAGCCCTCCTCCCTTTCAGGCAGAGGAGCAGCAGTGTGTCTATGGTGTGCAGGGCTGGTTTCGAGTAGGAGGAGTATGGCTGACAGGGAGGTAGGAAAATGGGAGAGGGATGGGTTGCAGGAACTGACAACATTGTTCTCTATCCTCTCTGAGTTTTGATACTCACACCACACAGAAATAGAAGTAATTTCTTACATTTTCTGACTCCGCTCACTCCCAAGTAAGATAAAGGGGGGACACTTGCTTTCATAGCCAATCCTTTTTTTCATCGATAACATCAGTCTGTCTCCTTTGCTTTCATAGTAGCAAGGCAGCAAGTTTTTCACCTCTTTCCAGGCTCCCCCTGCCAGACTTTTTCTGTTAAATTTGATGATGACCCATTTAACAGAATTTACTTTGGTATATCTGGAAAATTTCAGTAAGGATTGATTTAGGATACCTATTCCTCCTCATTAACCCTTGAAAGACATTTAAAGTGCCTGAACATATAGTGCAATTGAGATCAAGAATTACTTTGAATGGAAATTGTATCTGATTATTACAAGGCTATACTTTTGAAAAATAACAATCTTTTATGACTTCTCACATGGCAAAAAATAGGTGATACCAGAAAAAAAGTGTTTTAAACCTTGAGTGGGATCTCTGCAAATAAATCTCACTTGAAAACGTGGCCAAAACTTCATTTGTACAGTAAATTAGGCTCAATTGATTTTTTTATTCATTCCACGGCTTTCATTCTGAAGATAAGGTAGGCATCTGCTGCTTTTTTAATTAAATCCTTGTCTAGTGCTGCACAGTCTCAAACTTACTCAATTGAGAATGGGAAAAAACCCCACCTACCATTACTTTCAAAACCTCTCTACTGTATTTTTATATTCTCTTTTTTCATCTAGTCTTTTTCAGTCTAACTGCCACTCTGTATTATAGGGTGTATCCAAATTCAGGGAAAAGCTCTGGCCAATTGTTTTTGAGGAACTTTCCGAAGGACTGCGCTGCTCCGTTTGGGAGACTGCGAGTGCCACGTTGCTCCGTAGCTTTAAAGGCTGAGAAAACCATCATGGTTACTTTTTCAGTTCTTGATGTGGTTCTGGGTGGTAACTTCCGATGGCCAACATTTTTTTTTCCCCTTGGCTGCAAGGTTATGACATGATTGTACTTGCTGAGAAAACTATGGAGGCTCTGAAGTGTAAAATTGGATCACAGGGACCATCTAGTGTTCTCAGCCTGCACCGCCACAGTAGCAATGCCTTGCATCTGCATAACACAGCTGTTAACATTCTGCATGCAGTCTGCTGGATTAAGTATCTACTATTTCAGAGAAAGAAATCAAATACCACTTGAATACTGTAGGTCAGCACAACTAGTTTTGAGCTGTTCTAATTGAGAAAATGAGAAAAAGTACTTTTGAGTGGTCTTTTTATGTGTTCTGCTCTAAATAAAAATGAAAGCTGTGTTTTTCAACATATTCACAGAGAATCTATCCCTATTTTGCAGCTAATATTTTTTAAAGCAAAGTAGAAAAGATGTTGAGGGTGGAAAGGACAAAAGAATCCGGCTTTACAAAGTCCAAGGTTTTAATCTTTGATATATTCACTGTAAGGCACCACAGCCCAAGCTCCACTCTGCATGAGGTGCTTGGAGAGCAGCAGCTGAGATGCCTGGGCATGAGAAACAGGACATGCAGTGATAGAAAGCTGAGCTGGACACCACCAGTGGGAGAGACATGGGATTGCCATGAGATTTAGGTGTGACAGAATAGAGAATTGGAATGCTCCTGAGTCAGCTGAGGGATGGAGGAGAAGAGAGGATTTCTGCTGGAGCAGAGATGGGGGGAGCACATAATGACTGCAGGCTGGGCTCTGGCTGGGCTCCTGGAAGGGAAAATGAAGGTGGGACAGAAGCTCTGAGGCAGGGCTGAGGGTGTCAAGGCTGTGCTTGCTACAAATCTCATTCCCACCCACACAGCCAGGGTTAAGCATATCTTGCTACCCTGCTCCTCCACCACAGGGTACTGCCTTTCCTCTCCCACTCTTATTTTGCAGACAGAAATTTGGCCCTTCAGAGTGTCAGGCTTTTCCAGAGGACAGCAAGTTTGGAAATAATACCTGTTCTAAGAATATAATCATCATCTGTGTCTTGATCCCAAGCAGAAGTGCAGAAGTGTCTCATTCCATGTTTGGACACCTGATCATTTCCAGAATTTAAAAGGTAGAAGGGACTGAAGGGTTAGTGAATTGTGATAACTTGCCACAATCCCAGGACTATTTCATCCTACTTGAAAGGAAAAATAAGAGGCAGAGGCCCTTAAGGAAAAAGAGGCGTTCACTCTATTTTGGCTTGCAGATAAGAAATTCCTCAAAAGAACATCTAGAGGCAATGGAGGGAGGGAAAGGGGGAGGGGAAAAAGGAACACGCTCCCCACAAGTCTGATTAATGGGGATTCCACTGCACAGCAATTAATTTGAAGGATTTTTTTTTCACTGAAACAAGAAGACTTTGCGTGATCCAAAAAGTTTGTGAAAGCATTTTGTTTCTCAAAAAGGTTCAGCCTGCCAAAAAAAGAAAGAAAAAACCGGCAGAATATCTGAGAAAATAGAAAAAAATGACAGTAGTTCAAAACAAAACATATTTCAGAATGTATTTCCACCTGTACATCAACATTACTAATTTTAACAGAATTTTTGAAATGTCCAAAACTTAAAAAAATATTTTATTTCATATAAATCCAAACATTTGTTCAAATTAAGAGGAATTTTATGTGGCATTTTTTATCTTACACACCTATACTTGGACCTCATCTTTGTGGACTAGATGTAAGCCCTCTTCATGTGTTTATTCTTTGACAGAATGAAAGCCTGGATATGTCCTAAAAACCCACATTTTGCTGTAAAAGAGTCTCCATGAAATAGGACAGCAAAGCATAACATTTATCATGTGTGATATGGAACAGTGTAAGGAATACTTCAACATTTTTCTAAAGTGTTAAAATCTTGCCAGACTATTCAAAATCTACTCTTTAGCTTTGTGAAATTGAACTTTTTTGAACCTTCATCATGCCAGCACACACTCCTGAAAAACTTACTCTAATTAATTTAGATTAAGACACAATTTTCAATGTTTGTCAAAATGTTTGTATTTGATAATAATGGGCAGGAAATATGTTGTATTGAACTCAACAGTAAACATATTAAGGTCTGATATATTCTTACTGTAGACATTGTCAGTGTCTCCACTATATGCATTTAGCAAGCCACAAATGATGATCTTTAATTACAGCACAAAAATGAGTGAAACGCCATTAGTGATGTGTGGGCTAACAGAAAAACTTGAGAGTTCTTTTTAAAAAAAACCGGGAAAATGAGCTTTTTTTTTTTTTTTTTCAAGACATAGAGGAAAAGGGGGGAAAATTAAAGGAACTTTAGTAAAATGTAAAGTAAAAAAGTTTAAAAGCAACAACTCCATGTTGGGACTAGCACAACAACAACCCTGCTGTTGGGATTGGCACTGTTTAACATCTTTGTTGACAACATGGAGACAGGGGGATTGAGAGCACCCTTAGTGTGTTCACTGACCACACCAGCTGCGTTTGGCTGGCACACTGGAGGGAAGGGATGCCATCCAGGGGGCCCATCATGGGCTTGAGAGGTGGGTCGTGTGAGTCTCCTGAAGTTCAGCAAGGCCAAGTGCAAGGTCCTGTACCTGGGGAGAGACAATGCCAAGCACAAATACAAGCTGAGAGGAGACTGGATTGAGACTGGACCCCTGAGGAGAAAGACCTGGGGATGTCTGTGGACAAAAACCTCTATTATGACTTGTCACTGTACAATTGCAGCCCAGAAGGGCAACTGCAGCCCTGGCTGCATCAAGAGAGGAATGGCCAGGAGGTCAAGGGAAGGGATTTGTCCTCTCTATTCTGCTCCTGTGAGACCCCCACCTACAGAGCTGTATCCAGCTCTGGGGCCCTCAGCACAAGGAAAGCATGGATCTGTTGGAGTGAGTCCAGAGATGGGCTGGAGAGGCCTGTCAGACAGGCTGAGAGAGTTGGGGCTTTTCAGCCTGGAGATAAGAAAGTTTTGAGGACACTCTACAAGCAGCCTTCCAGTACCTAAAAGGTCCCACAAGAGAGCTAAAGAGGGACTTTTCAGAAAGGCGCATAGTGATAGGACAAGGGGAGATGGCATTAGGCTGGAGGAGACAGAAGGTTTAGATTAGATATTAGGAAAATATTCTCTACTGTGAGGGTTGTGAGGCACTGGAACTTTCTGCCCAGAGGAATTGGGGATGCCCCATCGCTGGAAGTGTTCAAGGCCAGGTTGGATGGGGCTCTGATAACTTGGTCTAGTGAAAAGCATCCCTGCCCATGTCAGAGGGATTGGAACTAAATGATGTTTAAGGTCTCTTCCATCCAAAACCATTCTAAATTACTTGTCTTTAGAATGAACAAAAAACTTATTTGGAGAGTAATATTTAATAGTTAAAAATTGTTTCTCTGGTGACATATTTTATTTCTGAAATTATGACCTCTGGTTTTGCTGTACTTAGCACTGATAGGCCTCTACTGTTGTTTTTGATCTGGTCTGTATCCATATCATTATAATGAGCAGGTGTGACTATGTTCTGTTCATGTGGTCTATGTCCATGCCCTCCCTCTTCCAACACCACAACTCTGCTTCCACATCCTTTATCAGGGAAGAAGTAAAGTAGTATTCAAAGCATACAGGGTAGCCTGTGTTGACTGGCTCTTCTGGGGTAAATACCTCCATGAAGTCACTAATTTAAGTCTTCTTCCTCCGGGTGCTTTATCTGGTGTTTTCAGGAACTGTCTCTCTGAAATAGCTGCTATTCCTTCAGATCTTGCAGAGATTACTTACCAGTTATTGGGGATAGACTCAGCCACATGGAAAAAGCCATTACACAAACTCATAGTTTAAGGAAAATAGGTCTACAGTGGATGTGAGGGCAAGCCCACTGCAGAGGTTCAAGTCCTCTGGCACACTGTTGGTGTCCAGATCCCACAGTCACTTTTGTTCAATATAAACCTGCTCTCTGCCCAGAGCTCCTTACAATTACCTAGAAATGGGTTGTATTAAGTGGGAGTCTGTCTCTTCCCTCAAGTAACAAATGATAGGATGAGGAAATGGCCTCAGGTTGCACCAGGAGCGTTTTAGGTTGGATCTTAGGAAATATTTCTTCAAAAAGGGTTGTCAAGCTCTGGAACAGGCTGCCCAAGGAGGTGGCTGAGTTGCCATTGCTGGGGGTGTTTAAAAGACATTTAGGTGTGGCACCTGAAGACATGGACTAATGGTGGACTCGGCAGTGCTGGGTTAAATTGTTTGACTCCGTGATCTTAGCTATCTTTTTCAACCTAAACAGTTCTATGGTTCTATGATTTCTCACCTCCTCCTCCTTTTGTCTACTGGCACCAGCATTCATGTGGTTCATGTGAGCAAGGTCACAGAGGTGTGAAAGCTGAAAACATGTTTGTGGTGTCCTGGGTTAGATTCCAAAGGCTCTCTAATTAGCCTGAATTTATTTCAAAAGAGCTGTTTGCCTTTTAGTGGCCATGTTCTGCCAGACCAAAAACCTTGAATTCTTTAGTAACATGGCACAAGGGGCATTTCTGGACTATGAAGTTCAGACACCTCCTTTCATGTCAGACCTCTATGACACTTTAGGAAAATCTCTGCAGCCTGTGTTGAAGGAGGAAGAAAGGAGCAGGCATGTGTCTTGAGGGGGGAAGCTCTGCTGAAAGGAGGTTGGATAGACCTCCTGCTGCCTGTGTGCAGTTTTGCTGCAATCTTGCCTTTTGAGCTATCAGGGCATGATTGTGCTGTGCCCCTGAAGGCCATGGCAGCAGCCCTCTCCAGTCTGTAATGATTGTAACCACGGATGAGATGAGGCTCTCTGACTAACTAGATAATAAATAGAGACTAATAAAATACGACAAAAAAGACAAAAATAAGACAAATAAGAAATATGTCCTTCAGGACTAGTAAGTATCTCCTAGCAGAGATTTTTTTTCTCTGTCTTCAGACTTCAATGGAACTAAAGTCCAAACTGTTATGCTTTAAAATGCACAACTTTTCTATTAGCATAACTGCTGTTGGGATGCATGTATTCTAAGACTGTTTTTTAAAACAAACACAATGTTTTGTAGCTGTGACTGCTGGTACCTAATGTACCTTCAAAGGCAACCAATCTATCTTCAAGAAGAGAAAAATATCACACACATAAAGGTCTCTATTAATGTTTGTTTTTTTGTTTTTCTTATAAATTGTGTAATCTTTTTCCTTTTCGTCATATAAAATTGTGATAAATGAGAATGAAGCATATGGTTTTCCTCTGTATATGATGAATATTAGCAAAGTAAAGTACAAAGCATCAGTCTCACAGGTAATGGACTGGTGAAGATCACAGGGGTTTAAATAAGGGACTAGTTACTCTAAATATCACAACTGGAATATTTTCCTTTTAATCTCCACACATGAATCATTTAACACAAATCAAGGGAGTTATTCCAGATTTTAAGTCATATTTTGAAGACCTAAATGTTATCCAGCATCAAGTTATAATGATAGAGCTAAAAGCACTTGCAGTAATGAAAATTATAGAGTACTCTTTTGTTGTTAAAATACATAGCTTTCCCCTGTGACTTTGTTCATTGCAAAACATTTAAGGAAATTTTATATGTGAAGCTCTGTTGGCTTGTTTAGAGCTTAAATGTCAGAGAAAAATTCATTTTGTAAAAGAAAGGACCGACTGAGCCTCTGGTCAGGTAACTAATGAAACTCAGAATAACCCCAAACAGTACTTACTTCGCTCTCCTGGCAAACACAATGATTTCTACCTTTGAATGTCTTTCCATTCTTGGTTGCTAGAAGAATTCCTTTTCCTGACATGCAGAAATGTACATAAAATATACCTGCACAGTTTCATCAATTTTAATCTTGCCATAATGTATTCCTAACAGCAAAGTGCTATGAGAGTTTGTGTAGTTATCAGCAGCACCACATGGTGTCTGTAGTGCTAAAGAAAAGAATTCATATGAAACACAGCTTGAAATATTTTAGCAGTGGATTTTTCTTTTTGGAAACTGACCACACTCACACAATGAGAAAGAGGGAGAAAGTAGTGAGAGTAATACAACATTTGCTGCTAACAGGTGCATTATAGGAAAGTGTCCAGGGATGATAACCTAGAAATATGGAAATATAGGGCTTAGAGAGGTCTCAAAGGGTCGTCTGATACTGCAGCTTTATCTATGTCATTCTTGGCAAGTATTTAAGAAAAATGCATGAATAATGAGAGAATAAGACATAAAAGCCAGATTTCCCTACGTCTTCAAGGAATTTCTTCCAGGTTTTCACTAGAATTAGCACTGGATTTGTTTTTTTTTTTTAAACTCAGTCTTTCTTGCTCAGTGATTCATCACTATGGACTTTGAGACCAAATCTTTCCCTTACTCTTTCACTGTGCTCCTGTGAATTTCGGTCCATATCTTTCTTGAGATACAGTGCCTCAGACTGAACTCAACTCTTCAAAGGAGACCTTACCAGCTCTGAGCAGAGCAGAGGTAATGAATTTTGTTCTTTGCTAGCTCAAATTATATGTTTCATCTTAGGGTCGTATTTGTATTTCCTTAATATTTAAAATTTTTTTTCAGCTTTCCACTTCTAAAAAATCTCCCTTCTGTTTTTCTGGGTAACAGACAAAATTTTGTTTCTTGTCCTATTAATTTTTCTGGATCAAATGAGGTACCTCATTGTCCCTGAACCATGACATGCCAGAGCTTTATCTCCAAATTTCAAGGATATGTTTAACTCTAATCTTCACAATGACTAACCTGTTCTCAAAGCTGTCGTATTCAGATCCTGAGTGCTAGTGGTGATATTAAAGATATCTGAATGCAGCTGAGACGTCTGCAGGACTTCACTCAATGCAGTCTTCCCTTCTTAGAGTTAATCATTCACAGTTGCTCTCAGGGGATGACTTTCCATTCACTCTCCAATAGTTTAACCTAGGCTATTCTTACCTACTCTAATGATGGATTAATTAATGCTGACTGCAATTTGTTTCCTGGTTTGCTTTGTTTGAGTTTTGGTTGGGTTTTGATTTTTTTTTTCTTTTTTTTCTTTTTCTTAGAGATTTACAGTTTGTTGAAAGACAACTGGCAATTTTTCAGGTTAACTGAAGTTTTGATACTGGGGTTTTATGATTCTCTGGCTCTTCCTTTTTAATTTTTTTTAAGATAAGCCTGTTTTATGCTAATGAATACTACATTTCTCCTCAAATAACTAAAAATAATTGTTAGTAGTGCAGAGAACTATCTAACCATTTTTAGGTATCATGGGATGAAGTCATCAAAACCAGATGAATCAGGTATATTAAATACTTGAAGATGAGGAATTTCTTTCCTGCCATATATAAATTATGCTACCTCACTTGATAGTGCTCTTTTTAATGAAGAAAATCTTAGTGAAAATCATTATCTTATTCTTCTCTTTAATTTTATTTGGGTTTTTTGTCATGCTTTGTGTTAATTGCAGCTTATTCTATTCCTTGCTTTTCCAAGCAGTTGTGCTGTAACTCTGTATTGATGCCTGGTAGCTCAGCCTTTCTTTTTGTTTTTGCCTTATGACCGAACTCCATGATTGTTAACTTTTTGTCAAAATGATCTTATACTATACTTCCTATGCCCCTCCACAACTGAATAATTAACACCTGCCCTTAGTAATAATTACTTATTATTCTTGTTCCCTAACTTTTTCTTTTAGCACTGAGAGAAGATGTTACAAAGAAATTCTTGGAGTTTAATGGTGTTTGCCTTTCTGAAATCTGTAACTCGGGCTTTTCTTTCATTTCTTCTATCCTAATGATCATGAACTTCTTCATTTAATGGCCATTCTCACCTCAGTTACCTTCCACTTTGAGTGGCATTTTCTGCTTTTTATCAGAATCATACCTGATAAACCATGCCTTCTGGTTGCTCTCTCCACTTATTGATCATGAGCTGGATGGAAAGTTTGTATTGCATGTCTAGTTTGTATCTGAGAGATATCCATTAACATTCACATGTAACATGAGGGATGTTTCTGTAAGAGCTTACAAAAAACACTTTTATGCTTATTATCCTCTTTATGTGTTCATCAGCATCATGAAGTCTCTATTTTTCTCTTTATTAATAATCACTGAGAAACTTCCAGCAGAATGCACTAACAACTACATCAAAGTATTTGTATCTATCCTCGACTTAAAGGGCAAAGTTTGCTTCCTTTTTGCCTTGTGTCTAATTTCAGAACAAGGTATTCCCATGTGGAAAAATATTTGTTCACATAGGTGATCTCACCAATTCTCTGCCAAGCCATGGCTGTGCACAAGTTCAGGCACAAGCCTGCATCAGCCATTCCTGCAGGCCTGTTACAAAATATATATCTTAGTCCCAGGTTAGATTTTGCCTCAGTCTGTGTTCAAAGTCATGGTTTGGTATCCTAATTCTCCTCTACATTTCTGATTTGTGTTGGCACTTTAACCATGTTTACACACTTCTCCTATTTAACAAGCCTCTCAGTATAACTGTTACTCAAAAATAAATTTATCCCTTATTTGGAAATACATTTGCACTTAATGGACAAATTATTTGCATGGATAGTTCACACATTATTTGAGGCCCATGTAAATTTATTTGAGATGTGCAATCATTTAAATTATAAGTAAGGAATAAAAATAAAGTAAAACCTGATCCTTCCATTCTTAATTCCTGTAAATAGCATGTATATCCTCTCGATCCATGCTAAGAGATGCAAAGCAAGGTCTGCAGATTTACAGCAGGATTTTTGTTCCTTCATGAATAATAATAAAAGTATTTGTTTTATTAGTGAGTTGGTGGTTGAATGATTTTCTTGCTGATCTTTTTAAGATACACACTTTCTTTTGGGGTTTTTCTGTCTTTTGGGGGTCCTTCTCTGGTACCTGGAAGATAAAGATTCAAGATTTATTATAAAAATTTTTGTAAAAATAGATTATTTAATCAGCCACCCACAACACATTTACAGTTGAAAGCTTGATTTTGTAGGGGTGTGAAAATAGCAATGAGAATTACAATAAGAAAAGAAATCACTAAAAAATTCCACAAAAATCAAGCTACTAAATTCTACCTGTCATACTCCACTGCCTTTCTGAGGAGACTTTTAGTCTTTAAAGTACTTTCAAGAGTTGAAATGAAAGAGTAGGCTGGTGTCTTTTCTGATGACAGACATAGTATGTACTAAGCCTTTGACTGACTGGGGTGTTTGGTCAGGACATCAGTTGGGTGTAGTAATGGCTTCCAGGTTCTGGGGTTTTTGAAGAAGCACTGAAATCACCTTGAGGGGGATGGATTGCCATCCTTTGAAGATGTTTGCATACCCCATCATTTTTGATCAGATCAAAGTGCATGGCCTTTATTAGTTTATTGCAGTTTTACCCAAGGGCAGTAGTGAGAAATCCCACATCATATATTATGTCTCCAGCATAAGCCCATACTTAACAAACAAAAGGTGAAACAAAAAGGTACCATGCCCATCTTCTTCCTGTCACACGAAAACAGCTACTCTCATTTCAGTGGTATCCTCTGAGAAACAAAACCCGCATTGCAGTTGTTAATGATAAAAATCTGACTTCTCTGCCCTTGCCTAATTCCAATGAGGCATCAACACACCAGACAGCAGTTGCTGGGAATAGATGGTCCTGGCAGCAGCAGAAGGCAAGAAGGACATTTCTGTAATGGGTAGGGCATGAAATGGCTGGGCTCTGACTGCTTTGAAACTATTTTTAGATGATTTTTTTATGTCTGAATGGAGGCACTGGAAGGCTCTATTGAGCACTCACTGTTTCATGCCTTTATACATCCTGTAGTGCAGCAGAGCCATTGCCAAATATTAGATGGTTAAGGCACATTTATGAAACCAAGCCATCAACCAGACACAACTATTAGTGTGTGGTGGCCCAGGACATCTGAATCAAAGTATTTTGAAAATATAAAAGAAAAAGAAAAAGAAAAAGAAAAAACCAACCTTTTCAGACCGAGATGAATTTCCTTGTTTTGATAAGGATTTTGAAGTTCTGAGTAATAGAAACAGAAGATCTTGAGTCTGGGAGCATCAAGATAATTACATACCCACCCCAAATCAGTTATGCAGCTTGGAAGTGTTTTATTTGCACTCTTTTTCCAGATGTATATTATACAAAATAAAGTATATATCTATTCTTACATAAATGAAAGCACTACATAAAAAAAAAAAAATCAGCACAGTGCTCACAGAAATCAAATGGGCCGGGTTTACATCTCTTGATTTTTCAATGTGTTATGTGTACTCTGTTGTTTATGCTAATAAAATCTCACTACTTTTCAGAGCTGCGTTAATCTGCTGTAAAATTTGCAGTCTGGTGTATCTCACACTACATTAAGTATAGTATATTTTCCATAAATTCAAATGCCTTTTAATTCTTGAATTAAATGAAGGTCTCATATAAAACAGCACAGTGGCAAAATAACACCACGGTATTTTTAGCTTCCATATTTTATGAACAGTTCTCCCACATTTCTCCTTGAATGTTATCACTCTACTTTCTAAAGAAAAATATACACTGATGGAACTTTGGTTGGGACCCATCTTCACACAGCTTAAATGGAAAGATGGCACACTCTGCTGGCAGCACTCTTCCCAGGATTTTAAAATAATGCTGTGAGGAACAAAGCAACTTCAAAATTACTAACCACAAGGTTGTTCAGGATTCATTACTCATTGTCACAATCATAGTGAATCAGAACTTGTTTATAGCCCTTTCTTAAAATTTTAAATGAGATTAACTTACAGGTACAAAACACGTATTTAAAACAGTTGAGATATTTAGGATACATGGTAAAAACAAATAGTTTTGTGTATATGCAGATCTTTCAAGGCTTTGGGGAATACAATGCAGTCAGCAGAAAGATTTCTCTTATTGTTACAGTGCTCAAATCTGGATCACTTGGGCAATTTAACTCCAAAGTGACTGGATGTAGCTCACACACAGTATTATGAGAGTTTTACATTTAACTGCCTTCCTGATGCTGAGAAGATTGATTTTTATCAGGTCTTTACCTTGCCTATACAGGATATGCTCTGCTTGAACCACAAAGAACCTAAAGTCACCTACACTTCAGAATGCCTCAGAGTAAATATTGGCTCCATCAAAAAGTAGCCAAGTGGATTAGGATATAAGTTAAACTTTGTGAGACAAGATAAAAATAACTGCACTAAGGAAAAGTCAAAGTGCTCCAATCAGCAGATTGGGATCTTTTGGTCCTGGTGTAACTCATAATTGATTAAATTTATTTAAGCTGCATATACTCCAATCTTTTGAAATTGTTTACAATCTTTCCCACTTCCTAGTAGATCTTAATGTTGTCCCAGAGATTGCTTAATCAGCTGTGGATTGGTCTATGCTTAATCTTTATCTTGCAGCTTGATCTGAGTTTGCCCTTGGATGTGGGAACGTTTTAAGGATGCTGTCATGGAAGCACTTGATCCTCTCTATGACAGCTCACATTTTGCTTAAAGAACCTTCCCCTCCTTCCCCTTCCCCTGCTGTCTTTGTTGTTCAGTCCTCTGAAAACCAGCTGTAGCCCAGGATGCTTTGGGAGACATCTCTAGAAAAAGTTTTGTACTAAGCAATGAAATCCACAGACACTACAAATTTAGCCATAGGTGTCTGAAAAATGATTCTTCTGCCACCATTGGCTGCATTTTTCTATACTCATGGGCCAAAAAAGTTGTTTTTTTTTTTTAATTTCAAAAGGGGTCCTCTTGGGTAAGGGAAGTTTTGCTTTGGTTCCTTCTCTCCAGAAGATACTCTTTCCCTCAGAAGATCCTGAGGTGAATAAGTAGAACTATTCTGTGGCACATTTTTCTGTCTCCTGATGTCCTCCAGTTGACTGTTTTGCCCATGAGGTAGTGATATGCACCTCAGGGTGACAAGCTGTCTTCTCCATGGACATGTGTGTGTTTTGTTTCTTTACACAAACATTACCATCTGAGATCTATTGCAGTGAANATTGTTTACAATCTTTCCCACTTCCTAGTAGATCTTAATGTTGTCCCAGAGATTGCTTAATCAGCTGTGGATTGGTCTATGCTTAATCTTTATCTTGCAGCTTGATCTGAGTTTGCCCTTGGATGTGGGAACGTTTTAAGGATGCTGTCATGGAAGCACTTGATCCTCTCTATGACAGCTCACATTTTGCTTAAAGAACCTTCCCCTCCTTCCCCTTCCCCTGCTGTCTTTGTTGTTCAGTCCTCTGAAAACCAGCTGTAGCCCAGGATGCTTTGGGAGACATCTCTAGAAAAAGTTTTGTACTAAGCAATGAAATCCACAGACACTACAAATTTAGCCATAGGTGTCTGAAAATGATTCTTCTGCCACCATTGGCTGCATTTTTCTATACTCATGGGCCAAAAAAGTTGGGTTTTTTTTAATTTCAAAAGGGGTCCTCTTGGGTAAGGGAAGTTTTGCTTTGGTTCCTTCTCTCCAGAAGATACTCTTTCCCTCAGAAGATCCTGAGGTGAATAAGTAGAACTATTCTGTGGCACATTTTTCTGTCTCCTGATGTCCTCCAGTTGACTGTTTTGCCCATGAGGTAGTGATATGCACCTCAGGGTGACAAGCTGTCTTCTCCATGGACATGTGTGTGTTTTGTTTCTTTACACAAACATTACCATCTGAGATCTATTGCAGTGAACCACAGGATGCCACAGCCACGGTGAATTTCAAACTCCGTTCTGGTTTCCTGGTGAGTTTTACTTTTATTTCTAGGATATATCACTTGGAAATCCACTTCATACTAACTACTATGTCATGCCTATATAAACAATCAATAAAAAACCAAATCATAGATATAATCATTAATTGCCACATGTGATATTAAATGACAAAATATCTCTGTCCTGTGAAGTAAATATTAAAAATAAACCTACATGTTTTGAAGATGAAATTTATATTTTGCTTTTGAATTTTTAATCTATTTTGCTGATTTTTTCAACCTTCTCAATGCAACAGCACCAGGACCTTATCAGGCTGTGCTGCTGCACTCCAACAGTTCTAAATTTTTTGTCTTTTGCTCTAGCTTTTCTTAAGTTCCATCATGAGTTATGTCTTACCCTTTTTGTAAAATGTAACAGAATAAATTCTATTCATAACTAAAATGTTAACTTTTTCTCAAGCCATCTTGAAAATTTGGACCTATAGCACAAGAAATTTCACAGCAGAAATACATC
The DNA here is from genome assembly GCA_013397095.1 of Sterrhoptilus dennistouni. NCBI lineage: Eukaryota > Metazoa > Chordata > Aves > Passeriformes > Zosteropidae > Sterrhoptilus > Sterrhoptilus dennistouni. Next base: position 1,210,370 of record VWZU01012531.1, read on the forward strand.
ATGCAGTCAAACGGATCCTTCATGTGTCATGATAGCAATACCAACACATTAATTCTGTTTAATGATGAATAGTTGTCTTGTTTTGAATAGACAGGTATCTGCCAAGGAAGATTGGAGTCTCCCTTGGAATGTAAGCCCCCCCTTCCCTTTTAATTGCAAATTTATAATAATTTGAAAAAGGGGA
>VWZU01012531.1:1211254-1317499 GCA_013397095.1 Sterrhoptilus dennistouni
AACTGTCCAGGTTCCAGCTGAACCACAGGGGCAGCCACAGCCAGCAGCAGTCACCCCTGTGGAAACAAGGAGGTCTAAGATGAAAGCGATGCAGTCTGGTAGTGAGGATAAGAAAGAAGGGCCTTCACAATCCACAGGAGAACCACAACTTGAGATCATCACCGAGTCCCTGTCATATGAAAGTCTATGTAATCTGCAAAAAGATGTTGTACGATAGGGACATGAGGTTTATACAGCCTGGCTACTTCGGGTCTGGGACCTTATGGGTACAAGTGTACAACTGGATGGTGATGAGGCAAGGAATTTTGGACCCTTGACCCAGGACTCAGGTATAAATCAGATATTTGTAAGGGAGCAAGGGCCCCTTTCCCTTTGGGAACGACTTTTAACAAGTGTGTGAGAGAGATTTGTCCACAGAGACAGAATACAGGAGCACAACAATAGTGTTCTTTAAAGTATTTGTCTGGGTTTTTTTTCCAGTGAGCATTATTTCTATCATAAATACCACCAACATATATTTTTAATTAGATAATTGGCACTTTTATTGATGAGAGTTTTCTCTACTCTTGCCACAGATTTTTTTTTTTTCTCACATGAATCTCAGACAAGTTCTGTAAGCTCAAGGGTGACCTTATTGCTGTGAAGGAGGTTGTTACAAGGTAGTGGTTGGTTTCTTGTCCCAAGCAACAGGTGAAAGTACAAGAGCAAATAACCTCAAGTTGCATGAGGGGAGGTTTAGATTGGATGTTAGGAAAAATTTCATTGTGGAAAGGGTTGTTAGGCGCCAGAAAAGGCTGTTTGGAGAAATAGTGGAATCACCATCCCTAGAGGTATTTCAAAGATGTGTAGATGTGGCACCTAGGGATTATTAGACTTTGGTGATCTTAGAGGTCCTTTCCATTCTAAGCAATTCTATGACTCTGCTTTTGTCTGTCACTAGCTGGAATGTATAAGACATTTTAATATGAAAGAAACAAATTATGCAGGTTGAGAGAAGTCAGACAAGTTAATAGCATCCTTCAATTTGTGGCATCCACATTGGTCCTAATTAGGCAAAAAATCTTCTTTCTGGAGGTTATGTTTTGAGGGCTGGTTTCATCTGATACTTTGAGTAAAATGCTTCAATAGTTCGAAGATTTTGTACTAGTGGTTAGATGGAGCTCAGCTCATTTTCACCTGCAGATCTCTCCACTAAATATGAGGGCCACTGGAATATCTGAGGTGAGGATAGTTTTCACAATCATATTCAAATGTGAATATTTAATAAGACCTTAGAAATACTTAACAAGAATCACATCAGAAGCAGGGACATGCAGTCCTTCTTTCCAGGGGCAGTAATCCCATCTAGAAGAGACCCCATGCAGTGAATGTGTGTAACCAGTGCCCTCAACTAACCCTGGAAAGTAGCCTTGTAAAAAAAAAAAAAGTACTTTTTCTCCACTCTCTCAGTTGTCACTTTCCTTTCCTGACATATTTAAGTGAAATTAATATGCTAAGTATTTTTGCACTGGAAGTTGCTGTTGCTTAGTTTTTGTTAGAAATGTAATGTGCTGATTGCGCTTTGTTCAGTTAGCATAATGTCTGGTCTCCTGTGCATAGTGTATTTAATATTCCAGACCATGCTGATTTGAAGTTTTTCACACAAAACTCCTAAATACCGTTATTTTCTTACACAAAAGTCCTACATTGATTTGTTTCCAGTAAGGTATATATAGACCATTCTGGAGGAGTTACATTGCCCAATGTGATTTGTTTGATCTTCCTGTAAGACAAGATGAAACCAAGCTACACTAATTATGTGTGCAACTGAGAAAATGATAGGGTGTGTTAAACTGAAGGATTCAAGGGAGGAATCATAATTTTTACCTTCTAATAAGCAATTAGAAAATAATGGTGAGATATTTAACAGTATGTTTCATATGTGAAGAAAATTAATTACTATGTTGACAGCGATTTAGGGTAATGACTTATGTAATTTCCTTAACTACAGCAAAATAAAACACAAGAAAACTCTCTTTTCAGCCTTGCTGCTCAAAGAAGACTGAAGCTCTCCTTCAAACTGTCAGCTGGGATCACGTATGGCCTTTCATCCCAACCCAGCTGTATTGCCACACCAAACTGTGAGACCAAGTGTTTTACTGAATCCACATCCTGGGTAACCTGATAAAGCATCCTGACAAAGGAATTTCAGAAGTCAGGACTGGAAGCATTTGTTATCCAGATGACAATTTAGGAGGCTGTAGAGTTGCCGTTCATGTCTCAGATGCTTAACACATGGAACTTAGGGGGAAGTAACGTCCCAGCCCCCTGCATCCTGCTCTCTGACCAACCGTCCAAAGTGCTTCTTTAGATTTGTGAAGCCAGAATTAAAAATTTCCCTCTGTTTAAAGATTAATTTTTGTTTCTTTTAGAGAAAAGAATATTCAAGGGCTCTCCATTGCTGCTATTGACATCCATATTACACTACTCACCTTTTTTAAAGCTAAAATGTGAACAATCTAAGCAGGTGAAAAAACTTCTTCAGAATAAGTGAATCACCTCAAACACATATGGTTTTATCTCTGTGGTTTTGTCTTTTTCTCTAACACAGAGGAACCTGAAGTTATTCATTTGTAAAAAGCAGCTTATTAAAATGTAACATTGGAAATGCAATTTGCCACTAAGAAGAAAATCAAAGAGAAGGGAAACAAAGCACAGAGGAACATAAAACTGTGATGTACTTATTGAACCATTAAAAACAAGTTGTCTGAAACTGCCTGCAATGTTAAATGTTTTCCTTGACAGTGTTAATTTGCAGCAGAGATAATGGGGCGTACTCCTTTATGGAGTACTTGTGTACTGTATGGGCTGCATGAAAGAATGGTAGTGAGAAGATTGAGGGAGGTGATCTTACCCTGTGTTGGCAGTAGTACTGCTTTGTGTCAAAATTTGAACTAATTTGAACTAAAAAGCCTCTCCATTCAATACTTCAGTTATTGCATGTGTGTATATGTTATACTATATATGTGTATACAGTACAGCACATTTTCACTTGTGCTGCCCTGACTTCACTGAACCTAGCTGGAATGGTTAGTCAGTGCAAAACACCTGAAATGCTGTCACAAGGTGGTCTGTAATATCAGGTTTTCATATCCACAAAAATCTCAATTTTTAATGGCATAACATGTTTTTAATCAAAATTCTGTTTCTATTTTTTTCTAATTTCAACTCAGAATAAAAAAGCAGTTTTGAAAAGTTTATGTGGAATGGAACCAATATCCTAAGGTTAGTGTTCATCTTCTTGTCTAATTAGTGGCTTTCAGCATCTGGCTGTGTTAATTCTTGTGTTTCATTCCTCCTTTTCTTTGCAATATCTTACTTTGCAAGGTTTAGTAGCAAACACTACTGGTTTACAAAGCATGAAGCAAAGTTATGTTGCTATAGAGATGCTGCTATAATGGTAATATTATGTATTAAGATAATGGAATATTACACTCCCTAAGAGGAAGACACATACAAATTCTGACAAATGCAAAGGGCAGTGCAACATGAATATTTAAACAGAGACATAAAACATAAAAAATAACCAAAACCAACTGTTTCAGAAGAATTTTAGGTGTACAGATCAAAACACTGAACATTAAAAAAAATTGCTGATGACACTATTTCAAAGTTTATGTAATTTATGTACAATGAACATTGATGTTATGGTTATGATGGCATGAAATTAAAAAGTAAGAGGAAAAAGTAAAGGATACATTTATCCCTAACCAGCATCTGCAGTGAACCTCAGCATTTTAAAGACCCTCTGTGGATAGATGAGCACCTCAGGATAGATGGTGAAAAACTTGGATATTCTGAGCTGCATGGTTAAGGACTTCCAATGACATGTCAGATAACTCTATGAAATGGAAGACCTGGAACTAGCATAGCAAAGGGTAGATGGGGGCAGAAAACATCTTGTACTCTAAGTCTAGTCCAAAATAAGCAGTTCCACACAGCTGAGATTGGCAGCTTCAATACTCATCACATCTCTGACCTGTCTGAAGAGTTGTGCTGGAAAAGGAAGGTGGGAAGCCTTTCCCAAATCATCACACCTATACATTACACCATCCTACGTCTCTGAATTTATTGGGTCATCCAAATGTTAGAAGAGTAAAATCTCGAGAACCTGTGCACATCTGTAGGGCCAATAAACCCTGTTTTTATTTATCCCTCCTCTTTGACTTTCCTGGAGTGCAGTACTTAGTAAAACCATGTCACCATGTTGCTTTTATAGCTTCTGGGCCATCATTGCATATGTGACTCTGGTGGAAAATCTATCTTTTTTTGAAAGTTATTTTTGAAAGTTGTTTCACAGCACGAGTCATATACTGAGTATTTAAATTAGCTTCACAGGAAATGTGAAGGAATGAAACAAAATCGCTGACAATATTTGAGGTACAAAGGGTTCAGATAGTTTTAACTATATTTATGAGTTTGTGTGAATTCTCCAATAAAGCCATTGCCTTTCTCAGTGACCACAGTGAGGAACAGAGGAACAGAGATTTGCCTAATTGTTACCCTCTCATGAGTCTTGGGTATCTGGCTCTTCAGGAGGCCCATCTTCCTGCTAGCTTAGATGACACAGGCTAGAAAGCACAGGAGCAATGCCACTGGGAAATTACCCTGCAGCTGAGGGTTAGTATCCAGAACGCTTTAGTGTACTGAATGTGACAGTCCCCTTGTCAGCAGGGGTTTATTGTATTCCCTAATCACCAGACAAGTTCTGTTCAGTAGGTTGGTAAAAGGTGAGAAAGGCATGATTTTCCAATAAAAGTCAACACACTGTCAGGCAATAAGCTCTTCAAAGCAGGAGCACTGTCACACAGTGGAGGGGTAGTTCTGGCTGGAGTCATGCCTCAAAGTGTAGTCCAAATAATGAAAATATAAAATGTATAGTCCTGACCAAATGAAGAGTCCAAGAACAATGAAGATGCATTTTCACTCTCCAGACAAATGAAATTGCTGTGCAAAAAATCCAAACTGGATGTGAATCCTGCCTTTCTTCTTCCACTTTGGGATATCTGTTCATACACATAGCCAATGTTATGATACAGCACACATCCCCTGCTTCTTGCAGTGCCATGTGAAAAACCCCACAAGTGGAGGGCATTGTTTAAGTAATGATCAGCCTAGGTCCTCTTCCATACAACTGCACTGAAGGAATAAGCTGAATGGTGTATTGGCTCTTGTTCAAAAGTTTCCTAGCAACAAAACAGGTAATGAAGAAAGCAGCAAGTCAAGCTGCTGCTGCTGTGTACTGTCAACATCTGCAATGATGAGTTGTACACAAAAAATAGCACTTTTTATATAACAGTTATGTGTCCTAAGGCTGCAAGTTGCCTGCAGGACTACTTTGTGAAAGTGAAGTCAGGAATACAAAAGGCTATGGCCCTCTGCACTCTGTTACAGCACTGTTATCATCCCTAATCAATAGTTTACAAATTTGTATAAGAAAATAAGGGAAATTTGAACCAGATGGGCTAACAGCTGCTGGATCCTTTGTTAATGTGTTTGCTATAAAGAAAGATATCCATACTGTTAATGGAGCATGAAGAGCAAATAGGTGTTATGAACAGGTGTTAATAACATAGGTATTCATAAAATAAGTGTTAAAATCTAGTCACTGCCATGCTTAAAAATGATCATTAGATCATGACCACAAGTAATACTCCATTGTTCTGAGTCACATATTAAAAAAGCATCAGCTTTGCTTTGGAATTTTGGAGATATTTCTTTTTCCAGCTGGTAGTACTTTGGGAGCTACTGGTTTTGGACTACTGTTTTTACAGTGTACAGCTACTGGAGCTACTGGTTTTGGGAGCTACTACTTTGGACTCTATCGGTTTTAGAGTGTACAGCACCAGTCCAGTGGGAGCCTCTGGGCAGGCATTTTAGTCAACTAGTTGCCCAGGTACCTTGGAAGTGCAGATAGAAAGAGGTTCACCCTAGTCACCTCTTGTCTCCTCCAGGCATTTTTCTCCTCTGCAGATTGCCTTCCCTCTGCTGTGTGTGCTTATACACCTGTTCAGCTCTCTGACATCCCATCCATGTTCTCCTTCTATTTAAACAGTATCATGTGAAAGTCTGTTTCACGAAGGGGGTCACAGAGAGAGGTGACTGGATGTGACTGAGGAGGCAGTGAGGGTCCAGGAATGAGGAGCTTCAAACAAAGCAGGAAGGGCTTTATCTGGCCATGCAACCACAAAGTGTCCCTGAGCAGAAGGGGAACTGCCTCCGTGCACAGTGCCAGAAGAAGGAAAGCTCCTTGTTCAGTGTGGATCCTGTGGCTCCACAGGTGACCTCTCTCTGTAGCTTCAGGGCTGGCTACTGCCCAGGCAGCTAATTGTACCACCATCTCACCACAGCTGTCCTTGTCAAGGATTAGTTGCTACTTCATCTCACCAACATCACTGATGGACAATGTTTTAGGAAAACCTGAACGGCTCCTGTGAAATGGGAAGGAAGTTCCCATGGTTATTTATCACCTTGTCTGACCTCTTCATGTAACTTTATGTAACTACAGAGAACTTTGTTATTAACTTTCAGTGCAATTCAGTGCCTTCTGCTTTTTCTTGCTTCATGTGTGAGATTAATTTTATATTTAATTACCTAATGTATTATTCACCTTCTAAGCCTTAGAGCAATCATGTTTCATTTTATTTATCTCCCTCTAAGACTACTGTCCTGCCTCCAGCTTGGAGTTTGAGTTTCACAGTGATTCTACCCTAAATAAGCCAGTTCCTTACACTCACACTGAAGCCATTCTTTTTTCCTATCATGTTCTGCTCCATTTTGACAAGGCACACTGCTTTGTATGCTCAGCTTTCTTGAGGCTTTTTGTCTTTAGCACTATCTCTTGAAGTTGTTGGGATCTGTTTTATGGAGGAGGAGATTGCTTTTGTTGTTGCTGTTTTGGGTTTCTGAGTGAGTATTTGATATGCTGGGGAATTTCTGACAATTGACTATATTGGCTGAGCAGGGACACCAAGGCAAGAATCTTTTCATGCCTAACTTTGGGCTCTCATGCAGATTTCTCTCATTACTGATGAAGGCATTGCCTTGACAACTAGGGTGGTGATGATGCTTAATTTCACAAACAGTTATTAATTAGCCATTCATACTCAAGAAGATAGCAGCATGATACATCCTCGAGGTGACCTGTCTCCTGATGAGAGTCCTCAATGAAAGGGGTCTCCTGGTAGTCCATTTGCAGCCTAGTCCTCCATGATGTTCTCCTTTAGGTAACTTGATGGGGTTTTCTCACACCAGTTCCACAGAAAATTGAGAGGCCTGCAATGAGTCTAGAAATAGAAAAATGTTTTGCAATTTCAGATGGTGAGTTTGCAGGTGGAATGGGATTTGGTCTCAGGATTTTTGTGAGAACTATGTTGTTAAGCATTAGCCCCAAACATCAGCAAAAATACCAGGGTTTCTATGTGCAGCAGAAATAGCCCTGTCCAATCAAGGGAAAAAAGGAGAATCAGAAATGCAACTGCTTCCTAAAAATGGCTTAGTGAAACCACAGCATCAAAGCAAAGTCCTTTAGCAGTTTTAAATTATACTGAGTGCTGAAATGGCTGTTCCTCACTGACAGCAATACTGATTTAGAAACATAAGCACATTGTAAACCACTAGATTTTGACTATGGAATCAATCAGCTGTATCCTAATGGCATTTTGTCCTTTGTTCTTCAAATCAACTAGCATTCACATACGTGCCCTGAGGAGGCAGCAAGCAATTTCAGACTTCTAAGTTTCTGCAGATTTTGCACTCAGATTTTTATCACAGGGGATGAAGGATCATACTTTAAGAAGTTCACACTGGAAATGTTAAATTTAATACACACAGAGCAGATAATAGAACAACAGCTGGATTTGGGAAGTCTTAGGTACCTCACATTGGGGAGGGTGGGTCTTGTGAGTCAGAACAGCTCTGATTCTCCAGCAGATTATTTTCTTTCGATTAAATCCACATAAATTAGTAACAAAATCTTGCAATTCCTACCTCTGTATTTTTCAGGGTTACTCCTAGATGTTCTACATGAGTAATCACAGTGAGGGTTTGGCTACTGGCACACAGAGTCCAATAGACTCTGAAAGGCAAAATAAGCTAGAGGACATGGTGAAGTCTGGGGGAAGGTGCAAGGGTTATGTCAATCAGTGATTTTATGCATTTGCTGAGGTAGACTGAAATCAGGGCATTTTTATCTGACAGAACTATGAGCCTGTGCAACTCTGGTGGAACATGAGTTGTCCATGAGCCAGCAGTGCCCTTGTGGCCAAGAAGGCAAATGGTGTCCTGGGGTGCATTAGCAAGATGAGGGAGGTGACCCTGCCCCTCTACTCAGTCTTAGTGAGGCTGTGCCTGAAATGCGGAGCATGTCCAGTGAAGAACTACAAAGATGATTGAGGGACTGGAGCATCTTTCTCATGAGGAAAGGTGGATTAAGCATCATGAAGAGATGAGAGAGGACCACATCCATGTCTATCAGTATCTGAAGGGAGGGTGCCAAGGGGTTGAATCCAGGCTCTTCTTGATGGTGCCAAGCAATAGGACAGAGGCAATAGCAAGAGGCAAAGGGCAGAAAATGTTGCACAGGAAGTTCCTCCAGAATATGAGGGTGAACTGCTTTACTGTGTGGGTGACCAAGCACTGGAACAGATTGTCCAGAAAGGGTGTGGAGTCTCCCTTACTGGAGATACTCAAGAACCATCTGGACACAAATCTGTGCAATGTGTGCTGGGATGACCCTGTTTGAGCCAGGAGGTTGGGCCACTGTGGTCCCTTCCAACCTGACCCATGCTGTGATCCTGTGGTTCTGTGTCTGGGCCCTCTCTGCAGTACAGCCCAGCTCCATAATAACCACTGGTGAAGAACACACACTACAGCTCCATCTTGCAACAGGGAGAAAAAAAAAACAGCTTTAAAAATCTGTGGCTCACATGCACATGTTCATATGTGGTTCACTTAGAAAAGAAGTCAGAGTTACACCTTCCAGTGATGCTATCTACACAAATAAAAGTACTCAGAGCATCTGGAAGACTATAGGCCTCTGTGGTCTCTGCTGAAGTCAGATGAAGAGGGGTGGTGGTGGCTGGACATAGGTCAAGCTGATAAAAATTCAGGAGTGTTCTGTAATCCAAGCACAGGATGGCAACAGTCAGTCATGGCACTCACCCCAAAGATATCACTAGGCTTTGCAAACAATGGTAAAGGATGCCATTAAACACACCAAAGAAATCTTGAAATGTAAGGAAACATGGTTGCTGAGAAAGAGGGCTTCCCATTCAGAAGTGTTTGAGGTTTACCACGCATCAACTGGAACAAGAAAATTAAAATATTGAAGATATTCCTGAAATAAATGTTTTTCAGTTGACTAGAACCATATTTAGTCCAAATCATTGGTATTAAAGCAACTTGTTTCAATAGGTTCAAAGCGTGGCCTTTTAAGTATAAATCAACTGTGCTTTTTAAGCCAGTCATTTTAAGTGGAAAATGAGAATTTTCCTTTGAAAAAGGGTCAGTACATTACATTCTGATGTTTTATCCATTTTTCAGGTTACATGATTCTCAGGAACAATTTAGATTTCAGTAAATGCACATTTTGCTATGAAAAAAATCATAGTCAAGAAATTGCTAGTCACATCTTGAGACAATTATACAACCACAAAATTAACATGACGCATTACCATTTTATTAAAGAAATTAAAAGCCAGAGGCAAACAGACAGTACCATATTATAATGTAGGAATATTAGCATTAGAAGGCAGTGTGGGACCCTTTACAGCATACTGATGAAGATCAGCATGTGCTAATCATTCACTAGATACACAGAGAGGAAATGTGGGCTTATGTTCAAGGTTGTATAATATAACCTGTCAGATGCAAGCAACAGTCTTACCTTAGCAAAGACTTGGCTAATTAAACTTAAGATGCAGTACAGGGTCTTAGCAAGTGAAGAGGAGTGGTGTAGTGGAAGAGGAGAATGTATGAAATTGAATGCCACAGCTTCCTGTGAACCCTGACTGATGGGATCAGATTTTTAATTTTGAGAGCAGATATCAAGGGTACATAGCTGTCAATAAAATTATCATCTGGACATTTTATAATCTATAATGAGGTAATTTGCAGGGTGATTGCTCAGGAAGGAATCACATCCATTTAATAATAATGTATGCCATCACTGTTTACTATATACACATTGTATTTTACTATATTTTCATATTTACATGTAAGCATTAAAGCTACACATATTTGAAATTATTACTGACTTCAAGGAAGAATATATTTGCAATAAGATTTTAATTATTTCAAAAAAAGAATGTAGCTAAAATGGAAGTCTAAGATGTTATTGTAATGGAAAGAAAAGTCATTCATATATGAATTTATATGGATTACAAAAATTCAAGCTTCTTCTTTCTTTAACAACTGCCTTCAACTTTCTTCTAGAAGTACAAAATCTGCAATTTAATTCACTTGCTGCAAAAGTTTAGTTCAGCTGCTGAGGTATTTTAGTACACGGCAACAAAAACCTAAAAATAAGAATTACATTGATCAACGGAATTTGGCAAAAAGCTATCTGGAGAATTGGTGTGATTGCTCTATGACACCTTTGTTTTTTTAATTTTATTTGCAATACAGCATGGTGTGAATAGCAACAGTCCATTCCATTTTGCTTTTCTTTATCTTCTCACCAAAACAGGTGAAAGTGAGATGCAGGATGGAAGCAGTTCTTTCCCTTCACAATTTCAGAGAATAATTTTATGGTTTGTTTCCTACCACTAAAAAAATTTGACACAAAGTAAAATTCTGTCCAAAGGTGCTGGGAAAGCGCTTTCCCCATTTGATCAGTTTTAACTGAGAGGTCCCTATCATAGCAAAGGTTGCTTCTCTCGTAACATCTTTTTGTTATTTTTTATAATGGCTTTTCCAATTCATTGATTGCTATTCTTTTTTCTTCATTTTCTTCTTCCATTCTTCCTTTGTTATTTTATGTCTTCTGGCTTAAGAAAATGTAAACATAATTGACATTTTGTAAACAATGCATATAAGATGAGCGGTACTTGTGATTTTTTCTTAAATACACCCTTGACCATTTGTTTTCTAGTTCATGGAATGCAGCTTTCTCTGAATATGTAAACATGTAAAAATAAATACATGTATACATGTAAATACCATTAGCATGTCCAGGAGCTATCATGTACATCAGGGAAAAATTACATTCTTTCCTGTGTTCTTCTCTTCTGAGTTATTTATTCTGTTTTATTGAAGAGCCAGGAGGCCGTAACACTCAAAAGCAAGCTTTTCCTAGTAGAGGTGAGTAACCCATCTTCCAATCAATGTTTTATTAATTCCAGTTCCAGTATTTCATTTAGTTGAGAAACTTCGTGACATTAACAATACAGACACATTTGCAGTTAATTTGGCACTTTAGTACAAATATGATGATGCAGTTTTCTGGTCCTGATTAGGACAATGAAGCCTAAACAACTGAATTACAGCAAAAATCATTTCCGCAGTCAAGCAAGGGATGCTCTCACCAGCACAGAAATCTGTAATATTGTTGTATCATTCTATTCTTGGCTTCTAAAGTGATATGTGTAAAATGAAAGAAGGTATCTATATAAACAACAAAAAAAATCTAAAATGGTACTAACAATGAACGAAATTGATAAAGATACTCCATAGCTTATTTGAAAGATTACGAAAGCAGAATCATCTTTTGAAGCAACCTTGCTTTCTTTTCTATTGGAATACCTCCTTCTCCACATGTACTTCTGTAGTTAGCTCTGGCTCTGCATCTCTTCACTGTTGCCACACTGTCTGGCTGGACCAGCTGATGGAACCAGCAGCAAATGAACCCATTTGGCAAGTTCCAGCAGATGCCAAGATTATTCACTCCAAAGGACCCATACAGCATATGTGGCCTCCAGAATCCATAGGATTTAAGAGGCTGGATCTGCCTTTCAGAAATATGTTGCATACACAAGGAGGATTTAACAGGAAAGCCCCTGAGGAATGCAAAGTTTGATGCAAGGAACAGGAACAATTGAGCAAAGAGCTTTTGCAAAGAGCTGGCAGATTTTCTGGGTCTTCCAAAATTGAGAAAACACATTTAGGATACAAGTGGTGGATAGATGAAATTCTCCCAAGAGACAGAGCTCCTGCAGTTTCCTTGAAACTAAATCAAGGAAGATTTGTCTCATTAATTCTTATTAGTGGCTGGTTACAGACAGTGTGATTGAGCAGGAAAATGTTAATGGTGAAAATGGCTGGCTGTACACTAGGCATAATTGAAAGTTGATGCTGCTTAGAAAACTGGTTCATGCACTTAAAATCAACATTAAAGTTATTGCATTTTTAAATCAGTTGCTAATTCCTTCTCATAGCCAAAGTTCTTTTACATCTTAACAGAATGATTCTAATAAAAAGCATACTGCTTTCTGTTGATCGTGGAAAGTGTTCCTTGTCTACTAACTTGAATTCATGTCATTATTTCTACTCGCATAATATGGATGTTCTTTTAGTAATTTACATGTCCATCAATTCCTGTATTTTTATTATTTTTAATCTTTTGAACCTGCTGGCCATTTTCAACCAGCTGTGGCAGCAGGATAATCTTGTTCCTAAGGGTTTTGTGAAAATAGGTATTGTTTATACTTTGAAAACCACTGAGGTCTGTGGCTTATGTGCATTGCCTGGTCGGGCATCCAGGCACCACTTGGGATAGGTAGGAGTAGGTACCACCACTTTTTGACTTCAGCAATAAAGAAAGAAGAGGAATCTGAAGTGCCATGAAGGGCATAGAGAAAATGGAAAGGGGAGGAAGTAAGTGGAAAGGGTGTGTGCTAGGACTTAGGACAGAAACACACAAATAACAGACTTGGTTCTATTATATGCACAGTAAATAGAATTGTTTGTTTTTCTCTGGATGGAGTATTGCAAATAAATTTCAAAATGCAAAATAGCATATACAAGAAAAGAATTTCTGAATATCTACAACACATGCACAACTCATCTTCCCAGTTATTGTCCTTTTCCTCTATTGCCACTTCCAAAGCCATTTTCAGTACAGATTAATGTCACTGAATTAGCTTTTTCAAAAGTAGAGCAAAGTGTGGTATAAGAACATATCTAGCAGCAAATAAGACCAAAAAGAATTTGGATTCAGGGGCTTCTTGGTCAAATAGCAAAATTAATCAGGAAACACAAGGAGACTATGGAAGTCTCCAGCAATTTCAGAGACAATGCTTTGTGCAACTATTATCAACTTTTATAATACACAGCATTATAATAATAACAAATATTTACCCAGAATTTCATCATGTAAAATCAGGAAACTCAACTCTTCCTGCCTGGGTTCAACAGTGGTTAGTTCTCCACTACACCACAATCTCCTCACCTGTTGAACACGGAGCATAAGGAACAGCAATGGTCATCAGCTCCCAGAGGCTTTTTCCTTGTGCAGCTGACTAGAGATCGGAAGTAGAACTAGAGCCCATGGTCACAGCTGGATTCAGGGAGTTTTCTCCCCAACCCCTTACATTCAGAGACAGGATCTGAAGATATGTTTCAGGCTCCTTTTTTTTTCAAGCATGAAATGATGATAGCTGGATCTAGGCCCACTGGAGCACTGCGCATTCTGTGCTTTAAATAATTCCTTCTGAAACAGCTGTTGTCTTCAATACAGAGTTAAGGCTATGAAACAACTCCTTTTTGGTATAGTGATATGAATCAAACTGTATTAATGAATTAACTCTACTGTGTTGGAGAGTTGTGGGTTACATGTTGTGATTTGTTTGCTTTTCTCAGAATATACAACTAGTTACCTTTTAATTGCATGCCTGTGTTATTTTTGGAATTTTTTTTTTTTGCTAGGTCACTCGCATTCTCTTGGTCTACCAGCAGAGTGTGCTGACTTACAAGAGCAGCATTTTTCAAGTAAAAGCTAGGCTGAGAGGAGATTTGAAATAGAAAAAGAATTAGGCTAGTAATAATAATAAAAAAAGTTTCTCTTTAGAGTCAGTTTTTTACTTCTGATGGCCTCATAAATTCTTTTTTTTAGTCACTCAAACTGACAGGGTGATGATAAATCTCAGAATAAATATCTTAACTTTTAAATTTGAGCTTAAATTTCAGGATAAATGGAAAACGAATAAGCTTTAGATTGAGTGAAACTCTCTCCAAATGTTTCTCAGGTTTCGTTTCCTTTAAGTATTTTGTTCCAAAGGCTCTAATTTTTTTCTCCATAACTGTTCAGAAATCCTCTGGTTGTTTGGAATTGCTTCTTTATTTCATCATGTGATGATATATGACTACAGTGCAAACACAATCCATTAATCACTTTGTTATTTAACTAACTGGAATTAGTTACTTCCTGCTTTCAGATAAGCACCCTTAGGCTAAACACCACTGTAGATCCCCCAGGACAGCTGGTGGTAGGGCAGATGTGGAGAGAGCTGTAGAGGGCAGCTGGCCTTGCTGTGTGCATGTGACACTTGGGAGCCTGGGCAGAAGCTGGTTAGGGACAGGTTGTCACCTCAGTGATAAATCTTTACTTAAGGATACATAAACAGAACTGGATGCAAGGACAACCTCTGGTTGCAACAGCAGCTGGGTAGACATCATACCTCCCTGCACTTAAAGCTGAGGGGGTTTTCCTGCTTTATGGTGGTCCCTGTGGCACAGTTCAAAATTTTCAAGTGTTTTCCAAGTTTGAGGCCTAGTAAATGTGGACCTGTCCTTGAGTCGTTTTCTGGAACAAAATAAAACGAGCATAGCATTTTATCTCAGCTCTTTCTACCTGACTAAGTCTGGAATCCTCTTGGTCCTGAATTATAAGGTGCAGGCTGTCTTCTCCAGCTAAGAAGCTTTAATCTTAATCACCAAATCTTCCTCCTCTACTGCTTCTAGGCAACAGCTTACTCCAAAGAAAAATCAGTGAAGTTATAACCCACGAGATGCACACTCACATGAATACGAGACGTTGCTTGAGGGTTTTCAAAACACAGAAAACAAAGCTAAGTGACTTGAGAAAGAATTTAAATTGCATATTTTTCAGCTTATTGACACTTTCAAGTAATTTTCTACTCCTAAACTTCTGAACACTGACTGTAAGTAATATGCTTCAGAATACTATCCCAAGACAAATTTATAAACTCTTAGATATCTGAAGATTTAGTTGAAGTGTCAAAGATGCCTTATGCATTGATCTTTATACAAATGATCTTCTTTAGACCCCAGAAAAGCAGTCCTAGATATTTGTACTTGACATCTGCTGACCTGGGCCAAGACTTATTCCATCAGACTGAGGAACACCCCATCCTCTTTTATCATCGTAGAATCACAGAATCATGAAACCTCCTGAGCTGGAAGGGAGCTGCAAGGATCACTGAGGTCCAGCTGCAGGCCTTGCACAAGACTACCTTAGGAATCACACCATGAGTTATTGTCACATTCACACTGTGTGTTATACAGGACACAAAAGTTAAGGTTTACCTTCTAAAGAAGCTTGCATTTAAGCTTAAAAGCCTTTAATTGAGGCCCTTTGCTTGACCACAGATTGACCCTAGACCAGACACTGAGTCAATCCAGCTTGTATTTAGGTACTTTATACAAAATGACTGCAGTAATAAAAGAATGGTCAACTGCATTCTGCCTGAAGATTGTTTCTGCTGCATTCTGGGCTGATTCTGCTGTGACCTTTTCCTGATCCTCTGCTAGACACTGGAAACAAGGCAGATGGTGGGGCTCAAGGCCACCTGGCCTCGCCTAAAATGCCCCTGGTCATTGCAAGGGGGTTGGACTAGGTGACATCTAAAGGGCCCTTCCAACCCAAACTATTCTATGATTCTATACAAAACACATTTTCCCTCAGGCAATATTCATTCCTGAGTGTCACTAGTACACTTCAGAAGTTTTTAAATGGCTATGGAAGTATGCAGAACTAAATTAGTAACCAGATGTTCCCTTAAGGTTTGCAAAGCATGAAATGGTAAGGAATGCCAAGAAGGGATTGCTCACTAGATGTAATTTTACTGCAGCTGGTAATATAATAAGAACATTTTAGCCTGCGGCCCTCTAATTCAAGAGTCAGCTGGAGACCAGGAGAATGACTACATGACACATCTGGTCTCCACCCTGACTTATGCATCAGATATATTGATTGATACATCAGCAACTGCTTGAATTTGTTTGAAAGTCGACACCTGACAAAAAGACAGCTAAGAGTCACACATAAAATGTGAAGAAATCCCAACAGAACACATGGTCTGGACGTGTTCCAAACTTACATTGGGACATCCAAAGCTTGGGTGAACTGGAATCCCCTTTAGAGATGCATCTTTCTCTCTGTCACTTTTAGAGGTGGAGGTGTTATATTTAAGTATCCTGACTAAACACATAAAGTTGTGAGGGCTGAACCAAGGCAGAATAGGTAGTCTTCCTTTTTGCTATGTAAAGGATTCACTGGCTCTACCGCATGTAGCTTGGCTGGACAATACAGTCATAACTCAATTTCAAACCAAAAACCCCAAAACTTTATGTGTTCATACATGTCTGCAATAATTTTTTTCTAGTTTTCAGGCCAAATCCAAAACCAATACCCACCATGTTTAGTGATATGTTATTCACAGTTGAAAAGGTAGATTTTTATTAGGAATGTCACACATTACAGAATGTGTCAGGACCCCAAGGCTACCAATAGTCCTTAATGGCCTTTACCAGCCTCTGCCCACTGCTCCAAGAGCCTATTTTAGGTTCACCTGGAGCCCTTAAATCGGGTTATCTAGAGCCCTGACAATCAAAATATTTTGTATTTTTAATGAGGGAAATTTTACAACTTCTCTGGGTAACCATTTCCAATGTTAAACCACTCTCATGATGAAGAATTTTTTCTTACATCTCACGACAAAGAAGAGTAAAATGGTAGAACAGTAGAAACCAAACTCTAAAAATAAACTAAACCTTTTCAGCAGTGAAAATTTGTTTATTACTAGGTGTTTTCAAATGGATGCAGCTGTGTAGTTTATGTGCTGAGCCAGATGCACAAGTAGTAAGATCCTGACTTACCCTGTATTGATGCTTTTTATTTTTCTGCTTTGCTATCTGTAACTTGGACCTTCATTTCCCTCAGCAAAGATATTGATTGGCTCAAAGTGTATATAAATTTATGGGGAGGAAGCCATCAATCAAAATCAACTACATTTTTTTAGGAAAACACTGAAGAATGTCATCAGGCTACTGCCACTGCTGCTATAACATAACATCCTTATCAAATTATGGAGGTCAGGTCAGAACACAGATCAGTCTTTCCATCCAGCTTGTTGATTGTAACACCTCCCTTCAAAAACACTCAATTTCAGACCTGGGAACATGTTAAAACCTATTGTTATTGCTGAGGTGACAGAATGTATTTGTATTCACCAATTGTTTTGCAATTTTTCTCTTCCTTTTTTTGTTTTTGTATTGTATTTTATTTTTATTTTGGATGAGTACTTACATCACAGAAAAATCATTGCTTCTGTCAATAAACTATTTGTGTTGCACTGAGCTGGTTTTATGTGCTTAGATAAAAAGAGCCATAATTAGCCATACCTTACTTTGAGACATGTTTCCTGGTAGGCTATGGTGACAATATCACATTAACAGGGCCTGATTCAGAAGGCCTCAGGTGATGTAGAAAATTATCACATGGCATATTACTTGTCCATATCTCAACATATACAAGCAATGCCTATTGAGGAGTTCTAAAAAAGAGAAAGCATTCATTGATGACTCTCATTTGCCTTCATTCATTGAATTCTAGCTTTATTTTGTTTGTCATAGTTCCTTACATGGATTTGTAGTTAAGCTCAGATTACTTAAAGAAAACCCTGTCTTAACAACAGTAATGTTTAAAATATTTGTAGAGTCACTGACTATGAGAGGACTGATGAGCCATTTTATCTTTTCAGATCAAATGGTAATAGAATAAAGACTGTGTTCAAAAATCAGAGCTTTTCTGTAGTCAGACTATAAGTGAGACAAGTAGAAATATAGAAACTAAAATAATTCAAATCATCCTCTCAATTTTGAATGATATCCTAGGGGAGGAATTGGTAGAGTCACAGTTCAGCTGGAGAGCTGGGAAAGAAATGTTAGTTGTTAGAAATATGCATTTGATTATTCTCAGTCTATCTCCTTTCTCCCAAAGAGAAAGTTTTCTGCAAAATTTTCAGTAACCCTGTCCACTTCCACCCACAGGGAAGAGGTCAGATGAATTCCTAATTTCAGTCCCTTCCGTTTTACTCTTCGCGTTCTGCTGGGTCATCTATATTGTTTCGCTCAGTTTTTCCCTTTTCTGTCCTGGAAGAATTTTACTCTCCTCTTCTTTAAGCCAAATTGTTACGTTGTTCTTGACTTAGTGCTTTTGTGCCCAAGACCATTCATATCTCATCTCATTTCAATTTTTTTCATGTGTTCATCAAAATTTCTTCAATTTATACAGCACTTTTATGAGACAGATTCTCAGAAGATTTCTCCAAGTCCACTCTGAATATTTGAACATATTGAAAATGCAGTATGAAAAATTGTCAGCACTTTTGAAAGGATAAGTGAAATATTACCAACATTGTGACTCTTCTAGTCTGAGTGGCTGAAAGACTTGTTAGATTCACAAAATGTCGTTTGGCAGAAATCCCAAAGAACAGCATCCCAATCTAAAGTCCTGTGGCTTTTGTGGGAAAGAATCAGTGAAAAAAAAAAATAGGAATGTAGACATCAGTGCCATAAACTTACAGCAGTAATGTGCACATGCTGAACACTGGAAATGCCCTTGACTTCTAAAATCAGAGCTTGCTAACAATGCACTGAGGGGAAGTTATGGACAGCTCCTCTTCCAAAGCAAGGATAGAGTTGGGAGCACTCCTCTGAGAAAGTTCATCTGTGAGGCTTCCACAGTATTTTTAAGAAGTGAATGGCTTATCTTTTATAAGTAACATATTCTCTCAAGTGGCAGAAATTAAAAATATAATATTGTCCCAGGGGAAATAGGCAGGCAGCCCAGCCATATTTTCCCACCTGAAAAGGGCCAAGGTGTCTCCTCTGTACCACCTCAGTCAGGAACAGGGGTCCTCACTCAACTTTTATTTTCTGAAGTGCCCAAATCAACTCAAAGTCCAGTTTGTCTACAAAAATTGCAACTTCACACAAGCTAAAAATCCATTAATAGTTTGGCCAGTAATAAGTTTTATACATATATATATATATATATATATATATGCAGTGTTTATCTACAAATTTCCCCAAAATGCTGACACTATGGAGTTCCAAATAGTGGCAAGTTGTATTATTAAAATTTATACATTTTTATTTAAAAAAGAAGTCTCAATAGTATTTGCTATCCTATAAAGAGGTAATTTTTTTTCCAGAGAAAAATAATTTCTGTGGACAGAAGACTGAATTCTGATGGGGGATGAGAGAGAAGACAGTCCTGGGAAATAAGAGTTATATCCATAAATGAATCATTGGAGCATTAAAAACAGAATAGGAATGATGCCTTACTTTGAGGAATATTCTTGTGGATTTTGTAGGCAATCACTTCTCCTAAACTTCATTAATTCTCTTTCTTCGAATTCAAAACAGGACTAAAGCCTTTTCTGTCCTAATTTCTCTGCTCAGTAAGCAGGAAAAACACAAGACATGGTGTAGGCTGCTGCTCTGGGACTGGTCTTGCCAGGATTCAGCTTAGCTGAGGAATGAAACAGCCCATGTGTATAACACTGCAGACCTTTGGTTGACTTTAATTGAGAGATAAGTATTAATTCTTTTAGAAGAAAACATTCCCAGCATCATCTGTGCCATAGGCTGGTGCTGTAAATGGACTCTTTCCTTACTTGTCCTTTCTACTTTTCTAGGAATTGGCAAACTCCCAAAAAATTGAGGGTGGGAACTGCAGCACTGGTAAGTGGGAGCCATTGACAAACAAGGCAGCCCTATTGCTGAAAACTTATGTCCTGCCGTTGTACCTGTGTTGGTTTTGGCAGGGATACAGTTAATTTTCTCTACCATAGCAGGTGTGTTGCTGTTTTGTGTTTGTGCTGGGAACAGTGTTGATAACACCAGCAAAGTTTTAGCTATTGCTGAGCAGAGTTTGCACAGCCTTGAGGTCTGTTCTGCTTCTCACACTGCCCCACAAACAAGTGAGACAGGGGTGCAGGGAGGGTTGGGAGTAAGCACAGCCAGGACAACTGACCCAACTTGACCCAAGAGATATCCCAGAGCATATGGCATCATTCTCAAAATATGAAGCTGTGGAAGAAGGAGGGGAATGTTTGGAGTGGTGGCATTTATGTTCTGAAAGTCACCATTGTGCATGCTGGAGCCCTGATGTCGTGGACATAGCTGATCCTCTGCCTGACCATGGGAAGTAGTGAAAGAAATCTTTTTCTTTATTTGTTTGCATACACAGCTTATGCTTTACCTATTAAAATTAAACTACTTATTAAAATATCTTCATCCAAAACAGGAGTTTTCTCACTTCCACCCTTCTGATTCTGTTTCACTTTTCTGATTTCTGACCTGGGGAGAAGCGAGCAAGCATCTCTGTGGGCCTGAGTTGCCAACTGGGCTTAAACTATGATAGTACCTCAAAACCATCAGGGAAGTCATGGCCCAGTTTTTCTGCATGTCAATACCAAATGGCAGTCCCTTGGTATGAAGGGTTTCCAATCAAATTAGATAAAGATAGAATAAATTTTGCTGTTTTCTCCATTCTGCCAGAAAGAAGAAAGTTTCCTGAGAATACACTCAGACCACGTGTAGCCTGTGCTGAAATCACCTAAATCTGCACGTCTCCATCTGTTGTGGTTTGAAAGCAAAACGAATGAGAGGCTCCAAGTCAGAGATACAATTTAATAAGAAGAAAGGTAAAAAGGTAAAAATAAAATAAAATAAAAGCAATAACACAAAGGATCACTGACAGAGTCAGAATACAACCTGAGCAGAATGGTGGAAGCAGTCCAGGTGAGGTGCTCTTCCTGAAGCAGTGATCCTGTAGAAAGGTCTGGTAACCCTGGTCCTCTGGGAATCCAGTGGGTAAGTGCCCCTTGCACTGTCCCACATACCAGCTTATATCCAGGTGAGAATGCTTGGCTCCTCCCCCTGGGCAGAGCATCTCACAATAGGATGAGGAGTGTGAAGTGGGTCCTTGATGGCCCATTAACAGAGATAACCCCTGGAGGGAGTTACCTGTGACTCATGGGCCAGGCGTTAATGGTCCATTAGCAGAAGACACCCCAAAGGTCATTAGCAGAAGACACCCCAAAGGTCATTAGCAGAAGAGGCAGGGGGCTTGGGAAAACACTAGCCCACCTGGTTTCAAGAGTTCATGAAGATGGTGATAGAATAAATACTTTGTGTACATCCTACGCTGCAACCCAGGACACCATCTTCCAGCAAATGCAAGCTACATCCTTGCCCCAGTGGCAGGTGCCAGTTGTGTCACCACAATATGGGAGAACAAAGAAGCTTTGTCAGATGAAATCTCATTAACTTAGATTTTTCTATATCAGCCGTTCAAACTAAGATATCAGTGCTACAAATAATTCAGAAATGTGTCCAAAGGCTTGCCACATATTTAAGAAATAGATGAGGGTAATATTTTCTTTATACATGTCTCTGTTACATAATCACTTCCAGCTTTGAATGTTCCCGGTGGATTTTTTTCCAGTATCCTGTCAAGCAGCCAAACCCGTAATTATTTATCAGTAAATGGCAACATTTTCTGCACCGTATATTTTCCTATTTAACTGTCTCCCTGAATCCACATGCTTCATCCAGTTACATAAGTTCTTTTGTGTCTTCACAACAAAATTTATGCATTACTTTTCTTGTTTTCTTGAGAGTATCCTTATTTTGCTGTAATTATCAAGGCAAAATCATGTTTTGGGGACTTATATATTTATTTATTTTCCTCATTAATGGTCACATATGACAACAAATTGCCAATTTCTTGTAGTGGAAATGGGATTATATAAATATTTCTGCCTCCTCCATGGAAGCTTTGTCCTAGTTATTTTGCAATAATAAAGTCTCCTAATAGGAAGATGTCAGAAATACTACAAGTTATTAGCCGTGGAAGGACGTGACCTGCAGATGGCACATACACACATTTCACACTATTCTTCCAAATAAAAATACTGAGCATTGAATGGAAAACTGCAATGATCAGATCCCTGGAAACTACTAAAAACTACTGAAACCATTTCCAGGCCTTTTTTTAGCAGGTTAAGATAATGCAAACTTAATTAATATCCTTCTTAAGGGTGGGAGTTTTATCTCAAGATTCCTTATAGGCTCGTTTGAATAGAACAGTACATTTATTCACATTTAGGAGAATCTTACTCTGTAAGCATTTCCAAGAATGTCTGTAATTACTTGCTCCAAGAGCACTATCTAAAATAGATAAAGGTAAAAGGACTGGAACTTCATTGGAAAGACTTGAATTCCCTGAAGGTGGCTGAGAGTCTTTCAGTTGTTAATAGGTTTTCATGGCACTGGGTTGCCTAACCAGGTTAGACTTTATACAGAAGTCATGTCATTAATAAAGTAAAAAATACAAGCTATTTTTCTCTAATAATATGTCTTCAAACAGTATTTCTGCAGCACAACAATATAAGATGATATTTTGTATGCTGAATTTCAATTAATTATATCAGCATCTTTTTGAAATTATTACATTTCTAGAGATCAGCTCACATATTGCTGTTCAGAAAACGTTTTCTGGGGTCAATTGTATTGTTTGTTTCATGTATTGTTTGTTCCCAAAGTCCTGTCTGAATATTCATTACATGACTTAAATCGGATGGATTAGTTTGGTTTTCTTACAGTTTGTTCTTTTTTAGCACTGCCAGCAAGCACTTGATCTATAGTTGGCATTATGTTCAGAATGGGTATTTAATTTTCATTAGGCTGAGCAGCAAGTGATGCTCTTTTTCCCTTAAGTGCAGTAAAGCAGCAAAAAAGATAGCGTTCTTATGTCTGTGTCAAGGCATAACTGTGAAAAGACTAAATATAGGTATTAATATCATTATTTAGAAAGAATATGGAAAACACATCAGGCAATTTTTAGCATCCAAGTCTATCTTCTGACTGACTTTTTAGTGCTGGATAAGCAAAACTGTTGTTGGAAATCTAGGGAATCTTGTGGTCAGCTATAAAGATACCCTTCCTGTTATTCTCCCGATCAGAAAGCTGATAAAAAAGCAGTTAGCCTCTTGTTTACCTTGACTGTGGGCTCTTTGTCATTCAATCATGGATGAATGGTGTGGCTTCAGCACCGACTGGCAGCATAATTTCTGAAGCGTCGTTGCTGTCCTGCTTTAGAGACACTGCTCTTCCCAAAGATCTGAGCATATCTGAGCACAGGAATAGTGGTGGCCATTGTGCCCTGTGCACTCCACAGCACCTGGACAGCTTTGCTGTGACACCCCTGCACCCTGTGTGGAGTCGTGAACCAGCCCTGGGTTTCTCAGAGCAAAACCCAGGTCACCAATGCCCAGGTTGCTTGTAGAACTTAAAGACCTTCTGGTGTGACTCAGCACAAGCTGGGCAAAGACTAAAAGTCAGTCTTTTTTCTGTGAGTTTTAAGAACACAAGACTTCTTCCTAGAAAAATATTTGGCACCTTCTTTGGTAAGGCAAGAAAATGCCAGATGGATTCACTGTGGTAAATATCAGAGCATAAAAGAAAAATGTTGCTCCAGGCACTGGGCAATGCTCCCATTGCTCTCTGCATGATTCAGAGGGAAGGATGCATGACAAAGGCTGCATAAAGATATTTTTATATTTTGTGATTGATGGATACTGGTGGCACTTTGGTCTCTGGGATAATTTAGAATATTTTGACAGATAAAAAAAGATAAGCCTTACCTTTTGCATTCAGCTGTTTCTTTGCATATGATGGTGCATGAAACTTCACTGATTTTCCCGTACCTCAGGTGAAATAAAACACCTTCACTAAGTAAATTAAATTTAGATATAAAGGACTGGCTTGTGCTGTCATTATGGAAAACACACAATTCTTACAAAGTCAGAGGAGTAACAGGGAAAAAGCCTCTAAGAACAAAGCCAAGTACCAAAGAAGAAAAGGATTTGTCAAAACACTACTGGGCATATTTGAAACTGTTGCCAGGAGGCAATTAGCATCTTGTTATTGAAGAAAGAAGATAGGCTTAACCCAGAGTAACAATACTTTTGAATATAACTAAATTTTCTGAAATAACCCAAGATATTCCAAGTTTCTTGTTTTAGTATAACCTTACTTTTCACTCTTGAAAAATTCTGAGGTTTTCAAAATTTTATCTAACTTCCTTGAATGCATGAATTACCCTAAGAATGTTTGAAATTAAATTATTAAATGAGGAAAAGAGAGCAAGTACATATTTTAGTTATCAAATATTCACTTTTATTTAGAATTCATATTTTTACAGCTATTTTTTTCTATGAGAGGTAAGACACCCCAGCAGAATTCCAACTTCTATTACTCATGAACCTGTCAAAAAAATCCTTGATTTCAAAGGTGTTGGTATTTACTTATTTTCTACAGGAAAAAATACCTATGTTTTCTCTCAATGTAAATACAACATGTTGATTGCTATTTTACATAGAAGTTTTATATAGTATATGGTTAAATTTAAACTGAAGGAACTGTGGTCTTATTAGTATCTACATGGAACTGACATGCCTATAAAAGTTGTACTGTCCAAATCACTCTCTAAGTATTGTGACCTCTTTTCAGGTCTTCATTGCTCATATGTTTCTTGATGACTTGAATTGCATAAAAAATAGAAAAAAAAATCTTTTGAAAGAATTCATTTTGCACATCTAATGAAAATGAACCATGCCCTGAGCATAATTTTCCTTTAATTGTAAAAAAAAAATCCCATTATGTATATCACATGAGTCCTCTGAAGAAATAATATTCATTGACATGCCATATACAGACATCTGATAAAATATCATCATCCAGAAAGGAACATGAGTGTTTATGAAATACACTGGTAATTAGCACAGTGCCTATCTTGAATTTTTGAGATGGCACTTGATTTTAAATGCCATGAGCCATGTTCTCCAAAAGCATTTGCCTTCACAGCACAGGTAGTGAAAAAATTGTTAAGTAATTAATATTAGAGTAGTGATAGCAAAAGGTCTATTCTTGCTGCCTTTGTTAATTAGCCTTACATGATCCATGTGCGACTTTCCCTGAATGGTCATTAAAACTGAATATTGCATGTGGGAGCTGTTTAGTGATGTCATGCATGTCACACATGACAAGACACCAGCAGAAGTCATTTTAATAGTGCGTTTCCACAGGTTTTGCCTTTATCTTACACACATAAACAATGAACTGTGTTCATTTTTGCTGCTCCTAAAATCAGTGAATATTCTGTCAATAAGTTGGATATACATGGGGTCAAGTTGGTCAGAAATAAGTCATAAGAAACTTCTACAATAATACTAAGTATAATTTAATAATAATTAAATTCAATTCAGTACCATTTTTGGAAATTATATATGATCAAAAGAAAACCTATAAATCCATAGAAATTTGCCGAAACCTTCCACAGAGCACTGAAGATAGAAGGGAATGATTCCCTCCCCATCACTGACCAGCACCCTCAAAGGCTGAAAACTTACTCAGGTGTCAAGTAAGGCTCTTCCTGAACCATATTTTGTTTGTTAATCTCTATCACAATCTCTTTAGAGCTCAGGAGCCTCCAGTCAGTCAGTCCTGTCAGATACTTTTACACGAACAGTTTTGTTACTTATAACATTTAATTTCTGTTTGAATTTTTTTACCAAAGTTAAGAAACATGCACATAATGACTCTTTAGCTTGCAGAAAAGACTAATTACAGATTCCAGATACAATTACTTACTTTAAGTTAAAGAAAAAAATATTTCCTCCAATAACATGCAATCATATGCAGCACAAAGGTTTAAGAGATTTATCAATCCACTCATTTGTAGTGTCTTCACAAACCATGCATGCCAGCTGATTCTAGAATGTTCCCGGATGAAGTCTGCGGAACACATGTGAGAAGATGGAAATGGTTGTCTAGAGTTACCTATGGATGTTCTACATTGACTGGGTGAGGGGAAGTGTCTGGGCAGCCTCTCCTTGTAGGGTGACAAAAGCACACGCCACATGTGCTTTTGTTTAACATGTTTAACATTAACATATGGGTGGGTAAAGTTGCTGTAGCTTCCCTTCCCAGCATGGTTTTCTCACTGACATTTCTACAAGGGCAGTTTGTTGCTGAATTGTGGCAGGCTGAGCTCCTCTAGCCTTGCTGCAGCAGTAACAGGAACGTTACTCAGCCCTGCAGAGACATCCTCAGCTTGGCAGAGGGCACAGTGCTGTCTCCTTGCCCCAGAACATCAGAAGCTGCCAGGTTTGAAAGCTGGCAATCCCATTTCTCTAACAGGTAGCAAATGATCAGAGTGGAAAATAAGCATATTTCCTTTAGAGGCGTGATAATACCATAGGACATAGGTTTGCATTTTAAAACTGCCTGGTGTCTACTATTTTTGGTGCCTAAGAGGCACTTTTACAGAGGTGTTGAGCACAAAGAAGATCCACCGAGTGACTGAGTATAACATGGATGTGCCAATGCTATCCCTTTATCTGCATTGACAGATTGACTCAGCAGTGCTGGATTAACAATTGGACCCAATATATATACACATACACATTAAAACACGGGGTGGGGGGTGGGGGGGAAGAAGGTAAAGTTGCATTGCAAGGCACTAAAATTCAGCATTTTAAAAGAAAAATATTAATGTATTAAAACATTTGTCCTTCCCTGGGCTGAAAGACTAAAAGTTTGTAGATGTTAGTGCTCTGAATTTTGATCTGCCCTTGGTAAACAAACACTAGATTAGATCTAAAAGCACCAATGGTATTTGAGTCTCCAGTGTGCAGACACATGCTGCACATATTGATCTACAGTAAATTGTTTTTTTAATTAACTTTCATTCTTAAAATAATAATATTTCATGTATTTAGCATATGCTCTGATCATTACAACTAAATATTGCGCATGGGAACCATCTTACGTGGGAAATTTTGAAGTGTAAAAGCTCAAAAAGCCAAATCAAATTATTTGTAATAATTTGTTTTGTTATTTCTGTTTACACAACTATTAATCTGTTACACAGTCTCCATAATTTTCTTGATTAGGAGCTAGCCAGGCTCTTCTTTGTGATGGATTTGAGACATTACTGATTTTTCAGGATAAGATTAATTTAATTCTTTATGAATTAGTGAAGACTACCTTGATATTATGAGGTGGCAAAGGAGCAAATAAAATTGTAAATTAGCATAAAAATTATTCTCTGATACAAAAGCCTGCAGAAAAGCTTGTAGACAAGCTGACTGCAAATACTTAACTGCAGACTAGCCTTGTCCATTTTTATAATTTTTGTGAAGTGAATCGCTGCTTCTACCAAGGTCCATTAAGACATAATTTTAAAAATATTTTATATTCTGAAATTGCTGTACATTAACGGCTACAATCATCCATTCAGTTAACCATTCAGAATTTGCTAATAAGTATGTACTAAACTGCTCATTCAATTTAACAGCACCCTATTGATCTAATTCAGATGTCTTGGGAGCTGTTGCCTGCTTTATAAATGTCAGGAAATAATTGCTAATTTGATCTTTAATCTGATACTCGCTAAATTTCTTCTCCATTATGTAACTCTTCCATTGTTCCTATTTAGAAAAATGAAAGAAAATTATAATGGGAAGGAACAGTCAATTACAATAATGAAGTGCAATGTCTTTTGCCTTCTGTCTTCGCTCTCCAACAGAATGGAAGAATGTTAGTTCAGCATACAAAAAAGCACCAGGATTTCAGTTATGAACTCCAGGTAAATAAGAAGTAGCTTGTTAAATATCTGGCTCAGATATTGTAACTTAGGGAGATTTTTACAAGAATCTACCTTTACAGTAATATTTTCTTTTTTTCCATCATACCAATTTTTCATTCCTTTTTACTTTAAATTTGTACCTTATATCCACTTTAAAAATGTAATAAACATGCACAGACTGTAACTACCACAGACCACTATTAACCTTAATCCTTTTGCTGAGGTCTTCGGAGCACTTATAGCAGTTTGTGAGGTGCTGTGAACAGGTGTGAATCTCCTCTAGACTGATCTGACATGCTAATTACCATGTAAGCCTACACTACCACATCTTCATAATTATGCCAGTGGTTAACAATTACTGGGATATATTATTGCAACTCTTCTCTTGTAAATATGTTAATTTCTGTTTTTGTAGACTTCTTTTTATTTCTCTCACTTCACATAACTCGTTTGTAGGTGTCCTCAATATGACATTCTTCAGCAACATAATTTCATCCTCTCTGTACTGTATTTGTACAGCCATGTGTGTGATTTTTTTTCTTGAGTTGCTAATGTTTAAATAAATACATCCAACACCAAAATAACTGTTGCAAGAGAAGCTCAAAATCTTGCAGTTAGTGACTTTTTTATTTAAATAACCTCATGGTGTTTGCTGTCTAACACAGAAATTGTGTGTGAAGAAAACAAAAAAAACCCAAAAAATCCAACCAAACAAAAAACCCCAACGAAACAAAGAGAGGAAATAAACTATTTATTTAAAGCATATTTTGGCATAAGAACTGGAAGTAAATTGCAGGAAGCAGCCAATCTCATAACCCCACTTTTCCAATGGTGTTGCCAAGGCCTTTGGGAAGTCAGTGCCTCTTCTACAGGCTGGCCTCCTAATGCACTCATGAAAAAAAAAATCTCATCTAGTTTCTGTTGTCTCTTTATGTACAAAGGTCCACTAGGAAGCAGTAATTAAACACCTGATTGTTTAGAAAACATCTTGTTCTACTGGAGTTGTCTGAAATTCATATATGCTTCAGAATTTTTCTGTTCAACATATATCCAAGACTCCACAGTTGAAGAAACACTTATAATAAATCACTTGGATATATGAGGAAAAGAGGAGTTCTTAAAAGTATTAATTCATAAAAGTCTTTGCTGGACAGAACAGGTTGAGAAATTAATAGGTTTGTAATCACTCAGTCATTCCTCTGTTTTTATGTTGACTGCCAGAACTGGAAAGGATGGATATTTCTTACCTAGGTTTCATCCTTTCTTCCCATGAGGAAAGTGGCAGGAGGGTGCTATATTCTTCTCCCTGCTCCCTCAACCCATTCCTTCTCAGCAATATCCTGTGGCTCTAGAGTATGGAGCCATAACGCTCACACCAAATAACCAGTGGGATTCTTGATGATGGTAAGGACCAAACTTATCACCAAACCCTAAGAAAATCCTGAAAGGAATAATTTTCCCACTAATTGAATGGCTTTCTGATTTTTTTTCCCCCTTTTTTTTTTTTTTTTTCTAATGTATCTGTGCAGCTTTACCGCCTTCCAGTGCACTAAACAGACTGTATAAAAGGAGAGATAAATGACCCCTTTTCCTCATAATCCTGCATTACCCTGTGTGGGGATGTATCTTGAGAACAGACCCTGCACAGCGAGACCTCAGATCCTTTTTTACTCTGAACTTCTCTCATCCCTGTCACCTCCCAAATCAGTCAGTGGGGTGGACTGTCACATTGACTTTTGGAAGTTCCCCCAGGAGGTCTTAAAGCTTTGGTGTGGCTTTTCTCTTCTTGCCCTTGAGCACTTAGCACTGAACACAGCTGTCAGAGAAGCTCCTCAACAGCCCTGTCTGCACTCAGTGAGGATGCAGAAGCAGTGAGTGCACTGCTCCTTCCTTAGTTTCATTCTGTTTTCCTGCTGCTTCAAGAGTGTCAGAAAATCTAATAAATAATTGTCTAATAAGTACTACAAGTGTTTGCAATGTTTGAAGATATTACATATGGAAGGGAACATGGATCTTTCTGAATAGGGTAGAACTGAATCACCTTATTTCTAGCTAAAGCAAAATTGTACAGTAATACAATCATTTGGTTTTCTCTTTATGCTTTTTGTGAACCC
Organism: Sterrhoptilus dennistouni; assembly: GCA_013397095.1. Lineage (NCBI taxonomy): Eukaryota > Metazoa > Chordata > Aves > Passeriformes > Zosteropidae > Sterrhoptilus > Sterrhoptilus dennistouni. The sequence goes on from VWZU01012531.1 coordinate 1,241,309, forward strand.
TTTCTGTTTTCTATATTCAATGCATTGTAAAATGTAAAATTAATTTACACATGAATTACACTACTGACCACATTCAAATCAAACACTCCATCCTTATTGTTACCAAGAGACTGAATAGGTTTAAATTTGATAGTTTCAGATAACTCTGCTGAAATTTATTATTATAAAGGTCATTTGTAATGAATGGCATTAAAAGAAAAATAATAGTTATTTATGCAAATGCATGAAAAAATCTGTTTTGGATATGAACTGGAAATGCTATAGTAAACTTAAGGTCAGATGAAACAGCCAGTTCAAACTGCATTTGCTTACATAAAAAGAACTAATAAAACAGTAACAAATTGCTTCATTCAGTATGGTCATGATTTATCAAGGATTTGTATTTTTTGCCCCCTAGAGCAGAAACCAGATAACCATATCACTGAAAGGAGGAAGGTAGTTTCTGCTTGATTAGTGATTATATGTCCATGGCAAAACACCAAGAGACAAATACATTGATTTTTCTTCAAGCAAGCTCCTAGTTAATATTAATATTAACAGGATGTTGCCAGAGGAAGTATCATATTGTGATTACACAGACATAAACATACACAGTGAAAACCCACTTACATGAGGAAACTTTTCACAAATGTCACTGGCCTTTGATCCTGGCTCTCCAAGGAAATATTTTTGTATTTTTTGTATTTAATCACTATGAAGGAAAAGAATTCAGCAAAGCATTTTTTAAAATTGATCGCCAAGCAAAAGTAGTCAATAAACGTATTATTTTTATAAAGACTGCACTTAGTATCTTCTGTAGGAAATTTAATGCACAAAATGAGACCTTTGGAAAGTAATCAATATCTTATATGAGGCCAAAACTCTAGAAATAGTTTTCAATTTATTTCAATCTCTGCTGCACTAATCAATTTTACATCACTAATTTGATTTGGAATTGGAATTCAACAGCTTCAGAAAATCAGTCATGACCAAAGAGTCATGATTGGTCTCTCTGTTCAAACTGGCAGTATGTCAGGCAGCAGGACTATTTTATCTTCACAGGAACAAATGCCAGTTTGTACTGTGCATGGCCAGAGGCAGTAAGCATGAAACCACTCTTAAGCTTTTCAAGGCAAATGAGGTTTAAGAGTCAATCGACAGAAAATTGAACAAACAGTTCAGGATAAATAAACCTGATGATTTTATTAATGTGATATAATGGTTTTGCTATATTTAAAAGCCTCTTTATTTTACATAGTACCTTTTATTAGCATGATGAATTGGGATTTATTGGATCCATGAGCAGTCTTGGAGTAAAAGCACTCCAAGTCTTTAAATGCTCACTAGAGAACAATTAAATCTCTCTTCACAAAACTCTACTTACTTTTGATAGAGAAATCTTTTACAGAAAAATGTGCCATGAGATGACCTTTCGTCTATTCCTCTCTTTCCTCCTCTGTTTTGGTACTGAATCACTGTTACTACTTTCTTCATAATCTGTGGACAGGAAGGATAGAAAAAGGAATACAGGGACCTCAGTTAAGATAAACCTGTGAGGAATGCTTGACACAGTAGACAAGGACACTTGGTCCTTGGGAAGTGAGCACAAGAAAGAGTGGAAGAGATGTACACATTATGACTTGTGTTTATTGGAGGTTAAAGTTTCAAACTGTAATGTTTTAACCTTGAATTCCCTCATTCTTTCCCCCATATAAGCATCCCCCATACAAGCATAGACTTTGCAGCATGTTCAGCCTCCATCTCTTCTTCTCTGTGCCCTACTATTATTCCACTCCTCTCTTCTCTCCAGGATTTTAGAAAGAGCTTTTGTAAAGATCCAAAGCATATTGAAAAAGAGTTTGGGATAGGCCACAGCATGCTGTCACATGGGTGGTACTCCTGCAATCCCTGTGTAGTGTGCCTGCAGTGGACTCCACTCACCTTTCATTTCCCTGATGCTTGTTCGCCTGGACTGTAGGAGCAAAGTGGAGGTTGGCTTAGCTCAACTTTCTCTGCAGATCAAACAGTCTTGGGAGAGTTTTTATGACATAACAGCAAGCATTAAATAGGAGAATTAGGCATCCCACCCAAAATGCATATTCCATACAAAAAATAACTTATTTCAAGGTAAAAAATATATAAGAACTAGATGACACTTTAAAAATAATTCAATGTGTTTGCTTTACACATTTTTCAAAGCTTATCTCTGGCCTATTGAAGTATGATGTTTTGAGGTTGGAGAGACTCAACTAACACAGCAAAAATGTTAGAAAAATGGTGAGAGAGATAGACAAGGCAATGGTGGAAAGTCTGATAGTGCGAAACAAGGGTAAATGATTGCCATTCTGAAAAAAATACAGTTTGTAGAAGGAAGTGTTGCCTCTAAAACTGGCATCCACCCAGAGAGAACTGAGAATGAACATCCTGTCATGAATCCCCACGAAAACTCTCAGGTCCATATCTTAGAAAGTAATTAGGTCAGGAGCTTCCATTGATTTCCAATTTATACATCCTAAAAACCTCTGTGCCTAATTTGGTACAAGGAAAGCTCAGCACGCTGAGAAGCCTGCAGGAAATTACTCTAATTAGAGTTTTGAAGAAATGTTGAAGCAATGCTGAGATGCTGCTTTTGTGTGGCAAGCACAACAGTACATGCAAAGTAACTGTATTTGCTTTGGGAAATATTTCTAGGCCATTAAAAAATGCCAATGCTAATACCTTCTTTGATATACCTGTGAAGTTTAAATGTTGACATTGCAGTAACAGACAAACACTGAATATGAACAACCATATAACTAATACAAGGGATACAATTTTTTTGAAGTTTCTGTGCAGATTTTTTACCTCATCTTTATGATATAGGGGTAGTTCATGATATCTATCTGATATCTATTATCTTTCTCAAAAAGTTTCACAAATTTACGTCTGGAAATTCTTTTCAGTATTTGGATTATGAAGAAAACATAATGGGTCTGCAATGTTCATGGGTCCCCTGAATCAGCAACATGGTATCATAAAGGATACAGTCCTTGTGGTGCAGATTGCTTTCATCACAAAAAATTTGATATTGTTGTCTAAAAAGCTACTCTCTAAGATTTTAAGTTTAAAAAACTCCTTCCATTGTCTTATTTTTTTGGTTTAAACAAGCATATTTTCTTTCATAATTTTCAGATTTTAAAAATAATAAATTATTAAAACAACCTGATAAAACTATTCAGGGTCCCTGATGTTGTAATAAGAAGGAGTGTTTTATAGAAAATGCATTTATTTACTCTACAGTTTATCAGTTTGTAATGGCACTTTCTATACTTTACAAACTTTATCTGCCATGGACCAATGAAAGCTGTATCTTGAGAACAAAATAATGAAAAAAGTCCCCCAAAATGTGGAATAACTTTCAGGTTCTAAAGGTATTAATTCTGGTAAAGACTTACAAAGCTGGTAAATTAATATGTCCATGTACATCTGTGTCTGCATCTGGAGTTCCTTTTTTAATTGAAAACTTCTGAATTTAGATCCTCAGTCTTACTGAATGAAACTGTGTTAAACTAGTAGGAAGTAGAGTCTCAAATATTGTTTCTTCCATGATAGCCCATCTAAAAGAACTTTTTAGCCATCTGTTTGGCCATACAAGGAATTCAAACCATCTAGAAGGCACCAGTTTGGAGGCCTTTGAGAGAGCTCCTAGGTCATATTAACTTGACACAATTCATGAAAACATCTCTCCAGTCACTCATACCATTGTGTAAATTTAACTGAATTGATGAAGAAGAGACCAAGCTCACAGGTAGCAAAGTGAATTCACAACCGCTGTGAGGAGCACAGGTTAGGGAAGGGGGCTGTAGTGGGACAAAAACAAAACACAGATGTGATGGATAACCAAATGCCCAGAGTTAACCCTCGAAGGATGTGGATTCCTTCCCTTCTGGTCTGCAAATTCTCTCTTGGAGGAAAGCAGCTGCAGAGAGCAGATGGTATATTTTAAGAATTTCAGAGCTTTTCCATATGTTCAGATGGGGTGTATGGACTATCTGGGATATATCGCAACATCTGCAGTACCTAGACCAGTGCAACTTTTAAAACTTTATTAAGCTTATATATATATATATATATATATATTTCAAGAGTATATAAGCCTTATTAAATTTGGGAGGTTATTTAGTTCTATTTAAATGCAGATTGCCCAATTACTTGCACCCTTAACCATGAACAGTTCACTGTGGATGTCCTGAGAAAGACTTTGGTTTCACTCAAGACTTTGTAATATGAAACACATAGCAAAACTGCCTGCAAACCCTAGATCAAGCTAGAGTATGAGCGTAAAGCAGTCAAGGAAATTTCTAAAGAAAATTAACTCTTCTTGATTTTGTCAAGTTAACTCTCACCAAATGAAGAAAAAATAACGCCAAGAACAGATGGTTCAGTCCAGCTTTGATCAATCTCTCATTGCATACAAAGGATATGTAATTGGGGAAACCATGGCACTGAAGGAATACTACTCAATGTTTTAATTTTTATAATGTGCTTAGTAATGTGCTTCAATAAAAACAGCTATAAATTTGCTCTAAGAAATGTGCCCAAAAGAAAAGCTCTTCAGTTTTGAATGGACCTAAAATCTGTTCTACAAAGAAAAGAACTAAATCCATGGAGAGAAGAGAGACATGGAAGGATATCACTTTTCTGTTGAAAGACTTAGAATAGCTAATTTAAAGTAAGAATGATGCAATTAGGCTGCTGATTTTACTGAGAAGAGACCTGATCAAACCAGGAATATCTCCACCCTAAGCTCTTCCCTTTGCTCATCTATCTGCTCACTTACAGCCAAAAACATCCAGCAGTATTTTCATGCTTGTCCTGTCAGGGGATTATTTCTGCCTTGTAAATACCTGTTGAAACAATGTTATTGACCTTTTAGCTTTGTTTTAAATCCCTGCAATGTATGTCCCTCCCGACTTTGCTTGAAATCTTACTTCTTTATTTTTGGTATGTTTTGTACTTGATGTTCAACTAGGGGTTTGGGTTTCTGCACCTCTTTTCCCTTTTAATCTTTACCCGATATAGATACAACAGCTTTTGTTCCTAACCAAAGTTTTATTCTTAGAAAAAGCACTATCATCTGTTACAGCCATAGATTTTTATAAGGGAAAACCCTCCCCCTACTGCTGAAATTTTAAAATTAAATTTCTAAAGAAATTTTCCGCCTTTAAAGAGTTTTGCCTGGATGCAAACAGTTTAAAGACGCTTTTCATACAACAATAACTGTATCAACTAATTATGTCTGAAAGCAACCCTAACATCATTTCAACAATTAGAAAAAAAATATTGCTAAATGGCATTCTTGTGACGAGATAAGTATTTCCCCAGTTTCAAAGACAAAATTTGAAAACTTATTCAAGACCACAAGTTGTGTCTATGGTAGATACTCAAAACCTTTTTCACTTATGATGTCCAGGTGCCCATGGGACATCACCAACTCCTAGTGCTGAATAATAATATTTTAAAGGGGTTGTTTATACTTGAGCAGCCTGCATAAACAAGGACAAAAATATTTAACTAAGTCCCAAAATATCTCTGAGACCAAGAAGTGGGTGTCTTATATGTATGGTAATGAATGCATGTCTACGTTTAACTTTTTCCTTGAAAAGGAGAAGAATCTTCCAAATGCTGCAATGTAGGCACATATAATGGACTTCTTCCTTCGCTTATTGTTCCAGTTTACTTTGGGGACTGCAGTGTTTATAATAATAATAATAATTTTACTACTCTAATATTCCCTGGATATTATCAGTGACCTGCCTTCTGATAGCAAAATGGTCTTTGTGAACTATCAGTTGCACAAGGTTGTAAAACTTACAAAACTGATTTCAGCTTTTAAAATCTTTGGAGAAAATTCAAAAATATTCTAAAATCAGAGATAAAAGTCTAAGCATCTCTTTTCTTGGTGTGGTGCTCTAGCTGGATTTAAGGTATTTACTTTTTCCGACCTTTTTTTTTACCAACCATAAAGCAAATCTCCAGTAAAGGTCTCATTGTCAGATTCTGTTGTTTTTAAAAGTTCACCTGCACTGCAAGAGCTAGCAGAAGAAGGACACCAGGAATCACATACCTAAGTCAATTCTGGCAGCACATCGTTACTGGAAACATGCTGTCATCAAACAGAAGGAGATAGCAGGGTACCTTTCTGCCAAAACAAGGAATCAGTCTTTCTTTCACTAGTTTTTTATTTACCAGGCTCCTTAGGTACTCTGGCAGGATTGTGGGATATGAAGAAAACTGTTGTTTCCTCTGTGTGTATGTAGGCACAAATCCTGTCCCTTGGAATGATAAGGCCAACAGAAGTTTTGTAGGATTCTGAAAAAATTCAGAACGAAGGTTGTGGAAATATGAATAAGTCCATGGCCCTTGTGTGAGTTCTCTCCTTTCAGGTAGTGACTGGTCCCTGGCTATTAATCTGCATTGCTGCACAAAAAAAAGTTTCATTGCGTATCTACAGACTTTTAACCCATAAGTACATTTAAAAGCTTCTGAAATTATAAATGTCAATCTTCTTTGATGGACAGAGAGCTCCACTTTGATTTTTATGTAACTGTCTACACTCTCCCCTAGGCACAACAGGAATCTGTAAAACAAATAATTTGGTGGGATTTTTACTACATTCAGTGATAGTTCACAAAAATCTATGCCATAACTGTCCCCTATGGTAGGGACCACGGTATATTGCAAATACTTAACCAAATGTTCCTGTGAGGAAGCTCTTCTTGAGTTATTCATACAGAGGCCTTACTGTCGCCACGGTCTTATAACTTCAGTGTGACCCAGGGTGGAATACCTTTAAACATAGTGCCCTGAGCTGTATTTTTATCAGTTTTAATTCTCAGTTTTAAAATGTATTTTCAGGGTCGATGAAGTTTTTCTCCACAGGAGAGAGCCTTGGACCTCACTGGCTGGCTCTTGCTGCCCTGAGATGTTTCAGCCGTCTTTCAGATTAGTTATGAAATTGTTCCATGGAGCCTGAAGTGAGCTTGTAAGGAAGTTTTTGGCAATGTGCTGTTATAGCCCTGAGTACATCACCTGCACTAAGGGCCTCAAGGCAACCCAATTCTGTGACCTGGGGAGTGCCCTGGAACTGTGGTGGGGAGGCTTATGGAGGTCATCAGCCCAGGGAGCCCTCAGCCTATGGTGGAGCCCTGATGTGTACTTTTGAAGGAACAAATATAAATGCATTTGAAAAAAACCCAAAAGAACTAACAGCTTTGAGGCTTAGTACCCTTATAAAAATAATCTGTAAATACGTCTCCAAGGATTCTGCTGTGGGCTCTTCCTCTAGCATTCCACAGAAGAGGTGGGGAATTCTCTGTTAGGTTTGTAAATTCCGCTCATCTACAGTGAATTTGGGCCATTTTAGCAAGCTCGTCTCTGATGTAGCTGCATTTTCTAAGCCCCTAATCACAAGCTGGGATCAAAATGCTACATAAAAATCAGATACTTCTCCAAAACTCATTTGCAAAGCATGAGAGGCTCTGCAAGAGCAAAAATAAGAGCTAAGGGTTAGTTTTAAGACCCCATGCTGCTCCATTCTTCTAAATACTGGGGGATAGAGGATGTTCAGTCCCTTACTTAGTTGTGCATCTTTCAATCCTAGTAAATTCTCTATCCAGCTTATGGGCTAATGAAAGCCACATGTATCTCAGATGTGCAGTTCCAGAGCACATTCCTATCTAGCCAAACCCTATATAGTTCTTTTGCCTTCTCAAGTATTTCCAGATTCCTGGAGTCTTTGAAGTCATAGAGAAATTTCCTATGCATTGTGCAAAATACAGAGGAATGAGAAAAGTACCCTTCTACCTTTTACATAAAAAGAAGGAAACTAAGTTGTTATTAACCAATTTTATTTATAAACTGAAAGGTGCTATGCCAACATTGACTACAGTCCTTCTTGATAATCCTTTCTTCTCTCCTAAAACCCATGGGACTATAGCAGGAGTCTAGCTATCAACTAAGACAAATATGCTAAGAAAGAAAACATGGGTTGTCTTTAATCAGGCTGGAAAAGGAAAAGAGTAATGATTTAGGATAAATTAAAAGAAGTTCTAAATTGTGTTTATCCAAGTCAATCATGGAGAAAATTAAGAAGAAAAAAATACCAAAAGCAATAGAAGGGAACTGTGCACCCTATATATTCTGAAATATGATGGGTTTTGTATGCAAAGGATGAATGCTGATAGCAGAAGATCAGTGAATATTTAGGAACCCATTAACTTACAGACATCGTTGACAGAAACCTTTCCTTTAGAGTTGTTTGTGTGGAAAGAAGTAAAATGAAAATTTTATGATCAATTTCCTTCCTTTTTTTCAGTTGGAGGCTCAATTTGTGAACGTGTGAAAGCGAAGCACAGCTAAGACAAGTACAATTCTTGTATCCTTTTTTCCTCTCCCCACTATGATATCCAAGATTAATAAGCTTCAGTGTACCAAACTCTCCCTAGAGAAATGTTTTATATAGAAATAGATTTTAAATTTTCCGTGTGAGAAGTTAGGGAAAGTTCGTGTTATGGCACACAGCTTCATTTTAAGAAAAAAGATAAATTGCAAAGTTACTTTTTAAATGTCTTTTATAAATTCAAAGCAAGGAAAGAAAATAGTCTGTTTCAGAAGTAGCTTATTTCCAATTCTAATGTGTTTACTAAGAAAAGTTTAGAATATGCAAGTATTCTGTTGGTAAATCAGCCCTTTTTTATTTATAACTTTTTAAATGTTTTCTAACATTCTCACAAAGCCAGTGGAAAATAAACTAGCAAAGAAAATTGAATTCGATAAATGGACTAAAACTCAACTACTTTACAGATTTCAAGAGCATTTAGTGACAGGACAAGGGAGAATTCATTCAAACTGAAAGTGTAGCTTTAGATTAGATATTAGGAATAAATCCTTTACTCTGAGTATGCTGAGGCACTGAAACATGATTCTCCAAGAAGTTGTGGATGCCCCATCCTTGGAATTGTTCCAAGGTAGGTTGGATGGGACTCTGAGCAATTTGGTCTAGAGGAAGGTGTCCCTGCTCGTGGTAGGGGGGCTGGAACTGGATGGTCTTTAAGGTGCCTTCTGTCCCAGGCCATTCTAGGAGTCTATTATTGGCTCAGATGTGCAGTAAGGTAAGAAGTTGTGTGTTTCAGGTGGACTTGATCACATGTGTATGGTCACATCCTTTCCAGAGCAGGGCTTGCTCACAGCCCATGACTGTCCAGGCCTGAGTGTGTGAATAGGCTGTGGGTCCCAGGGGATATTCTTCTGCTTTCTGGAGAAGTCATGCTGAAAGCTGTGTGAGAAAGGCCAGCTTTAAGGCTGCTATTTAGTACTTTTCCATACAACTAATAAAGAAAGGAGCAAGAAAATTGTCCAAAGTGGGAGCTTACTGCTTTAAATTTGCTGTTCTCTTTGTTTAGGATTACAGATAAACTTCACTTTTCTGAAGGTGATGAATGACGTAGAAGTAATTTCAGCTTCCCAAACAATCTGCCACCACCATTTTGGCTGTTTGTGTCTGGTAAGATTCTGACTCATGGCCAGACCAACATGATTTTATTTTGTCTCAGGCTGAATAATTTTTCCTCCTCCCTCAGCCTACCAAGAACTTTCAAGATAGAGGCATATGCACACATGAATATTCATGACTCATTTAGGAAACATTTATGCAAATAGATACTTTTTGAAAACAAGAACAAAGAGTTCTAAGTGGGAAAGTAAATTTGCATTTTGGTTTCAATAAATAGGTGTGGGTATTTTTGAGTGTTCAATCAATTTGACTAACTGAGACTGAGACTCAGCCCTGTTGCCTAAATCCTGTGTAGGCAGAAATTTGCATATTGTGGTTCACAGCTTACTAGTAGATCATAGTGGAAGTAAATGGCAAATTGTGAGTTCATCTTTGCATTATAGTGACTTCAGTCAGAAGGGATGAAGAGGGTTTATACAGGTTAATTTGAGGGGTTAACAGCTGTCCTCTGGTGCAAAATTGTTAGAATCTCCTGATGTGAGAGAAACTGGCACACCAAACCAGCCCAGCTATGCAAACATGCAATGCAATCCTACTGTTCAGTCCCTCCACTAATCTACACCTTCCATGATCCATGGTAACACTGGGTATAAAGGGTAAACTCAAATTTACCAGGTATCCCACAAAGCAGAGCTATGCCTGCTAAATATCTCAGAGGAAGCTCATTAACTCAAAGCCAATGAAGTATTTGCACAGCACATTAACATACAATTTCTTTTATTTACAAAAGAAAATTCATGGACTTGCATGAAACATTATTTCATTTAATCAGATCTTTTTATAACTGTTTCCTCACTGAAAATATTTCCCTCTCCCAGGGAAAAAACTAAAACTAAAAAACCCCCAAACCCAAACCAGCAACACAAAACCCCACTTTTAGTAGAATCGCAGTTCCTTGAATATAAACATTTTTAGGAAAATTGAGGTAAAAAGTCCTTCTATCATCTTCATTTTTTTGTTATGTTTCTGCTTTGGACTATTGAAAAAAAAAGAGGAGGAATTTCAAAACACAAAACTGACTAAAACGTTTTATACACCTTCTAACTGAAAGAGAATTGAGAAAATATTTAAATTTAAGAAGTTTTTGAAACTGCTTTACAGTTCACATAATCAAGTTTCTTTGCTACCACACCATGAGAATACTGACTAAAATTTTACTTTTCTTTTTTCACTCTGCTTTAATTAAAGATTATCCACTGTTTGCATGTTGGAGTCCAGGGCATCCCTCTGGGTGCCCTGGATGGTCACAGACCTCGGTAGAGAGGCCTGGGACTTGAAAAAGAAGGTCTGGGGTCTGTGCAGGGGGGTTTGCCTGGCACAGAGCCCAGAAAGACACAGGTCTTGATTTTGGTCCATGTGAAAAATCATCCAACGCAGAGAAGAATTACAAGTCACAAATGTGTAACAGACTGTAATGTAGTTATCACCAGGTAGAAAGTTTTGTAGTTTTGGGTTTTTAGAATGTAGGTGCTGGGGGACAAGATGGAGGAATTAGGGTGGAACCCTGGGTTCTTCTCCTTCTCCCTTGGTATCCATCTTCTGCAGTGACGCGAGCACAAAATAGTTTCAGTGGATTGGGTCAGAGTAGCAATGACCCAATTGCTACTCCCAATAGACTTCTAGTATAGTTACTAGGCATTGGTATGAAATTGCAAATAATAAGTACGTAGTTATCTGTATAAAAGCAGAGTGACCTCCCATCACAAGGGGAGTCACATCATGTCTGAGCTGCTGTGAACACCTTGGCTGGACACTGTGAAATTGTAAGATAAGAAATAATAAACAACATGAGAAACCAAGGAAACCAAGACCTTGAGACTCCACTTCATTCTTGTGCCGCGCACAGACTCAAAGCCTTCAGAGGTCAGAGGGAACACAGAGAGAAAAATACCCACTCAAACTACCAGCCTGGAATCTTGGGTCAGAGAGAAACCAAAACCCTGAGAATTGGCATCCCTGGGTGGGCACGAACCATCAGCCTTGAAATCTCAGGCAAAAAGAAACCCAAAGCCGAGATTTGTATAGTTCTTCATTAGTTCTTCCAGCATATTCATATTCAGGCATAACCAGTCTTCAGAAGCTTAACCTGAAAGGTACCTCTGTAAATAGCATTGCTAACTTGGTGGTGGGTTTGCTTTACAGTGGTAAAAAAGAAGAAAGTCAAAATTTTTGCAAGTGGTGTGCACATGTACTATTCTGAGCTTCGTTCTGCTGACCCTAGGGAAGGTATAGAATACAGGAAATATTTATGCTGATTGACCATCCTTTTATTATCAGGAAATAAATAAATAGAAAAAAGCAGTAGTTAAATGTGGTCTTTGATCAGTAAATGTCAATCCATGCATACACTTTAATGATTCACTCATTAAAAATGGTTTTAAAAGCCCTTACATTAAATATTCATGAGTAATGGTTAATACTTAACTTTTGACTCTTCTGCTCTAAGTATCACTCTTGAGGCTAGAGTTTCCGGGAAATCTTATTAGTTTGAAGAGAGGATAAAATTAGCGTGAAGACAGCAGAGCTTCTAGATTGTGACAGAATTTAAGCAATAGTTGGCAGTTAGTGTCTAATAAAAGTCAGCAGAAATGCAAACTGTGGTGGGAGTGGGTTAACACCAACTTAATGTGAGAATTACCTTTTTCCTTTATAGTAATGAAAGAGACCATATTTTTCCTGATTCAGTTACTGACTTAAAAATATTTACTTCCATCTCGTAGGATTGATTTTATATGCTTTGTGAAGCTGACAGTTCTCTTTACAACATAACTAGGGGGCTTTTTTATTTCAGGGTTATGCCAGTCTTCATTTTACTTCTATGCATTTTAGCATTTCTTTTTTTTTTTTTTAAGAAAAATAATATAATGACTACACATCTCTGCACTGGATATGAATAAAAAAAACCAGCTTAATAATTTGTTCAGGGGAGTTGTTTTTCAGAGTGTACAAGTATGAAATCACTGAATTTAGGGAAGCTGAAATTTCCTAATAATATCTTATAGCAGAAGTAGAATTTAATATGATTTAATCACTTTAATGGGCCTTCACACCATCTATTTAAATTAATGATGAATCAAAGTTTTGTTTTGAATAGATATTAAGACACAGGGATGCAGCTGAGATGTTATGATATTCTATTTTGGAAGAAACGTGCCTTTGTATGTGAATTTTCTAACAGAAATGAACAAGGTAAAAGCTCTTTTCTTGACATAAGATTCTAGGATATGCAGAGGAAGACACAGGTATATGATCTGATTTTGAATGGGTTAATAGCAGAACCAGAAAGTCTTTTTAGGAAAAATAATTCAGTCATGGTCCCATTAAAAGAAGTCTAAACTGATTTGAATAATGAAGCCAGTAATTCTAGCTTCACTAAGCCATAAGAATATGAGAGACTGGATAATACTAATCCAACAAATGCCAGTGCTTTCCATCATAGACTTCATAATTTTGCCCAGAAGAGCTTCTACCACAAAACATGTGCTCTTCAACAAAGAATACAATTAGATGTACTCTGAGCAATTCTACATTTAATTATACTGATTTTATAACCTGGTTAATCTTGATCTACATCAGGGAAAGATGGAAGATAATTAATTATTGTTTGTTACAAATCAAATGCTATATTTGGAAATTTTGCATTTAAATAGGAACAGATTTGCTTCTTTGGTAAGAGCTGTACATGTGTTTAAGGCACCTGACCAAATCAACAAAATCCATTTCCACACAGTTCATGTCTCTTGTGTCTTGTAGAGCTTTAACTCATCTGATCTTTGCTGTGATATTTTCTGCTATGGTACTGGAAAAATTAAGGGGACAGAAAAAAATATTATTATTTACAATAAATACAGAAACCCACAGCTGTCTTGATCCAGTTTTCAGTAGTTTCTCTTTAAGTGGGAGGTTGGATTACAGACATCCAGAGATTATTTCTATGACTCACACTGCTCTTTCACTATAAATAAAAAATGCCATTATTCTTCTTGGATTTTTTTGCATTATTAAAGCCTTTACTATCTAATAATTAATTATTCACACATAAAAATGGATTTATTTGCATGGGAAGCATTGGGGCATAAGAAGTTTTTCAAATGTTATTTTCAGGACCCTGTATTTTCAATAATATAAATACAGTGAGTTTCCTTTCTGATATTATTTCCTCAGATTCCAGATATTTTTGAGACAATCTTGTCCTTTTTCAGCCTTTTTGCTCCTGTTTTAGTATTACTTGGTAAGTACTGGGATGTTCTAATACTATTAATGCTTCTCAAGGTCTTTCTTGCTCATTGCAACTGTTTCAAAAAACCCCTACATTTTTATAATTAAGAGTGACTGATGAAGTAATAAAGCATGCAATAAAATACAAATTTAAGCAAAAGAATTTCTACTAAAACATTGCATCTTAAAGCTCAAGAAATGGCAACTGATATACTTTGATTGAAATGGCTAAATTTGATAATAATCCAGTTTGCCACTAGGACATAAAAAGAAAGAGGTGGTCAAGATGCAGCATAAGAATTTCTTTTGGTGATGAGTTATAACAGCCAAGTAGGAAGGAGCACAGAGTTGTGTCCTCCAATATCTATTTGCAACAATACGTCCAGCCTCATTTACTGTGTGATTACTTTATGTTCAGGAAAATCAAATACCACCAAGAAGAGTTCTTAAACAGGTTCCATAAATAGCCACACACGTACTGTACCAGTGGATTCAAACACATGGTCAATACACACAGGTAGGGAAATAAAATTATTTCCTGTTAGCATTATTTTTCTGCTCCACATTTTTGCAACATTCCTCAAAACCAGAGTGGTGTGGTGATCACTTATGCTTTCACCATAGTGCTTGTTATTTTGTACACAGTCACATTGCAAGTAGATTTGAAATGACTCTTGCTCTCTATGTTTCCACACTCAAAAGAAGCCCTTTACTTTTCATGAATACAGCTCCTGACCTTGGTCTTATTTACAGTTCTTTCATGGCAGCTGATAGCTTCTTCAGGTTCTTCATTTGAACTGCTGCTTTAGTAAATGGGAATGATACCTCGTCAGTAAAAGCTACTTATGTTTTAAATAAACCTGCCTGGAGATCAATTGCATCTCCTCAAGAAGGGCTTGTGCAAAATTTTCTTTTTAATTTAGTTTAGAAGGGTTAGGTGCTCCCCCTGACTCCTGCAATCAGTAATGCTAGGAAGTCCTTAAGCTCTATATCAAAATGCAGTTTGAGTAGAAGTTGATTCAAAAACAAAAAAGATCGCTCTGAGCTCTGGCACCTTCTGCGACTACAGGAAAGTGCTTGTACACCTTTTGTGGCCTCAGCTTCTCATATAAACATTATAATTAAAGCCTGTCAAGTTTTCTAGTATCTGTTCCAATATCTGTGTGGAAAGCTTCTTACAGATAATTTTTTTGTTTTTCTTTCTAGGAAGAGCATTTAGAGATTTTCAGAAGTGTTGTCCTTACCCAAAGAACATTTTCTCTACTCAAAACTTAGGGCCAGCACTTTTTTTTTCTCCCAAATATCTTGCAATTCTTTTTTCATTTTGGGAAAAAACGACTATTTCTCATTTGAAAAATATCAAACTGATTGCTTTAATAACATGCTACCTCTTTCACTTCCTGCAGTGGTGTCCTGCTTTCCATTTCTCTCTTGGAGACTTAGTCTATCTGGCTCGTTATTTCTTAGAAATTGAGTAAATAATCTCCTCCCCAAACCACTTCCACCTTCTTTTTGCCAAAGGTTCTGAACTTAATTACAGAATCACAAGATCACAGAATACGATAATTTGTAAGGGACCCACAAGGATCTCTGGGCACACCTCCTGGCCTTGCACAGGACTATCCACAATAATCCCCACCAAGTGCCTGACAATGTTGTCCAAATGCTTCTTGAACTCTGCCAGGCTTGGTGCTGTGAACACTTCCCTGGGGAGCCTGTTCCAGTGCCCACCCATCCTGTGGGTGAAAAACCTTTTCCTACTATCCAGCCTAAACCACCCTGACACAACCTCAGATGCGACACAACTTCTCTCCAGTCCTGTTGCTGGTCATCAGAGTAAAAAGATCAGTGTCTACCCCTCCTCTTCCCTTCATGAGGAAGTTGTAGACTGGAATGAGGTCTCCCTTCAGTCTCCTACAGTCTAAAAAAAACCAAGTAACCTCAGTTGCTCCTCTTACAGTTTCTCCTTCACACACTTTACTGTCTCCTTTGCTCTCCTTTGGATGCTCTAATTGCCCTGGGTTCAAGTTTTACCAAAAAATTTTTGAGTATTTATCTGTGTTGTCTTTTATTTACAGGAGGCTTCTTCAACAAAATTTTATGAGCAGTCTTCATTATTTTTACTTTTAAATCTCCCCTTGAACTCATGAAAAAATGCCCAGGAAAAACAAAAAAGAGGGGGGAAAAGGCAAGGAAAAAAAATAAAAGAACATAATTTGGCCTAAATTTATCCTGCCTACCTTTGGACAATTATTATTCCAATTAGGAGACCAGTCACACAGGGCTGTATTTCTCTGTCAGCAAAGGGAAGCAGTGATCACCATTACTATTGCCACAGACAATAATGTGAGCCTAAGGCAATAGAAGCAGGTTCCTCTATCGTGCCAGATCTTGGTAGGCAGCTGGCACATGGTGGCTACTCTATATTTGCTATTACAACTATTCCACTTCAGCTTGGTCTAAGTCCATCTGTTTGAATCCCAGCTGGTGATTGTCCTTATTAAAACTGGGTAATGTTTGGGCCAGTCTTTTGCCAGTCTGCAGAAGGGGCTGGGAGCTGCTCTTAGGGTAGTAATCCGAGTGCCAGAGACCTTCGGCTGTGTTCTGACTCAAGATATACATCTTAAATGGTTTATGTTCTTGTTTCCAAACTTAATTGTAGTGGTGTGGAATTAAGTTCTTTAATTTTGGTATAATTTTGTTAAGAAGTTTTTGTAAGGTTTCATTCCTACCCCCACCCTGCTTTCCCTGATCACTGTAACCAACCCACATAATAAGCCTATCCTTCCCCATTGTATGAAGCTTGGCCTTCCCCATTGTGTCTCTGATAGCCCTGGCCTAGGCCACTGTAGACCTATTATATCTTATCTGGTGTACACCCAGATACTTGATGACTCTACCAGGCCAGGTGGCTCTGTCGAGGACTCAGGTAACATCCCACCCCCTTCAAACCCTAAATGGTAATGTCACATCCCTCCTTTGGGTCACTCCCCTTAATTTGTATTCTGTAACACCCCTCTTGATAAGAGTGGGACAGACCGAAAGTTGCTCTCTCTGGTCTCTCGCTCTCGGACACACACTCAAGCCTGGACCACCTGGGCTTCTGCTCTGAATAAACACCTTCTCTACTACTGCTTGTGAGTTGCTCCTTCTCTGATTTATGCACACTTCTGCCTAAAGTCCAGACCTGCCTAAAGTTCACGATATCACAATGAGCCCAGCAAGCCTGAAGGCTCCCTGGGAACGGTGATACGTAATGCCTTTAAACTCATAAAGTTTAGATCCTTCCTGTGTTATGTGGCAACAGTGCAGAGCTAAAAAATTCGTGTTTTGTTGTCTTGCATAACTCAGAAATTATTGACTGCATAAAAGAAGACATGTAATGTTGAAGGAATTATTTTTCATTTCACGTGGAAATATCACTTTTTTTTGCCCAATTTTGGAAAGAAAAAGGACATAAAGATGAATCCGAGCTCTACTATGCTTTCAAGTGTCTATTAGTTCCAGATCTTTTATGCCTTATATATTTGTGTAAGATCTTTGCCTGGAGCTTATACTGACCCGACAGAAGAACAGGACTAAACTAATAATCCTTTTTGTTTGGTGCATTATATGGAAATATAGCTAAATCTTCTTTATTTTTCTGCTTACATAGAGTAGAAAAGAATGTGGTTCTCAGACAGAAATATTAAATATATGTTTCTGTGAGAATCTTGCAAAGTCTGGAATTGGGAAGGAGCAGATAGGAAGGGAAGAAATGCCATGGAAACATCTGCAGTTACAACTACATACATGTGTAACTACACCACTCTACTTGGGAAAATCTTTCTTGTCAGTTTAAAAAAATCCTCATGCTCTATATTTAACCATTGCCCTTGTTTTTCAATTTGTTAGTAGCAGATTAATTTGGATCACAGTAATAATGTATAGAAAAGCATAATATACAGAAAAACATCTGGATTTTGGCTTTAGACCTCATTATCTTGTTTTCTTATCTTTATCTCTTTTCTAACTATTCTCCCCTTTTCAGTGTTTTTGGTTAAAATTTGCTTGATTATTAAATATCACAAAAACCTGAAGAAAACCCCTCAAAATTCAGAAATTATTTCAGACCATTAGATACAACCCACATGAATAGTATTTTGTAAAGGACCAGGCTTGAATGTGCCTTGAGTCAAGGTGGTTTTTTTCTGTTATAGCTTGGTGAATCAGGATTTCTCTTCAAGCTAATGGTACCTCACCGCAAGTAAGAGTTTTCCCCATTAGCCAGGCAATAAAACACTTAGCCCTACTTTGGAGTTATAGTGATATAGGAATGAATGCCACGGCAGTCAGTAAGATTTTGGGATGTGCTGCACACTCAGCACTGGAAATGTCCATCCTTGGGCAGACTTTTATGTTCCAGATGATACACCTGGCAACATTACAAGTGTTGTGGTGTTGGCCAAGTCTTTCACTAGATGGCAATAAGCATCAGCCACCTTTAGCTAATGTCTGTTGTGCTTTCCACAGTGCAAAAGTTACTTGATTTTTGACTTACCTACTTGCTGCTGTTTTACAGACACTTGAGCTTTTTTTGGGCATTATTCAGGTATCTGGTTCAAATATTCCTGTCTCCCTAAAATTGTCTGAGTTCAGTTAGACAAAAAGGCAAGCCCAAAACTGGGAAAACAACCTAATAGTTTTTTCTAGATGGGAAACAAATTGCATGCAGACAGGAATAATGCAGACCTCAATTTCTCTTAGGTATAAGATTGGGTCCATTTTAATTTTTGGGAACAAGTTTTAAATCTAGGCAGGATACAGAAGCTGCTACCTATATCTTTTTATAGCTGTGCCTTTTCCCTATTGTTTTTACTTTGTGATCTGGTGTCTGAGTAGGGTCTTTTTCAGTGAGGCTTCTGCCTGTTTCTTCTGTTCATTGTTTATGAGGTTGTTGCTGGTGAGATGCATTACTGCAGGCTTTTCTCTATTTTGGTAACCACAACCTCCTGACGGTGAGCAGACAGTGTCTAAACATTCAGGAAGATCGTAACATTGAAGTAAGCATATCAGCCATAAGATAGATGCCAACTTCTCCTGGCCTGTGACAGAAAAGCTAGGAAAGTGTCTTAAGTGCTGTAATTTGAACTGTATAATGCAAGTGGCTTTGATGATAAAGTTCTGCAAGGACAGATGTGACCATGTGTTGCTGTGTAAGATTCCATTTTACCTATGTGAGCCCTGAGAACATGGCTATGTGGAGAACAAACTTTGTACATGCAAATCAACAACCCATTCACTAATCTGAAATTAGAAAGGAATTTCATGAAACAGACTTATAATATTGGACTAAAAAATCCTGACAACTCACAGTCCAAAAATAACTGGTTTATCAGACTGCATTATTTTCTCTATGCTGAGAGAAAATCTCCATGAAATATATTTTGCGTAAAATCTTCCTTGTCTGTGTCAGAAAAACAAAAGAAATAACATTTCTGGTGTCTTCCGCACTGTCTCAAACTGTGCAGACAAACTTACTTAATGATGTCTACACTCATTGTCCATTATGTAGCTGGAAAAATTCTACTGCTGTTTTTTCACTCTTTTTGGACTTTGCAAGGAGTGCAGTGTCCTGAACCATTTACTCTATATGAAGATGTACACAATTTTTTTTTTTTTTTAGTTAATCCATTTCCTATATTTCTGAACATATAATGAACTTTTTATACCTTCTTGGGGGAGACAAAAATATTGCAGAAACATTTGATCCTTGATATTGCATCCTGTCTTTACCCAAAGGAGACAAAAATGATAGGACTCCTAGAGAGATAATTTTAATAATTTTTGCTTTATGAAATCAAATTAATAAGTATGTAACGGTGGTGATCTTACTGGATATTATTTTAGGCCTCCTGCTGTCCCATTAAAATTTTGTCTTTGCAACTGGTTTCAGGACATTTATTTCATGGTGCTGGCAATGATGTTGATCAGACCCCAGAATGGAGTGGGAGAATAGCTGGTCCTGCTTCAAATGGCTGCAAGCAAGAATGCAAATTCTGTCTGCTGAGATCAGTCCCATTTCCAGGGCAAAGGTAGCTTTGTCTTACCCTTCTATTCCACACTCTTGAGCTGAATGTAATTATAGTGGACACTTCCATAGCCCCCAGAACTCGGAAAAGGCAATTACAAATAACTAAAGCTTGGTCTCAAGGAGTTTTGAATAACTAAGATTCTCAAAGGATTCAGCGCTCACTTTAAATGTTTCCAAATTTAAATCTATTAATTAAAGTAATTAAAGTTGAATTAGTAAGCTGTGCTTCAGCAATGTGATTTCCAAAATGAACACAATTTAGTTGTATTGGTTGGTTAAATTAGATGCCACTCTATTGCATTGTATTTATAGTAATTATGCTGGATGATTTGATTCAAATAATAGCTTGTTTATATGAAGAACAATACTTTTATTCCTTTCAGAATGATCTTCTACCAGAAAAGTTGCTAAAATAAATTATACTTGCCACTTCTATCACACAAAATGACACAGACCCACTAGATTTCCTTCTCCTTGAGTTTATGTCCTCTGATGCACCAAAAAAGTTGCAATAACCTTTTACTCCACCTTATTTATTAACATCTAATTTTGAAAATGGAAATTACATAAGAATGAAAAGCATGAACAATTTTAACTGATGATTAGAAGCATTCATATGCCAGTGGAAAAAAACACAATATGCCAAAGAAAATTAAGTTTATCTGGCATTTCCACTTGTCTTAAACATAATTTACAAATTAATAACCACAGACAGTTTCTTGAAACAGTGTCAATCTTCATGATGACTGGCTGTTGTTCAAAGAAAAACGAATATATAAAAAGGTTGTATAGGCATTTTCTATTCAAAAGTAGGCACAGAGGGAGGAGAAGATAAGATAAAACAATGGAAAATACACCAGATTTTAGTTTATCAACCAAGCTATTATTTACCTTATATCAGCAGAGTAATTTTGCTACATCAAAATTAAAATCAAGATCATACATAGCCATTTACCAAACGAATTGAGAACTGACTAACGTAAAATATGGTGGGTCCCCCTCCCCCTAACAGGATGACTGAATCTTAGTCATTAAAAACGACTGTGGTTTTAAAGCTTTTGTGAAATCAAATGAAATATTTTCTTCATATCACTTTCCATACAGAGAACATTGGAGCTTTGGGAGCTACTGTATCCTGTAAGTCCTAAGGTTTAGCCATAGAAAGGGTTTTTTTGAAGTCTCACTGTTTGTAAATCAAGGCTAGAGTAAACATTAGAAAGGCTGTGCACTTTTCATCAATGCATCAAAAGCTCATCAATTACAATAGGGAGGCAACTATTTCCATTTGATACATATTTTAGCAAAGGGCTACTTATATGAGCAATACAGTAATTACCGGAGCGCAGAAATATCGTTCTTTCCACTATGTTGGCGTCTATATCCAAATGTTTCTATTTCCAGCTACTTATCCCTTTCATTCAACTTCATTCTAACAGGTCATTAACGTGTTTAACCAAATGTCTGAAATTATTGTGAACCATTCCCAGTATAGTGATTATTATCTTAATGAAGACCTGGAAAACAGAACTCACTGTTGAAAAAGGAATGCTTGAAAATAAATGGACCTTTCAAGTACAATGATTTGTTGTGCAAACCTTAACCACTACCTCAGGGCATTTCTATTTCAAACAGCCCTGTGACTGAACTGTAGCAAGTGTTAAAATTTTGAAGTTGTACTATAGTTATATATTGCAAATAATCTCAATAAAGACGAGCGTTTCCTAACAATTCCACCCAGAACAGCATGTATGAAAGCATTAATTTAGATGTTGCCCACCAAAATGATGCAGTGGCTGTGATAAAATCTTTTTAGTGATGTAAGTTTATGTGTAGGAACCATATTTAATGATTCTAAATAATTTAAATTTTTCTCCATTTATGACTAAATATTTTACTGTTTGAATCTGAAAATTCCAGTTGAGTTCTGATTGTTTCACAGATAACCCAGGTCTGCCTAGGTAGGATTCGTCTCTGCCCAGCTTTGAGTATCTAGGTCTGAACTAGCCATCTTGGAATCCCTTTAAACCAACAAGACCAAACTGGTCTCATTGGAGTAAAGAGTGCAGTGCTCTTCGCCTTCGAGTGCATGTCCAAATTAGGTCAGATAAACCAAATTCCATGAGTTTTCTACTTCAGCCAGAACTACCCACATTGTGATCCCCACAAGGTGAAATCAATGCAGGCTCTGAAACCTTCCGTTCTACTTGTATGTAGCTGAGCTTCTGTAATCCTGGTGCTCCCAGCAGGTGCTGTGCCTGTGGAAGTGCTGGTCACTTGGGCTGCACTTCTGTGGATATGTAAGAAGTAACAAGTTCAGCTCACTAACCACTGCAAGAAATAACTGAGGAAGTTAAGAAGCTAAGAATCTATTAATGATCAATACTGTTGAGTAATGAACTTTGGCATTTACATAATCACTTTCTAGTGACGTCCACAGACCTGGATATAAAAAGTCAGCAACAGGAAAAAAAAATCACAAGAAAAAAGACTGTGAATAATTAATTTTTTTAAAAATTCTTTTTCTTCCTTTTTTTTTCATTGCAGCAATTGTCAGTGTCATAAAGAGAATAAGAATTGCCTGTGGATGTAATCTATCTGCAATTCAGTAAAGCCTTCTATACAGTCTCACACAGCATTCCCCTGGAGAAGCTGGCAGCCCATGGCTTGGGTGGCTGCACTCTGGGTTAAAAACTGTCTGGATGTCCAGACCCAGAGAGTGGTGATGGATGGAGTTACCTCCGTTTGGTGGTGGATCACTAGTGGAGTTCCCCAAGGTTCAGTACTGGGGCCTGCGGGGGTTCAGTTTGCTTTCCCCGGCTGGCTCTTGCACTGAATCCACATTTAAGGTACAGCTTGGTACCTTTCCAATGTCGTGGGTCTTGGCCTCAGGCTGAAGCGTGGCGATGGTGAGGAATAAAGGAGAATTTCCATGTGGCTGTATCCAGGTTTTATTTCACCCAAAGGGCCCACATGAAGAAGTGAACTTTTCCCCCTGGGGTCTCTGCTTAAATAGAGTGGGCATGGACAGGGGCAGGGGACAATCTAGAACCAATCCCAGAAAAGGAGGGAGTGACCCAGAACAAGAGAACAATTTTATACATAAAAAAGGGAGTGGGGAACCGAAAACCTAACGAATCACCTCACAGCCTCACCAGAACTTTCCAGGCTTCTGGGCAGGGTTGCAGGGTGACAGACAGGACCCACAATCAGAGAAAAACCAACAGGGGTTTTAACATGGGGGTAAGGGACAAACCATTATAAAACAAATAACAGAAGCATGCAGAAATTTTGGTAAAGCCAAAACGCACCACAACAGGGGCCAGTCCTATTGAATATCTTCCTTGATGACTGGACACAGGGATTGAGAGCACCCTCAGTCAGCTTGCAGATGACACAGAGCTCTCAGGGAGTGTTGATCTGCTGGAGTGTAGGAAGGATCTGCAGAAGGATCTGGATCAATGGGCCGAGGTTCAAAGAGGCAAGGTGTTCTTGCATCACAACAACCCTATGGAGCACTGCAGGCTGGGGCAGAGTGTCTGGAAAGAGGCCCAGCAGAAAAGGACCTGGAGGTGCTGGATGACAGTGGCTGAACACAAGACAGCAGTGTGCCTAGGTGGCCAAGAAGGCCACCTGAGCCTGTATCAACAATAGTGTGGCCATCAGGACTGGGGAATTGATCATCAACTATGGTGAGGTTGCACCTCGAGTGCTGTGTCCGGTTTTGAACCCTCACTTCAAGAAGGACATTGAGGTGCTGGAGTGTGTCCAGAGAATGTCAACAAAGCTGGTGAAGGGTCTAGAGAATGAGTCAAATGGGGGCATGTAGGGGGCTGGAGTTGTTTGGTCTGGAGGCTCATGGAAGACCTTGTTACTCTTTACATCTACCTGAAAGGAGGCTGTAGCAGGATAGCAGTCAGTCTCTTTTCCCAGGCAGCTTTTGACAGGACAAGGGGATATAGCCTGAAGGGAAGGTTCAGGTTGGAGGAATTAATGGAAAGGCTTGTCAAGCATTGAAATGGGCTCTCCAGGGAAGTGGTGGGGTCACCATCCCTGGAAGAACTCAAGAAATTACTTTGTGCTATGGTTTAGTTGGCATGATGGTGTTTGATCAAAGGTTGAACTCAAAGGTCTTGGAGATCTTTTCAAACCTTAATTATTCTATTCTAATTATAGCCCCCCTTCCCCCCCCCTAAAAAAAGGACAAACAAACAAAAACAAACAAACAAAAACCTCCCAAACAAACAACCCCCCCTACCAAATGAGATGGTTGGCTTGTGTGATTCTCACACAGATTCTGTCAAAACTGAACCAACTGTACTAAAATACTGAACTGTCTGAACTGTCAAAAAACACTGGCTATGGCCCCATTCTTCACAGAGAATGAGCATTTTATTGTTGTTTCCTTCTAGAGGAAAAAAATGTTGTATACATGTGTCAAATAATTCAAGCATCAGTCTGTTTCAACATGGCCAGCACATAGTCAACATGTATAGCTACCTGGGCAAAATTTTTCTGACTTCAGAGGACAAGTATAGATCCATGGAACTGGTTCTAACAGTTGCTGATTTTCATTAGTATTATTTTTTTCAGCACAGTACTTCACATATATCCTCACTGGATTTCATTTAATGGCTTTTGAGCAATGTCGTGTGAATTTTGAGCCTGTTCTCCAAGCCCTCCTTATAACTTAGTGCCTGATGAAATCTTTATAAACCATGATTTTCATTCCATTATCCAAGCTGCTGATGAAAATATCAACCAACAAGTTCAGCTGGGACCTTTGTGGAGCCTCACTTGAGGCAGTCTTCCAGTTCAACATCAAACTCTGCAAATAACTGCTCTCTGTGCATCTGTTTTTATGATTGTTCAATTCAGATCCCTTTGCTGCATTGCCAGTAGCTCTTTTTAGGCTCAAATACATAAAAGTCTGCTACTGACACAACTCCAGCTGACTTATTTACCCTATAAAGACAGACATTGTTTTGACTATGTTTCTGACAAACACATTTAACCTCTTGATTTACCACCTTATTAACCTCTAAGTACTTGTAACTTGACAGTTTACCAGTTCCATTTAATCAGATGACTAGCTGGCAGACAATATTTTTCTCTCAAAGGTTTTCAAGGTGGTATCTAAACACAACAAAATGCTAACACGGGTATCACTCTCTGCAAGGATTGAAACATAGGGCCCACAGGTCATGCTGGAACTAGACCAACTTCTGCTGAGGAAGCTGCTCTGGAAGTGGCCCCTGTACAAAGCTGCACAACAACAGAGCAATTCTGACCTCAGGGCAGCTGCTGCTGATGGGTGCTGCTGCTCTATCATGCAGATGCACCTGGTTTTTGGAAACCAGTTCAGAGATCTCCAAGGTGGTTGTCATGTACAGGAGGATCTGCCTCTCTGAGTCCAGCAAGAACACCAGTGCACAACCCTGGCTATGTAAGGAGTGCATATCAAGAAGCATACACTAATGAGAAAATGAAAAATACAAAAGAACAGTGTAGTGACAGAAGCCAGTCAATCCAAGAGCAGTCACACTAGCTGCTCCTTAGACATGGTCCTTGTGAGAAGAAAAGGGTTTAAACTACTAAACACTGCAGAAACCTTGAAACCTCTCCCAGACATTTTTCTAAAGGATTCATTCACAGTTCAGCATGAATTTCAGTACAGCATACAGGAGGAAGACCAATTTGAAAATAAAAATATTCTCTTGTGGCCAACAAAATTACAGAACCCAGAGGAAACAAGGTAGGGAACTAAACTACCCACAAGAAGTTTTGAAGTCAATCAGTTTCCTTAGGTGATGGTCGTACTGATAATTGTGCCCCACCAAATGAAAATGTCTGCAAAATATCCTGGTTATCTGCTATGGTCTGGAGGTAGTCTCTTAGACACTGTGACAACATTTCCCAGCAAAGTTAATAATGGGATTCCAAAGGGCTGACACATTTTTAATGGAGAGCATCTGTCTCTGAATACAGCTAATTTCAATATCCCAGAGAAATGTTACAAAACATCTGCCTTTTTTCCTTTGCAGTCACTGTATCCTTGCTAATATTCTATTCTAAGCCTTTGTTTCCATAAGCTAAAACATGTTCTATGTCTTAAAGGGAGTTTTCTGTTTTCCTTGCTGCCAGAGGTGTTCATATAGCTTTGCCAAGTACGCAACAGGTCAGTAAAGCACTGATAGCTCAGAGTGCACTTAGTAGATACCTAAGCTTTCCTCTTGCACATGTTTTTCTTGTATTTCTGAATGGTATTAAGTAAAAAAACCCTGTGTTTTTATACATTTTAGTGGACATACACATTTTAAAGATATCTGTAGAATCCATAAAGTATTGATTGTGATGTCTTGCAGAACTTCCCACTACTATGACAGCCTTGAGAATGGCTCTCATGAGAACCACTCTGTGTCATTAGGTGGCACTGTACAGCAATGCTGGCGGTTTTAAGACTTCCTCAAAAGGGGCTTTTCGATTATCTAATCTGATTTCCTACATGCTGTAGGCTATAGAAATCCAACAAGGAGTTCACAGTTCCAAAACTGTGCTTCAATGAATGCATAGGTTTTGACCTCAAGAAAAATTAAAACAAACAGTACTGCAAGTCCCTAATTTCTCCTTCTGATAACAGAAAACAGTTTGTGTTTCTCTGTTAAATAATTTGGACCTATTAAACATTACTGAGACAGAACATCTGCTTTAATTCAGAGTAAGCAAAAGGACGTATGTTCCTAGCACTGCAGTAAAGCAGACCAGCACTAAATTCAGCATAGCATTATAATGAAGTGTCTCCCTATGGAAGCACCTGTCTCAGAAAGGAGCATTTGCTTTTTATGAATGCTGATACTCTAATGCCCCTATAATTTCAGTTCCATTTAAACCACTTTTACTTTTGACTGACTGTATAATCTCCAGCTTGTCCTTTTTGCTAGCAACCTATTTTCTATTAGCTGTGTAGAAGCTTGTGGCATGTCAATTTTTAAATTTAATTCCCCCAAGTGTTACTGCACACAATTTTCACTCATCAGAGTGCCATCAGGCAGTGACTTCATGCTTTCCACCAAGAACTCTGAATCTTCATACAGAGGAGCAGATGAAGTTATGCTTTTATGTATTGCTGTTTTATATCCACAGTTCAGGACCTGTCTTTATATATCTGCATTACAAGAACAAGTGTGTGCTAAAATGTCCTCAGTTTTGTCTTAAATTCAGATTTTTCTGTCCTTACTGCCAGTCTCCAAAGAATACTTGTGGAAGCAGTTAGAGTGCTTATGGATACAGTTATAGCAGATTTGAGGAGCTGCTTCCTTTGGTAGTAGATGAAAAGCCAGTGGAACACCATAGGCTCCAAAGCTCAATAGCAGCCAGAACTACCTCCAGCCTCAGCATCATACAACTGCCAAAGTCCAGACCTCAGAAGTGCTTCAGAAAATGGTTTTCAAGTGGAATGATGACTAAAAGGCATCTCATGGTATGAGACAAAAAAAAACCCCAAATCAAACAAACAAACAAACAAAAAAATCTATGAGTTATTCCCACACACAAGAAAGAGAGGCTTGGTATGTATTTATAGATAAGCAAGTCCTATCAGTGACACTGGAAATTGGACTTGGTTGTAAACCAGTTTATCGTAAATTGAGATAAGCTGTAAAAACTGTCAAAATAAATAGTCAGTAATTTACAATAGACATGTTTTTAAAAATCATTTTAAAAGCAGTTTCCAAGTTGAAAGATCAAGGTATGCCATTCTGGAATGATGAAACCCAGAAAATTTCCAGAGTTCTGGGTTTTTTGGTTTTTTCTCAACCAGAAATTAGTTTTGTCAAAACTGGCATTTATGAAAATATAATTATATTTTCCATTTTGAAGTGCTTTGTGAAGTCTGCTACCCAGTCTTAATTTTTTCCTGAACATTTTAGAGGTTTCAGACTGGGTTAATCAGCTTTTATGACCTTCTCACATACAAAGTGAAGCATTGGCTTTGATTTTCTATCCAGAAGATATGAGAGAGGTTCCTCCTCCTGGTGATTAGCAAGGGAAATCAAAACACTTTGAGTTACATTTTTCATTTCTTCCTGTGTAATTTCCAGAGCCACAGTCTATTTTTGTATGAAGCCCCTGTGGATATCTGTGAGCTTATCAAATACACATTCAAAGCTTGCTTATTGTCAGTAATGAAGTAAAGGTCAGTCTTTATATGAAGCCAGTGCTTGTGACTGTCAGAAAGAAAAAAACGCTTGTATCATATAATAACAAAAGTAAGAGATGGCAAATAAGAAGGTGTGCTAGGGACAAACACTCTTTCTTTCACTTGAACTAAGAATGTGAAACGTGGGAGCCAAACCAGAGTCTCTGTGTCATCTCTGTGATACCTGGTTCTGGAAGAGCACTTTTGACAGCCAAGACTGATATCTTCTGGCTGGTTCCCCTCACAAAAAGTAAGTGCAAATGGTGGACTGGAGGAGGCAGCTGTTGGAATTCCTCAAGGAATTAAGGCTGAAAACACAGCAGGAGAAAAATTGAATCTGGCAAAAAAAAAAAAAAAAAAAAAAAAAAAAAAAAAGCAAGCTTACCCAGACCATTCTTGTGAGACAGAATCCTATAGTGACCCAGCACATTTATTGCTTTCATTAATGACCCTGGCCCCATTAGAAATAAGGGAATAAAATTGGCTGATGACAGAAGGTGCAAGGTACTGTGAATACAGATGAACATCAGAATATCTTTCTGCAGGAACTAGATGACTCAGAGTATAAAAAGAATAGAAATTATAAGTGTAACAATGCTGCCTGCAATGCCATGAATTTAAGAGTAAAAATTTTTGCTCTAGGTGGAGGAAGCTTATTAGCTGAGAACAGCAAACACAAGATTACATGACTTTATCAGAAGATAGTCAACATTCATAAATATGATGTCATATGAAAAAAGTGAACATGAAAATAGGATGTGTCAAGAGGATTTCTAGTAGAGCCAGGGAAGTGATGGCGCAAGCAATTTTAAAAGCAGAAGGTGGAATGGAGAAAGAAGCATAGAAAATGTAAATATTGAAAAAATACAAGCTCACAATAATGAAACAAGGAATAAATATAGAGACAAAATCCGTTGATGTAGATGGGAATAGTTATTTTGTTGAATTCAGTGGAGTATGGGTAGGTCTCCAGACTTACAGATGTGGCTTCCATATGCCACATATGTCATATAGAGAAAAATTGGCATATAATGTGTTTTAATCAAAATCACCTCTGCATTATTTTCATCCAAAGGCTGCCTAAATCACAATATTCCTATAGAAAATGTAGGCTGGGGTTTTTTAGTCTTTCTATTAATCTGACTCAAAAAGTTTATGAAAGGATGTCCTGGAATGCATTATGGTATTTATGATGGCTCATGTTCTTTCTTTCAATACTTGCAATTTGTAAAGCAACAGCAAACTGTAGAAGGAAAGATCACTGATGCTCCCCCAGCATATTGACTGACCTTTATGTCTACTTTTGCTATTTACATTGGCAGGGAAGTATGCAGAACAAAAGTAGGCAGGAAAATTCCCAAGTTTTAGGAAAATCCTTTAGAAATTTGTGATTATATTGACATCACCTCTTACTTTATCTCTTCAATTTAAAATTTGCTTGGTAATTTTCTGTTTGTAAATGTAGAAGTTGCTTGGTTGTGTAGGTTTTATTTTGCTACATATTGCTGTACTGGTTGGGTAAGTAGTTTCTAGGATGAAATAAATAATAATTGGTAGTTTTATTTTCTTGGGCCAGAGCAGAGCACAGTACATTCTTTTCAAGCAAAGAGTAATGGAGCAAGCTATGAAAGTATAAAGAATTTCATTAGCATTATTCCGTACTGTTATGTTCTATTTGCCCTCTACAAAGATATAAAGCAGAGAGAAATAAAAACCAGAAAAAACAGAAATTCACAAAGTTCATTTTCCATTTATGTGAATTAATATCTATTAGTACCAATATAACTTTTAATTAATTTTTAGGTGACTGAGATTATAATAAGTTTTATCTAAATAACTTGTGTTTTATTGTAAGGTTTGGTCAGTGAAATTAAGTAACTGTGGCCTCATAACAGAGAAATGTCAGAGTGAATTTCACCGTAAATTTACCTTTCTCTTTTTGCTCTTTCAATTCTTGTTTTCAGTTTCAAGCTGATGATATTTGGTCTGAAAAATGAGTGAGGTGGTACACATCTTTTCTTACTTTCAACTTCTGCCACAGCAGATCAGACTCTTCATTTCCCTGAGCAATCTGAGCACAGCAGTTATGAAACTGAGCCCTCCTTTCTGCTACCTTATGTTTTTTTATACACAGACTCTAAGGGAAAAGAGGAGCCTCCATAGTCTGGAGTCTGTAAGGCGTGAGTGCCAAAGGCAGACTGGAAAGCAAGAAAAGATTGACTGAATTACTTTGACAAACATCTGTGGCAATAGGGAGTAATCTGATAGGCTATAAGGATGGATGAGGAGGAAAGGGAAAACAAAATTATACATCTTTCTATCTAGTTTTAAGAAATGTCTTAGTTTTGTCTTAATGTTATTTAGACTTATGTAGAACTACTGTAGATTTAACTGGGATGGACAAAGAAAAGGCCTCTACCTAGTCACACAGAAGAGGATGTTATAGAGAGTCAGCTTAAGACTGTAGCCTATGTGACAAAAAAATGAAGAAACTGTGAAGTAAAATTTTTTGCACTCTCAGCAAGCCAGTTTGCTTTAATTACAACTTTTAGCCTGGAAATGTGTCTGGGTGGCCGTCAGGGCAGAAATAGGAGCTTCAGACAATGTTTATTAGAGAAGCCCTCCAAGTTGCATCCTAATCTCCTTCTCTGACAGGAGTCTAATTGTGGCTGAATTCAGTATCAGACTCAAACTTTTTCAACATTTTGTGTCTAAAGGAGTATATAGGATTGTATAGGTGTAATTTGCCCTTCATACAACTTCGCCCTTCAGGATTAAAGATGACAAACCAGATATATTTATATAAAAATAAATTATTTATTATGATAATCACTAGACTAAAAATCATAACCAGAATTATTTGCTACATAGCATAAGTGGCTATAACTAGTAGCATAGTGCACTCTTTTTGAAGTTACATTGATGCAATTATATTAAAGCCAGAAAACATAATTATTAAGTAGAGATTGATACTACTCACCCATACTCACAACCATAGGAAAACCTCTTTCACTCAGCCTTGAGGAGTAACCTTGAGGAGCATCCCCACTCAAGGGAAGAACCTCCATACACACTCCCAGAAGGGGTGCATTAGAAGACTGCACCATTAAAAAGTGGGAAGGGACTTTTATAGTACAAAGTCATTGACTGTCAGTCATGTTAGCTCAGCATTTTTAGATGAGGTATCAAAAGTATCGATTGTTGGTTCCTTTATCAGT
The DNA here is from genome assembly GCA_013397095.1 of Sterrhoptilus dennistouni. Classification (NCBI taxonomy): domain Eukaryota; kingdom Metazoa; phylum Chordata; class Aves; order Passeriformes; family Zosteropidae; genus Sterrhoptilus; species Sterrhoptilus dennistouni. Next base: position 1,272,544 of record VWZU01012531.1, read on the forward strand.
GCTTCACCACTTCTGCTGCATCTTCCCCTCACTGTCAGGGTGCTTAACTTTGGAATTGAATCAGGCTGGTTTCAGCATTATTCAGCACCAGAAGCAGCAAGACAACCTTTTTTCCATTCACTAGTGACAGCTTTGCAAATAGAGCATTGTTTGAGTTGTTTTTCCCCCATTCCAGGCAAAGCATACTGCTACCATAGCTTATAATTTAATTGCTTTAATTTTCACATTTAATTCTCAAAGAGTGATTCATTGCAAATTTGTCTCTCTCTAGGGCTGTAAGTTTTGTTCTTTCACTTAATGAATACACAGTATTAATATAGCTACAATTTTCTCTATCGTTATGAGATTTCAGTGGATTATGAAAGTATTTTTGTGTACATTTGCTTTTATAAGAAGTTTTAAATCACTGTTTAGATCTAGAGGAATAACACACACTTATGGTATTTATTATGCTATTTAAACTTCTGTTAAACATATTGGGCTGCAATTTTCTCAAGCATTCACTGTCAAAACTGGTCATACAGTAGCTGAAATGAGTGTATATATTCTGTGCTTGTATCACCTAACCAAGATGCTGGTTTGTAGATGTGCTACAAGCCATTTAAGGTTCTATTTTGTTTTGGATGTATGTTTTCAATATGCATGTTCATGGATTTGAAGGCTTTGGTTTTTGTATATGCTCCAGCCAGATTCTGTCAGCTGAGTCTCTCATATTCAGTCTAGAAGATTATATTGCTAATGATGTTCAGAGAGAGAGCATAAAATAGTCAGAACACAACAAAATTGCAGTCCTTAACACATCCACCAGGGTTCTTGCAGCTCTTCCTTTGACCTCTGCTGCTTTGATCAATGGCCAAACCATACACTGTGCAAATGTTTAGAGGCTTAAGGCTTTCATTTTTTTCTTTCCTGAATTGTCTAATACACAGCCCTAGAAATCCAAAAGAATTTCAGAGTTTCAGCACAGTTTTTCATACCCATATCTTTGTAATACACAGAAACCTGAGAATCTTGTCTCTACATGTAAAAGTTATGAGCTTGCACATAATGAAGGCAACTCCAAAAGCTATTATCAGCATTAGTAAATAAGATCTTAATAAAAAATAACTTACTCTTCTAAATGTCAATGCACATTGTCACTAAAGCGGAATAATTAGAAAGATTTTTTAAAAAAAATTTAAATTCAAGTTGTTTATACACAATGATTTGGCGAATAAAACAGTTTCATTAGGATTCATGTGGTAAGACTGACTACAGTCTCTTAGAAATTTACAGTATGTGATTTCATATGAGACTGGCTATGAAGGAGCTGAAGAGTCTCATTCAAATGCCAAATACCTGATTCCAGGACTGAATCCTACATTTTTCAGCAGTCTTTTAACAGTATTTGCCATTTTGAAACAGGCTCTTTCCATCTTCTATCTGTAGATCTAGGCAGCTAGTGAAAACCTCCATGTGTGAGAAAAGTACTTAGAATAAGCCTGATTTCAAACTATACACATTGTATTTTTATTGTGTTCACTGTTCCCAGCTTCTCTGTTAACAGAAATATTTTGTAATAACTAGATGAGTATGTACAGTCTGGAAATTTTATTACCTAAATTAAAAAAGCAAACCAAAGTCTGTTTTCTGTTGTTTTTGAGATGAAACACTTAAACTTTAGATAGCATTTTTGCCATTCTCTTTAAGGTTTCCATTCTTGCTCCAAGATCCCTGGTGAAAATTCAAAAAGCTCAGCTTGACTGCCTTGTATCTGTTTAATTCCCTGTATCTTGTCATATCATTTTTTAAGGGCCAGGACATTTCCTGGCTCACTTAGCATGAGGTTTTCAAGGCAGCTACATATCACAACAGCCCTCTCTTGGGACTGCAGCTAAGCTGCTGAGAGGTCTCTTTTCATTAGACTATTAAAATAATATAGCACTGTGATGGCAAGTATTTTCTGAAGCTATCTCCTTTGCTATATACTTTTTCAAATTTTTGTGCTGCTGTTCTGAAGCTTAACGTCATTCATATCAGGCATCTTGGAGAATTTATTTTATCTTTTCTTTGCTTAAAATGATCTTTTTTTTTTCCCTGTGATTGGTGTCAAAACATCCCAGTATAGCTAAAACCAGCTATTTTAAATATAGAGGGAAGGCAGAGGTTTTTTCAGGTTAAGTGACTACAGTGCTTTTCTGGACTGAGTCCTCATTCCCCATGTATCAACACAGATATACCACATAAACACTTTATAATTTGAGTCTTCTGTATTCTTCAAAAAATATTACTGGGCTACAGCAAACCCAATAACATGTGCCAGAGGATATGACACAATTTGTGTTGGCTGAACTGAATGCTGAGGAGGTGGGTATTCAGAGATAAATGAGAATGAAATAAAAGCAGCATACAAACACATTCTCAGGTGATATTATAAGGACTGACTGAATGAAAGGGATTGGATAAGCAGAGAGAGTAAAGGACAGCAAACTTCTCAGAATGTGAAAAGATTAATAAATTATTGTTTTTTAAAAAAGCTGTTTTACAGCATCCAACTATATTACCAGAGAAATAAACCCACAGGTGACCTGGTGACCTGATCATGACATGGAGGTGTAGAATGGGAAGTTACTTCTTCATGCAAATTATAGTATGCCATGGCTCCGTGAGAGGCATATGAGAAAAGGCAAAATTCAAGGAGAAACTAGTGTTTAATGTTCATTCACTTTAGCTTTAAATTTAGAAGCTAGGGATACCAGAAAAATATAGGAGAAATGGAATAGCAGATAATATGCAATACGAAGGAGTTGTAATTCCACAAATGAAAAACTAAAATAAAGGTCTTCATTTTTATTCCATATTCATATAGTGTGACACGTGGGGAAGGATCTGGCCACCCTTGGGACTGCAGTTCCCTGTGGATTCAGTGTACCCTATTGGAACCATGGTACGTCCTTGAACCCAGGTCCACATTTGGCAAAGTCTGTATCAGGCAGAGCAGCACCAACACTGATAATTCACCAGATTTATGCTAAAGATGTGACATCTGCCATCTTGGGCACTTTTTAATTGTTGGACATTGTATTGGAGTTTTTTAAGCCACTTCCCTAAGGAGTTTTTCAGTTGTTATACAGTGTCTGCTAAAAAGGCCTGTTGTTACATCTTTCATATGTGGCTGGTTCTTGTTGAATGTTCATTTTCTGTCTGCAGTAAAAGCTTGCCTGCCTGTTGCATTGAACTGCATAGAATCCTCTAAATAAGCTGTCACCTTGACTACTACAAGCACTAAAATCAACTTAGCTATGTATGTTTCTCAAATATTGCAGTGAACATCATGTTCCTTAGTATTTAATATGTCTCCTTTAGAAGCAGATTAGATACCTCTACATTGTTATGCCACATAGACAATTTGTCAGTACTAATGAAGCAATGGGAAGTGTCAATATTATCTATTAAACACAGGTACTTCTAATATTTGTCTTTTTAGGGGTGACAAGAGAGCACAGTTTAATGCTATGTCATTAAATACAAAGACAGGAAGGCAGTTATTTTGTCATTCAGGATAATTATTGTGTTAATAAATAACTCTGTTGCTCCATAGATGCAGGTTGGCTGCACAATCTGCACCATGGTAATAGCTGGTTGCATGTGGTAGGCTGGAATCATGAAAGTAGTAAGGCTTTTGATGATACAAATGGGAACTGCACTCAGCTCCTTTAAAAGTGAAGTGAATTACAGCTGTAAGAATTTTTGCAGAAGACGAGAAATCTGTAATAAAATTTTTGTTGTAGAAATAGATGTAGTTCACTGACATTTCATAGAACCATAAAAAAGTTTAGGTTGAAAGGTACCTTTAAATATTGTTTAGTCCAACACCCTTGCAATGTACTGGGACGCCTTCAACTACATCTGTTTGATGAGAGCCTGATCCCACATGACAACGTTCTCAAGGATGAGGCATCCACCCCCTCTCGGGGAAACCTATTCCAGTGTTTCACTACCTCCATTGTAAAAAAATATCTCTTTATATCTAGTCTAACTCTATCCCTTTTCAACTTAGAATCATTACTCCTGTCCTTTTGCAACAGGCTCTGCTAAAATGTTTGTCCCCACCTCCTTATAAGCCCCCTTCAAGTACCAAAAGGCTGCAATAAGGTCACCCTGCAGCCTTCCCTTCTCCAGACTGAGCAACCCCAACCCTGTCAATCTTTTGTCATAGAAGAGGTGATCCATCCTTCTGATCATCTTTGTGACCCTCTTTTGGATTTGCTCCAACAGCTCTATGTCCCTCCTGTGCTGGGAAATGGAGTCTCAAAGGAGCACACCAAGCACTGCTGATTTGGATAGACATGCTCCAATTTTTGCAGTTTCTGAAAGAGCTGACTTGAAACTTGATGTGAAGAGGGTTTGGGTTTGTATGGTTTAAAAGTCAATGCTTTTCATTAAAAAGAATTTCTTATCCAGACAGTGTATAAGAAATTTTTATTAAATATTTTAAAGGTTTTCAGAGGTTTTTCCTGCCATCAAATGTTCAGAAATATGCATAGTTATAACTGTGCACAATATCATCAGAAAGTCCTTTCAGGATCTCAGGTTCATTTCAGGCTAGATCAGGTCCCTAGGTCTTAACTTTTGTATGAGAGTATTTTCAACAAAAACATTTCCAGGAATGGTTTCCTCCCAACAGCTTTATAACCTGCAGTTTCATTCCTTCTGGTATCTGACCTTGTGCTGTCTATCTCCTAAAAGTCCCCAAATGAAACCCTTCAGACTGATTGCTAAGCTCTGTAATCAGAGGTGGCATATGGCAAATTTAATTGTGTTGTGGTATTATTAGCACAGCTTTCTGTAAGAGGGATTGTACATAATGAAACACACAAAAGAAGAAGAATGCTAAGCAAAGTGAGATAAGTATTTGATTGTTCAGCACAGCTAAGAATTAATCTACCCCTGCTGAAATTAATAGAATTGCTGCTACAGACTAACAGCTGTGAAGAGTCCATCCCGATCTAAATAAAGGGGGATAAAACATATTGCCTGAGAGGGCCTGAGACTCTCACAAAACCTTTTCTATCTGTGCTGGTGATAACACAGACTCTCTCTTATTACGCTGACATGCACTGATTTTTTTTCTTTTTAGACTAAAGGAGATTAAGAAATATATGAATGATTGCATTAAGGGGAAATGAGCAAAAACAGGTGGTAGAAGAACAATGAGCATCAGTGGACAGCTGACTTTACCGGCATACAAATGTGTTGAAAGAGCCTGATCTTCATAATGGCAATGAATTTTTTTGGCAAAAGCTTCACTTCTACCTTCCACTGCATTATCTCTTGTCCTTCTTCTGCAACTATGCATCAAAGAAAATGTAGCAGTTTTAGTACTTTCTTTTGCTGTTACTTATACCTGAAGTCTTTGCTGTTTCCAGTCCCTTTATGAAAGGATGAGTGTTCCCTTTCTGTACTTGAGCTACAGCCACAGGCTTAATCAACAGCAGAGCTCCCAACCAAAATTCATCTTGCACTGCTGGAGATCCAGTGCTTCCACTGATCCCTGCAAGACCAGCCACCTCACTGTGCTGGCAATAGGCCTGGAGCTGCAACAGGGAGGACAAGGTATATGTGCAAATGGTATTTATTATCACCTCATATCTGAACGTCATGGATGTCGTCTCCAAGAGCAAACTATGATGCAGAAAGAAAGAGAAGTGAGGTTCTTAATTCAAGAGGTTTTGCAAAATTAATTTTAAGGGAGCATTAAATCCAAGCTCATGGTGAGGTACATACCTATATTGATTAATGTGCAGCCACCAATCTTTCCAAAACTTGGCATTTATCTAGGAATTCAGCAAAGAATTCCTCCTGTCAGAGGAGCCTATTACTCTTAGTACATCTCAGGACAGTATCAGCACTTCTAAAATCACATTTGCACTCATTGTTTTGGAAGAAATTAACTATTTATTCTTGAAAAGGAGAAATATGTTTGGACACATCGAGTGAAAATTGAAGTTTTATCATCTGTTACAGTGAAGTGACACTGCCTTCAGGCACCAGTGACACATGACCAGTAAATACATAGTGAACATGCTGATAAGACTATCTGCCTTGGTCAGGTATGCAGAAGCTGAAGAGAGACTACAGACTATATTTACTTGTGTTTTATTTTACTGTAGAGTGTTAAAAGCCAGAATCCTAATATTCTGGAGTATCTTTTTTAAAATTAGGCAAATACTTTGTTGAGCTTGCTGCCCAGTTTTGATCAGAAAAGGTAGAGATCTCAATGATAATTAAGTGCCTACAAAATTTTAAAAAGGGAGCAGACAAAAGGACATTGTGTGAATATTTGGAAATTCACTCCACCACCTTTTAGGCAGTAAGACTATTATTTTGCTGGCCAGTCTCCTGTGACTGCAGCAGCCTGTGCTCTATGGAAAGATGCCAGAGGAGCACAGGGTCTCCAGACCAATGTTTCCCAGCCAAGGGCTTCTGACCAATGTTTCCATCAGATCTTTCATCAAGGAACAAGCCATAGCCAGGCTTCATTATGCTTTTGGTACACGAGAAGCTAATTTTTTCCAGACAGAATTCTTCTTAATTCAGAGCTCTAGGAGCAAGAAAGGGCTCTGAATGAACTTTGACCTAAAGGTCCCATAATGGGATGAAGGGTTCCCATAGCAGCTGGCTATTACTTTGCCTTCACTACCCCTTGGAGATCCTTCGGACAACCTCAAAATGTATGTTGTCTGACACAGCTCTGCTATTTATCACAGAAATTCCCTTTCCTAATGACTGCTTTCCATAGCCCTGTAGATAACTTCCTACTTTGGTAGTATAGTTTCCTTATTAACCAGGTTCTACTACTTTCTACAGTCTTGGAACATTGGTAAACCAATCTTGCAAATAATGGGCCATTGTATAATTTCTAAAGGTCTTCTATTCAAAATATTTAAATAACTAAGAAGAGTGAAAAATATATTTGTAAATATTTTTCCTCTTTGAGTGAAAATAAAATGTATTTATTATGATTGCATCTGTGAAAAGAGAGCCCTTCCTAAAAGCAGGAAAATCTCCTTGATAATGTTACAGTGAGAGAGCACTGTGTAATTTTTTTAACATAGATACATATTTTGAGTTATTAACCTTGCCTGTTCTCTTTTCTGTTCTCATTTTCACCTTCCTCCCACCACTCTCCCATTATTTTATTATCATAATTGTTTGGATATCTCTGCCATTGAGTGAATAAGGAAACACAGCTTGCCAAGAACCACAGATACGAAATTTAAAACATTGATTGTAGTTAATAGAATTCTGTATTTCCAGAACACCTGATGTTGTAGTGTCCTCAAAATCTCCTGCATTCATGGAAATAGCAGTGATCTCTTCAAAATATCTGCAATGGATATAAAAGCTTAATGATGTTCATAAAACTGCATAAAAAACAAGAAAAAATTATTACTGTATTTCTTTTAATTTTAAAGGGTTTCAGATGGTCCTAGAATTTTCCTGTCATAATTTTTATTCTTGGTTTTACTTTCTTCAAAGTAAAAAAACAAGTTGATTTATTAAGGAATAAAGTCCGTGGAAATACAGATACCTGTTGCTACAATTTGAATATTCTGAGTACTCATCTTTGCATAACTAACAGAGGAGATTTTAAGAAACCAGTTGAGGAGACAACATATCTCTCCTTCACACCCTGTTTTTGAGAGGAGGAAGCTTTTCTAAGGACACTGATTTTGCTTAGTGGTACATGAAAAATGAAATTAAAACAATGTGATGATAAGATCAAGATAGTCTATAAGGTATGGTTATCAGTTGTAACCTCTGAACAACATAAAACCCACAGAAAATAGGAGCCTGAAAAAACACTTAAAACCTTTGAATATTAACAAATTTTTGTGATAATTGATTTTAGTCTGAAATCTCTTGTATTTATGAATGACCAATAAACCATATTGCCCTTGCAGCACAATGAATACTACTTGGTGTTATCTCACTAGGATAAAGGATTGATGGGCTTCTTTGGTATCTCTTTATATGGTTACAGCTTGATTGTTGTCTTACCTACTGAAACATTTTTGGGTCTGTTTCCTTCTGCCATTCTGAGAACCTCAAAAGAAACATAGAAGAAATGAAAAATGAAGCTGAGAAGAGAAGGAGAATTCTTGACAACAAGAATTCTCCACAGAGAACTCAAGGCAGAGTCTGCAGCCCCACCAGTTGCTTCACAGACTGCCTGATAGAAACAAAAATTTTCAAACTCATTTGAAGTTTGGCTGTAGTCAGCCACTCACAGATAGCATGGAGTACCAAAAAACAGCCGAAAAAAAGCCCAAATTTTTGTATCTAGGTATATCTTTTTCATGACATTTTAGTACATGATGTGTCTTTGTATGAAAAATAGCCTTGCTTCTTCCATTTTAACTAATGGCCAAGAAAAGTATATTTAAGAGTGGGGTACTTGTATGTGTGATTACTAGCTATGGACATTTTACTCAATATTTTTTAGTCCGTTTCCCATTAATAGATAGATCTAGATTTTTCTCAATGTGTAACAAGTCTCTGAATGGTATATACAGGCAATTTAATCATTTGAGAGGCTCTTGAACCTCATCCATCTCTTATATCTATGTGTATGGAATGGTTTTTCCTCTGACACAACTATTAATTCTAATAAACTGGAGTATAGCTATCGCCTAAATGAAATATGAAAGATTTGCTACTGTCTGTTTATGACTTATCAGATGAAAATCTGAAGTTCATCAGATTTCTAGGATAAGTTTTCTTTTAAAAATCTGAATGTTCATGCACCTTTATGATTTCATCATGTTGTTCCTATGAATACTTCAGAAGCAGACTGATCTTAGATCAAGACTATCATCAAATATTTTTCTATTCTATCTAATCTGATTTAGACCGCAACAAGAAAAAATCAAGGACTCAAGGAGAAATGAACGTAGTTCCATGCTAAAGAATCAGAATGCTCTAAATATGTGATTTAAAGGGCTTCCCTAAGAATGAAATAAATTTTCAGAGGATAATATGAGAAGTCTATGAGACGCTCTTCGTTTGTTTTTCACCACCTTTTTGGGAACTGTTGTACAATTAGCCTTTTTACTCATGACAGAATTTTTTATCCATTCCTAAAATTTATGTACTGACAAAGGACAAAAAAAGTACTAGACAATGAATCATCACACAGAGGCAAAGATTAGTGATGACAACCTACACAAATAGCACTATGAACCTTCTGTAAAGAGAGGCTGATGAGTGATAACATCATAGAGAAAATAAACTCGTTGATTTATTCCTTACATTATGAGCTGTATGTATGTATTATTCCTACATCCTATGAGCTGTAAAACCATGACCCTACCATGTTCAGCATGTAGTAAAGACTACCATCTCTGGCCCAGAATGCTTTGTATCAGTGATATCTCATAAGGGCTACAATGCTGTTGATATATCTGGCTTGCATCACCCCAGGTGTCTTACTACTGATCTTTCATCTTTTTCTTCAGCAGTCATGCTGAAACTGTTCAGCAACAGGCATCGGGTATCAAAAACGCTCTAGGTATTACCTATTATATTACCTGTAATCTGTGTTAATTTTTTATAATAGATATTACAGGTCTATTACAGGTAACACCTAACATCCTCACTATTTCAGTAATTTGCCATTGAAAGGCAACATAATAGATGTATAAAAGACATGTACATACATCCTCATGTATGTATCCTCATCTAATATCCCTTCTGAAAGCTGGCATGCAGGGAACTGTAGAATCGTGGACTAAGATGGATATTTGTAATTGAGCTCTGAAGAGACAACAAAACCACAAAAGTTCTTTCCGTGACATTTGTTATGGAGAAAAAAACCCCAAAAACCCAAACACTAAAAATCAAGAAGAGGATTGTGCTAATGAAGAACATTTCTCAAATTAAAAGGTAAATTCTGATCCTCAAAGTCTCACCTAAGAGACTGGCTCAGCTTGCTCTGAGCAGAAGCCTCTCAGCCCAAATGGAGAAAAACAGGAAAGGGACTGAAAGACAAAAAATTAACTCTCCTGAAGCACCAGGGACCAGCTTCTATTTACTCTTTGAAGGAAAGTCTGACATTCAGAATTCTTGTAGTAAGAAGTTACTGACCTGCAACACTTAACTACTCTGCCTGAAGCTCTCCATGGGAAACTGAGGAACTGAGAAGCAGCCAGCTGGAGAGCTGCAGTCACTGCCAGAGCACAAAGGGGAGCTCACCATAAAATCAGAAGTCAGAAAAAATAAAGCTGGGAATACAACTTCAGAATGGAAAGACTTCCTGGAAAAGCTGAAATAGAAAACCCAGCTGGGCATTAAAAATGCTGCTGCAAAATTGTGAAGGTTGATCTGTTCACAAGAGACACTTCACTTGTTTGGGTAATGCAGTGTGAGATGTAAAGTCACTGAGTCTCATCTCATGGGCTCCAGCATAAAGAAAACTGCCTGATGGATAAATTGTATAATTTTCAACCTAAGGTTTAATATTTCAAGTGAAAGAAATTACCTAGAAGGACACTATATTTATTTTCTTCATAATTAAAAAAGAACCGGTGTAGGAGCAGTCAGGAAAACACCGGTCTGGTACAATTGGCAAAATCCCCATTTAGCCTTCTTATGTCGTATCAGTTCTAGAAGGTGAGGCTATTTCCATGTCACTCAAGACAAAAAACATATCTCAGACAATCAAGAGAATAATAATGATAAGTTATTAAAAAAATTCCGGTAAAAGATGAAATCCACAAGAAGGAAAACACAAGGGAAAAAAAATACTCAATGTGTTGGCAAGTGGAAAATTGCAAAGATTAGAAATGAGTGTGGGTTTATTTGAGAAAAGTGTACTATTTAAGGTAGGATACATAAGACTTTTTTCTCTAGAGAAATAGCGGCATAAAAAGCAGACCAATATAGGGGCTAACAGGGATGGAAGTAAATGGAAGTGAAAACCATTTGTTCTTTCCAAGGCAATCCCAGTTACCAGGAGTGTCCATGAAGGGAAGAATTAGGCCTCCAAAACAGAGGATGTACTTGTCTTGGACTGCAATATAATGAGCCCAAGCTATGACAGTGACAAACACATGCAAAAATTGTGCTCTGAGAATTTGCAAAGAGAAATCAAACTATATTCAATTGTGAATATGACACATTAGGAACCAAAAGGAACTATTTATCACTGCAGTCAAAAAACCTGCTTCCAGACTTCCAAGGCCTTTCACGACTTCCAAGTCTTTGACTAAACTGAAAAGTTTTCATCTGTGACTTCTGCCTTCAAAGTAGACCTCAGAGAACTCAGTGTGTGGTTCTCTCCAGGAGTCATGGAGTGAAGGGCTGGTAATCTGAGGACACAAAGTACTTGCTTCTCTATTTACTTTGTTTTTTAATTCAAACCTTTGTAATAAGTCTGCCAACAGTTTTTCTGAATAGATTTTTTTTCTGCACAGCAAGAACTGGGACTTAAAATAAAAATTCTGAAAACATTTCCTGCTTTTGACTGAAGCATACCTTAAACTTACTGTTATTAATAACCCATAATATGGGTTATTAATGTTATTAATGGGTTATTAATGTTATTAATAACCCATAATATGGGTTATTAAATATGAAATAAATATAAGATAACATATAAAATATAAAATAAATATAACTCTAAAGATAAGAAGGGAGTTAGGCAACTAATGTAATAAAGTATGGCATGTACTTCTCACAGCTTATTCCTAAATTGAATAGTCTCTTTTTGGTGTCCTGAAGCCTTTTTTTTTAAAGAGCTGTCATCTACATATCCTTTAAATTCTTCGATATAAGGTAAAAACAGTGGCATTCTCTTCCCATTCTGCCTTAATCCTGACAGGGTTTTTCATATTTGTGACAAAATTTAGCCCCTAATAAACTAAAATACTTCTACCTTCCATATAGATTTTTATCCATTCATACAAATATGTCTTCACATCCTGCTGGACTTAAATTAGCCTACATAAGGTGTTTGCCTATTCAGCCTCTTCTCAGAGGAACAATCTTTTTCTTTCTCAACTAATTATTCAGGGGATAAAAACTCTGTTATAGTGTCCTAGTTTCAGCTACGGTAGAGTTACTTTCTTCTCAGTAGCTGTTACAGCGCTGTTTTGGATTTAGAATTAGAATGGCGTTGCTAACACTTTGATGTTTTAATTTTTTGCTGTCATGTTTATCGTAAATCAAGGACTTTTTTTTTGTGTGTGTGTGCCTGTATCTCATATTCTGCCAGTGAGGAAGGGTGCAAAAGAAACTGGGAGGGACCATCCCTGGGAATGATGACCCAAGCTGACCAAAGGGATATTCCCCAACATAGAAAGTCCTGCCCAGTATATAAACTGGGGGGAGTTGCCTGGAAGGGTGGCTGATCTGGATTTGGGAAGGGGTGTCTGGTAGCTATCAGTGGGTGGTGAGCAACTGCATTGTGCATCACTTGGTTTTTTCCTTTTTCATTATCATTATTACAATAATTTACAATTGTTGCCATACTTCAATTATTGAATTGTATGTGGTGCTTAATTTCCATCCAGGTTTAAATCCCAACAAATGGTCATAAGTTACTGGGAACACCATTCAATCTTAAACAAGAACAAATTAGTCAGACATTTTTCCAGCAGATGTGCTATTATTGCAAGGAGTTAATGCTGATTAGTCCTAAGACTGATGTTACACAGGTTACAGTGCTCTACAGTGACCTTATAGTATAACAAAGCTTTAAACTGACATAGTAAGAGTGGCAGACTACTTAAAGACCATCATGCTTCTTGTTATATGCTGTTCCAAGTTTTTCTTAATTGTCTCATCAAATGCCCAACACTTGTGCAGCAAGAAAAAACTGTCCTCCTAATGAAAAATAAATGGAATAGCTGTTCTTATCAGATACAGATGGAGGCAAAGTAGCCATAACAATACACCAAGGACATTACACAAGGCTGTCTAATAAACTAAGGCATTAATAGGCTGCCAAGTAAAATAAAAGTGAATTAAATAATAATTGACACATGACAAAGCTGCCCAAGATGTCTTACGGAAAGTGGAAGAGAGTATTTCAGAGCTTAAATATTTCAGTCAAGAGCACAGAAATACACTTGTAGCATACATTTAACTGTTGTCAGAGCCTTCATTCTTGGTTCAATGAATCTCCTGACATCCTGTTGATGTGCTCAGGCCATGATCTGTGGGTATGCCTCAGAAAGCTGGCAGAGAGCTATTTGTGTGTAGCTCATCAGTCTCACAGCACACACCAGGGAGATCTAAGTATCCCTCTCCCTTGTCACACCTCTCACAGCAGGGTGGGCTACTTTGCTAATATCCTGTCCTTTAGACATCAGGCTTTTCAGGCATAATCTTACAGAATGACAGAGGACACCAGCCTAAGGCAGGACAGTCAATGTCTCATTAATTAGAGCTTTAACTTGGCCATGAGGGCGGGCGTAATTGTATTTGGTGGCAAAAATGAAGCAGTAACTCATTGGACTACATTAACTTGAGCCCAGAAGACATCAGCAGGTGGAGTAGAGACTCCAAGCTCCTCACCGGAGTGTCAGGCTCAACTTTTCTCATCTCATAGTGGGTGCTAAGAGTTTACCTAATTGTCTTTCTTGACTATAAACCCAGCTTAGCTTGATTAGCTTAGATGGAAAGTATTATATCTGAAGTTAAGCAAGATGAAAGCCACTCCTAGATTCAGATCTCAAGAAACTTGGTGGCTGATCTGTGCTTAACACAATAGTTTGATTGAAAACCTGTGTGCCTTTCCCTTCTCTACAGTCATGCACAGTTATATTATTTGCTGAGAGGACATCCTCAGCTCCATCTGAGTTCTCATAAATATCAAAATTTTCTCCCTGGAAGGTATTCAAAATACTCTGATTACCTTTCATAACAAAAAAACCCCAAAGACAAGACAGGATGGAAATTCTGATCTCAGTGTCTGAAGAAGCAGAGAAAACCCTTGAATGGTTTTAACAGCTGTTAGAAATGTTAAATCAAATAGACAAGGAGGTACTTTAAGCTGTAAGAAGAAACACATGAGTACTATGCAGTTCTGCATATTGAAAATATCAACGACTCAACAGCCTGAAAAAAGATGTCTTCCAAACATCTAAGCTGAATAAACTTTTATTAAAAAATCTCTGCTGAAGCTTGTCAGTGAATAAATTGCAATTTACCTTGTTACACTGTATACATTTGCCATATAGGTACTGCCATTTAAATGAATGCTGGTGAATGTCATTCTGGCAATCTCCTGCTCCATCCTCTGATGTATCTTGCTCTTTAAACAGCCAAAATTTTTTAAAGTTAATTTTACATTTAATCATCAGTCTAATGATAATATATTCCTGTAGCAATGCTGCAGTCATTATTGCAAAGTATATTTTAATAAGAAAACCTATTTCCTAAATACATAATGATGTCCACCACCTTTTAAACTATTTATACTATTAGGCAGGCTTTGCCCTTATGATTTGTTTTACACACCATGCTTTGCTTCCACTGCAACTTCTCGAGCAGTTGCCAGAGTTTTGTGAAAAGATTAAACAAATGTGTTTTCCAAATCCCTTCTGGTGAAGGATTTCTAGCATTTTGTGCCGTGTATCTCTTAAAGCAGGAAGTTCTGACAGTGATTCTTTTTCCATATCTGGTTCTTTTTGAGAATTGGACTGTGACTTTGTCTTACAGTACAAACAGTATGAGGAGGTTAGGAATTCCTTTGTACATTCCAAACTCACTCCACACACCAGTTTTCATCCTGATCCCATTAAGTTACTGCTTAAAATTCAGCATATTTTTAAGCTTGATTGCTATACTGGGATGGCTTTGACAATTGCCTCTGCACACTTGTGTGATACTTCCCACACTTTTTAAGCCTTTTCAATTTTTTTTTTAATCTTCTCTCAGATAAAAGATAATGTAAGTTTTCTCAGGATGGCATAAAAATATTTTCTTTAAAGACAATGAAAAAGGGGATTCAGTTCACAAATATTTTGCTTCGTAAGTCAAAAATTAATTAAAGAAAATATATTGCTTGTTTTAAAGATTTCTTTTAGGCAATTTCTCTTTCCAAAATTAGGATTAAAAAAATAATTTTCAAGGCCTGACTTCTGCTTAGCCATATAGCATGCAATATATTCATGAATTACCTTATCACTTGAGGACTAGGTTATGCTTCCCTAGCTAGCTTTAAAAGCAGCAATTCTCAAAGTTATAATTCTTTCATATTCTATATTTATTTTGAATTGATGTCTATAAGTGGAGCTTGCTGCTCTCATTCTTTATAATTATCGGACCTGCTCCCAGACACCTGAATATAGGCAGCTGTAACTTTGGCTTGCTGTAGGTCTCAAAAAAAAAAATAAAAAATTGACACTTAAAAACCAAAATATTAGTGAAATGCTGATGTTGAAAAATGCAAATATAAAGCATAATTAAAGTACATCCAAGTACAGTGATTTTCAAATGCATGAATGTTCCTTGCTCCTAGCAGAAATTTGTGGGGTTATTTGCCATAATTAGTACTCAGTGGCAGCAGAGTAGCACAGTGTACTCTGAGAGCTGATGCAAGGTCAGGAGCGACCCCATTGAACTTTAAGAAAGCAAGGATTACATGATGTCCCTCCAAAGAAGGAGCATGGTAAGATTCCATACACTCAAACTCTTGTATTTCTAAGTCACCTGTTAGCAAATTAAAAGTCCCCGTGCCTACTAGAAAGCCCAGTAGAAGAGTGGTTAGTCCAAGGCAATACAGCTCAAGAAGCATTACTGACTAATCTTATCCATTTATTAAAATGTTTTCTAAACACACAGCAAAAGGTAGGTAGGCTTTTAAAAGTGACAGTGTCAGGTCAGCACACCTGTCATAACAGAAAGCAGTGATAATAACTGCTGCTCTTTATTGCTGGCTCTTTCCTTTGTTTCCCGGGAGATTTCAGAAAAGCTAAAGACACTGATAACTTCCACTCCTCTGTGTATTAGGAAAAGAGTTGGATGGAATAAAAAAGTATGAGATTCCAGAAGAAAAAATAAGTTTTTCATCAGAAAGATTATTGCAAACTGTCATTACAGAATGAGTCTTGAAAAGATTAATTTCAGCCATTCAAAATGAGAGTGACCTCTCTTTCCCAGAGACTGTCTTTGGTTTCCTTCCACACAGCCAAGAACACTTGCAACCTTGGCAGCCTTGTTCAAATCCTCTTGGGCTGCCACTTTAGACTTTTTGCTTTGGGGAAGGGCTATGTCTTGAATGCTAAGGCTGGCTCTACACTGTTATAGCAGCATTCCTGAAGCTTCCCTGGGCTCCTGGGGCAAAGCAAAAGGAAACATTGTAATGCTGCAGAATATGCATAATCCAATAGAAAATAATTTAATTGGGACATTCTTAATGAGTTTTAATTACAAATCCCCAGAGTACCTCACAAGACAACCAGAGAGCTAATTTTATTAAACCCTTGGTATCTGGGTGAAATACACTATTACAAGGAACTACTGCAGAAACACCCAGAGGAATATGTAATTCTTCTGTATGAAATGGGGTTTTATCCAGATTCTCACCTAATCCTGTGTTGGCTTTTACTACTGAATGAAAGCCTCCAGCAAAAACAGAGGACAGTGACATGTGAGATGTAATAGGAAGCCCAGTATCCTCAAAGCAGAGGGAAGTCAATCCTTCTCTGAGCACCTGGCCCAACAGGAGCAGTGGATCTGTATTCTCTCTTTACCTCCAGTCACATCCCCAGTTAGCCTTCATATCTCTTCTGCTTGCAGAGGTCCCATGGTTTTGAGGAAATGCTAATTTTGTTCACTCTTCATAATTGCTTTGTTCCTGAGGAGCTTCATTCACAGTGATCTGCAACATGCCCAGCAGTGAAACCTGAACACATACTTTGCCTCTTTTATTGTAATGTGTGTTTGTCTGTACCCATGCAGTAAAAATAGGCAAATAGGACGTGATGATACTTTAAAAAGCAGATATGGAAAGAGAAATGGGCACAAATTTTCACAGCATCAGATTCTGCTGTTTTCTCCTCACACTGTTTGCCCAAGGTCTTCAGCTCAAACCAGTTGCTCTCTGCCCTTTTCACCCTACCTGTGGGCAATAAGCAATACTACTTTTGCAGAAAGAGGCATCTCTGAGCTTCCGTGAAAAGTATCCTAGGAAACAGCAGGATATCTCCCAGGGCATGAAAACTACTTTTTTTTTTTTTTTTTTTTTTTTTTTTTTTTTTGTATGGGAAATGTAGCCACAGTAATGGTGGTAAACATAGAAACTCATTGGAATGGCAGAATTTAGTTTAAACAGAAAGAAAACTGATAAATTGGAGTCTTCTGGTAAGTATTGTCAGAAAACTAACAATTACAGTGCTTAAATGTGGAAATGAGATTAAACTGAATAGCCCCATGTTCTGTGGAGGTGCTCAGTACCATGTCTCCTTGCCAGATGTTCCAAACAAAACTGAAGTCTTCAGCTAAAATAAGCATTTGAATGTAGAAGGACCAGGCATAAAGGAGAGTAGGAAACCCAAAACATGCACAAAACCAGGTTATTAGCTGTCCAGATGGAAAGATCTGTTTTTTCATATTAAATTGTATGGATTCCTGCTGCCAGGTTAGGGGGTCATGCAGTACTGTGGAGAGATAGGGAACTAAACAGTAGATGCAATGCATGCTTTAAGTCTAGTTCTTCTAGAGCGGCTTGAAAGCATCCCTCTGTACTCATTTTGAGTCTTTGGCTGCAGGTTTATTTAACCACTGGGAAAACAAAGAGACTGCATTAAATGTAATTAAATGAAGCATAACAGAGTCAGTACTGCAGCAAGGTCCTGATCCAGAGCTAATGAGAAACTAACTAAATTAAACCAATTAAGTTTAGAAACAATACTCATAATATGATTATTCCATTTTAAATATGAAGGGGAAAACGGCATCATGGGGAAGGGATTATAGCAGTGGTAGTGAATGCAGTGAGATTTAAGGCAATGGTACCTGCTAAACCATTGGCTCTTGGAAAACTGTTCACTGGAATAATACCCATATTTGCAATACCACCACAAGGCAATATTTCACAAGATAGGCCAGGATCTAAGGGGCACTGTTTTCAGGCAAGCTGAACACATGGAGAAAACATACACAGCCATTTTA
This sequence comes from Sterrhoptilus dennistouni, assembly GCA_013397095.1. NCBI lineage: Eukaryota > Metazoa > Chordata > Aves > Passeriformes > Zosteropidae > Sterrhoptilus > Sterrhoptilus dennistouni. Next base: position 1,290,706 of record VWZU01012531.1, read on the forward strand.
TTAATAAGAGAAAGAAGATAAAAGCATGGTGTGGTCTTCTCACATTGTGTATTAGCATGGGCTGCTACCTCTGTGGACCTGATGACATCTCAGTTTACAGCTTTAAGAATGATAAAGCTAGTATTTTTCCTCACTCTCAGTGTTTTGTTAGTGAGATTCTCTATTTAACCATTTTCAGGTAGAAAAGGGAGAAAAATTCTAATCAGCTGTACACTGAATCAAGTTAGTCTGTGTTACTGATCTTGATTTTACGTTAGAGATGAACTGCATGTGTTTTGTTCCAGCATTGAAGGGATGATGAAAGCATCATCTGTCAGCTACTGGAAAACTCAAAATTTTGCTATATAAAGACCAGACTAACACAGTTTGTGGTGCTACTAACAGCAAGGAAAAATCAGACACTACCTTCTGTTTCCATTGAAAAGTAGATTTTTCTCCTTAGCTGAACTTTGAATAAAAGCTTCACGAAGCTTTACACTTCACAAAGGCCTGAGTGGGAGGCTTTTCTTGCAGTCAAAGTTATCAGTAGCAGAACTGTGTTTCAAATGAAACTAAGCCCTAGAGGACAAGGAAGGTAAAATCCAGAAAACCAGCACAGTTATACTCCATATTTTATCACATAGTGCATTGGTGTCAAGGAAAACAAATAATTCAGTTCCAGTGTAGACATAATTCTAAATTCTACTGTGCTCAAATTATATCCGCAGCAGATGTATCACTGGCCAAAATATTGCAGTCTGCCTCCACCCACTGCCTCCACCCACTCTCCAGCTAGATGTTTCTTTTGCAAAATGAAACAAAGGATGTTACACAGCAGAAGGAAATTATATTCCAGTGGGGAAGATGTTACAGGTTTGTTTGGGATAGTTCAACTCAATGAACATTGAAGGAAATTAGAAATCTAATATTCAAAATATATTTGACCACTATACAAACTTATTTTGATGCAGTATATGTAAATACTTTTTAAACTACTGAACAGAACTTTTTTAAAAACTGTTTTCTGTCAGAAGAGTGGCTCATTTCAAGACTTTTTCCACCCACATAAATCCCCCTTTTCTGCCTACATAGTCAGGACTATTAATTTTTTCAGGTTCTGCTTGGAGCTTAGGAGTCAAGGAAATGAAATCAAACAAAGGAACAATCCATTTTACTAGGATGAAAAATATGAAGTGCCAGTCTCCGGTATTCAAATGGAATTGGTGTGGTGCATTAAAGCAAAGTGTTCGGGAGAGAGAAAGGAATTCTAGTCTCAAGTCCTCATGCATTTTCAAGCAGAAAATTCAGAGAGCAGTCCCCAGGTTTCTGGCATGGCTGGATGCAAAGTGGGCTGCTGAGAAGCCAGTAGCAGCCTCCTGGCTCCCTCTGCCACCTCCAGACGTTTCGCTGTGTATGTTTCTGTGATGTTCACATGCCAGATGAGAACTCTTTCCAGGCCTGCTATAACGATTTAGGATTTGATCTTGAATTGTTACAAGCAAATATTTTCCATTGGATGGAGGCTTCCTTGAGCAGCAATGAAACATTAATAGAAAGGTTAAAAATGATCTTTAGAACTTTATGTGCTGTTAACTTTACTTGAGGTTGAATAAACCCTAGGGGGAAATGCAAACATCACTTAGGAAGTATGTTTAAAATAAGGCACAGTAAAAAGTTAAATGCAGGGTCTAAAATATTAACAAGTTCAATTCAGATGTTTCCCTCCATTAAATCCATGCTATTTCAGCTTCCCAGTTAGATACTTTTATATCTTGGCACCATAGAAAGGCCAATATTTTTGTGTTCCCTAGAGCTGCACAGAATCTGGATGGATAAAGCAAAGGCTATATGGTTCAAAATTACAAACTCATGCTTCCTAAGATAAATAGTATGAGACCGCTGCAGGAATGTAATCATTCACTTCTCTGAGATTTATTGTAAGCTGTCAGAAATAGTATCTCAAAGTCAAAGAAGACTTATACTTACTCTAAGTATCCATGTAAAAAAAAAACTACCAAGTTTACAATGGTTTCTCACTATTGTGAATGGACAAAAATTGCATTTCAGAGATCCCAGAATGCTAGAATCATTAGATAAATCAGGTAACAGAAGAACCTGTCCTGCCAAAGAAAGAAAAGTATCTGGAAGTTATCCTGCTTCAGAGCCAATAGGTGTTCCTCCTCTCCCCAATCTTAATTGACATCAGATACTCCTCAGTGTCAGCCCCCCAAGACTAACTATCTAAGAACCCCCCAAATAACCCCAAAATTTGTTTACTAACCCAGGACTGATTCAAGTCACCAATGCCCTTTCAGGTACAGAATTAAGCCTGAATCTCCTACAAATGCCAAGCTGTTGGCGGTTACGAGTAGTAGTTTTTTGATCAATTACCTTTGTAGGCATTACATAATCATTTGATGTAGCAGTTCTTTAAAATAAATACTCTTGAAAATATTCCTGAAGATGTAAAGATTACTGCTCCTGTTAAACACATCCAACATGCATATCACCAGGAAGTTTCTTCGGATAGCTGTAAGATAATAAGCATTGTAAGGTTTTCTTTATTCTGAGGCAGTTCACTCTGATAGCTGTACTAGGAAGCACCTGGGAAGATGAAATATTGAAACAGAACCAGTTTCATAGGCCTGCATTATGTTTCTCTGCAGATGCCTTCTGGAAAGAAATGGTTCCTGCGGTAAGAACAGCTGTCTCCTTGGAGAAGCACACCTTGAAATGCTCTAACACATGACAGAGGACAGCCCTCATGTGTCTTTGTACTAACTAGTTTCCCTCCAAATTCAGTTTTCCTAGAATGATGAAGTGGAAGAGGCCAGAGAAATTTCATACCGCTGAGATCCTCTTTTATACTTCATTGCAGTGCAAAACAGCTCAATATACTGGCACCAAGCCACAGTCAACATTCAAATTAAAGAGAATTTCTCTGCAATACAGAAGAATCCCTTTTGTGCTTACTAATTTCCCTCAGTTCAACTTCTTCAGAAACATTGTAACTGAAGACAGATGTGGAAGCATTAAAACTCAAGTACATTTTCCGGATAAATGTTCATGCTTTCTTCCTAGGTTATACTAAATCACAGGAAGTGGTGGGAGAACAGAGTAATACACCACCAGAAGGCACACTGGACCCAGAGCCTTCTCAGAAATCTTACAAGAAAGGATTTAACACATAAAGAAAGGTGCAAATATCACTAAGATGAGAAAGAGGCAAGAGAGAAAGAGATAGGTTTATGCAAGGAAATATCAACAGAGAGTACTGAAAAGTTTCAGGAGCTACCTGGCTTGTTTGAGTCTAGAATTAGATGCTTCATTAATCTGTAATAATTTGAGATGCAGCTTTCAAACTACAGCAGTCGTTCCTTTAAGGATGGAAGAGTTCATTACTCATCACAGAACCACAGGGGCAGAAAGGGTAAGGCTGGAAGTGACCACAGTGGGCTTGTGGTTCAATCTCTCTGCTCTAGCAGGGTCATCCTAGAGCACGTGGCACAGGATTGTGTAGAGGTGGTTCTTGAATATCTCCAGTGAGGGAGGCTCCACAGCCTCTCTGGACAGTCTGTTCCAGTGCACGGTCACCTGCACAGTAAAGAAGTTCTTCCTCGTATTCAGGAGGAACTTCCTGTGCATCAGTTTCTGCCTGTTGCCTCTTGTCCTCTTGCCTGGCAAGAGAAGAGAAGAGCCTGGTCCATCCTCTTGACACCCTTCCTTCCAATACACATAGACATGGATGAGGTCTCAGTTGTCTCTTGTCAAGGCTGAACAGACTCAGTTCCCTCAGCTTTTCCTCATAAGAGAAAGGATCCTGTCCCATCTTTGTTGCCTGCTGCTCAACCCATTCCAGGACCTCAATGACCCCTTTCTACTGAGGAGCCCAGGATTGGACACAGCACTCCAGGTCACACTAGGGCAGAGTTGAGGGGGAAGATCACCTTCCTCGACCTGTTGTCAACGCTTTTCCTAGTGAACACCAGGATACCATTGGCCTCCTTGGCTACAAGGGAGCTGCTGGATCATGGACAGCTTCTTGTTCACCAGAACTCCCAGGTCCTTCTCCACAGAGCTGAAATACAGCAGTATAACTCAGTTAATTCTAATCTTTGACTGCAGTAGATTGGCCTAGTACAAAAGAAAAGGTTTAAAAGCATGGGAGTTAGCACCTACTGCTCACCATCAGATGTTCCTTTATGCAACAGGAGAATCACCTGTTCCTTTATAGAACAGGTGGGCACCATACCTGCCCATTCCCCACTTTTCTCCTGCTCTGTGTGTGTTATGACTTATTTGAGGGCTTGTTACTTGACTTGATTTCATTTGAAACTATGTGTTGAGAAGCATTAAAATTAACATTATTAAAGATTTTTTGGCAAATAGAGAAGTTCAGTACAGATCAACTTTGGATCTGTTTCATGATTAAGAATCTATACTTTAGTGTGTGCAAGGGATACATTCCATGGACTAGTATTATTCCAGAGCATCTAGACAGTTCATGTGTAACAGAATGCTACAGCAAGAGCTCTTCAAGCAAAATACACATTGAAGCTCCTATTTCTCACAACCAAATAGTAGGCTGGAGAAGAGTATTTATTAAAGCAGGACTACAGTCTAGATGCAGATCCAGGAGGGTAATGCTGCCCTGAGACAGAAGGTCCTTACTCCTCAGTGCTTTGTAGAACCTGTACCTGTGATCCTTTTTTTTTTTTTTCCTTTTCTTTTCCTTTTCTCTACTTCCTAATAAAAAACTGAGAAAAAACTCTTTAGAAAGGCTGCTACAGAAAGTATTGAAAAATGGGAATTTCATTATCAAAAACAGGCAAATCAAATCAGATGGACAAAAGCTGGAGAGAGTACCAAGCACCCAATAACATGAGGTGAATCAACCTTCTCCCATGATGTAAGAGAAGACTGAGGAAAGGCCCTTTACAGAGATGACACAAATATGCTCCTACACAAAAAGCACTTATACAAGATTCATAGTTTGCTAGATAACAAGACATAACCATACATAAGTATCACTTGCATGCTCAAGTGCCTATTTGTTTAGGCAGTCAATATACATAGAAATAATTTGCCTACGTGCAGCTGAAAACCTGTTATCTTTGCTCTTATTTGTGGAGCATTTCAGATATTTATTTGCTTAAATTTCTGTGAGGAATCTTAAACAAACATTCACTATTTTGTAAGAAGCATAAGATTAAAATACCAATTTTCTTTTGAATTATTTCCCTTAAGACTCTGAATGGCTTATAATTTCTAAGATGCCTCAGCTCATACATGTTAGAAAGCATAAAAAAACCCCAAAACAAACCAAACCAACCAACAACCCTCTTCCTCTGCAATATTCTGTCACCTGTAGCACATAACTGAAGAGATGGAGGGTCATTATTTTATTATTAACTGATCAGGAACTTACTGCAAGAGCATGGTAATTCACAAGCAAGAATGACTTTAAACTGAGAGAAGGTAGATTTAGAAAAGATATTAGGATGAAATTCTTCACTTTGAGGGTGGTAAGACCCTGGAACAGGGTGCCCAGGGAAGTTTTGGCTCCTGCATCCCTGGAAGTGTTTGAGGACAGTTTTGATGGAGCTCTGAGCAACCTGGTCTAGTGGAATGTGTCACTGCTCATTATTCTATGACAACTAAGAAACAACTTCTCCAGGACATGACTGAAGTAGAGTATATGCAATTTTGTACTACAGCTATCTATTTGTTCTGCTGAGTTTACAAATACAATAGCTCTCCAGTATAAAAAACTACTTCAGCTAGTCTTTAAATTTGGCATCACAACTATTTTGTTGTTCTACAGCGCAGCTAGGAAAAAAATAGCTATTTAAATTCAGGGAAGAGTTGAACCAGTAAAAGCAAGGCAAGTTAGACACCTTTTTAGCCACTAACAGAGTGACACTCAATATCCTTCTAGTTCCTGATGGGGTCAAAACTTCCACAAAATAATCCACTGCATTCGCACAAGGTTCACACTAGTGCTACTCTTAGCCACTCAACAATGGGAATTGGTATTTTTGTCTAGAGCAGCTAAGGAACATGGTCTGCCCCTTAAGTGGCCTCTGCTAGTCTTGCTTACACCATTAGTATCTATATAAAAGAGTTCTAGAATTAGGAATACTGGAATGACTTTCATGGGCAGTGAACATCTAAGGTTTAAGAATTTGGAAGGAAACAGAGCACTGCTTTTGTGCACAGTATTTTGTATATATTTTCGGAGAATCAAGTTTTGTGACTATCAAGACCTCCTCTTCAAGTCCCTTACTTTGCAACCAATAGAACACGTATCTACATAATGTTGACTGAAAAAAGTAATTTTACCATAAAATGGTGTTTACTGACTCAAGGTAAGCCATTAGTCATTCTGCACACTCCTAATGGGCCTACCTCGCCAAGATGCTGAGCACCTTAATCTGTTAGCTGTGCTTTCAGTGCTTTGCATTTAAAAACCAAAATAGCCCAGATGTTTCTACTCTAGACACTAAAAGCTTTGTCAGCCACCAATGAATCCCAAGGGTGCTTTATCCTGATGTTATTGGATTTTTCTCAATTGGCAGTAAAATCGAGGACTTTCTGGTGAAATAGACTTGGGCCATTGTTTTGAAAGCTTATTGAAACAGACAGCCACAAGGGGCTGTTTCCCAGAGACATTCAAATTGTTTATCTTGAATAGTTTGGAGGAAACTATTAATCTCAGTAGCTTTTTTTTTTTCCACTGCTGGCCACAGAGTGATCATGAACTCTGCAAATAGTCAGTTACAATTGCCTTGCCAAAATATGTTTTGACATTTGAACTCCTTCATTTCTTGAACTTCTCTCTTCTTTGCCTCACAGGTGATAGAATGAACCTGAGAATGATCTCTGCAAAAATGCAGTTCAGATGAAACAGCTGCTGAGAGCACATTCAACCTAATGCTTTTAATCAAGGTCGCATTTGTTACAGAGTGGTGAGCACAATGAAAAATCATTTCCTTATATAAGTTTCAAGCAAGGCACCTTTAGAAACTAGAAAACCCAGATGATTACTTACAGCAGTCCATGCTTCAGCATAGAAGGGGGAAGCACTGAAAAAACCATGTTGTATCACAGCCCATGCTGATAAACAAACAAAAGGTTATTTGCTCAAGTAGAGGGTGGTCTACAAGAATGTTAGTGAGAAGCAGGTAAGTATAAGAATGATGAAGTTCTGCTCTCACAGGAGCCTGTGGAAAGTTTTGATTCGGATTAGTAGTTTCTGATAATGACTGGACTGAACTGTGAATTGCAGCTGTAACTGTATTAACTGTAAAACTCTTCATTGTGAGACTTTTCTATATTTGATATAATATTTGAACACCAAATATTATGAAAATTAGTATCTTTTGAAGTAGGAACTCTTAAATTATAGTTTTCCATTGGTGCGTGCTGAGAAGAAATTACAGCAGAAGAAGCAGCAAAATTGTTTACACGAATGATTGAGATAAGTACTACTAAAAATTACTGTGGAGATGCAAAACATTGCTTCCTTCATATGAGCTCAGTAGGATATACACAGAATTCTTCAGAAAAGTTAAAACTTTCCATTTACCAGCTGCAAGGTCAGCAACAGGCCATACTGGCCAATACTGGCACAAAACCTACATCAATTTTCAGCACAGTACATAAATGAGCTGCTCTAAGTACATGCTGATTTCAAGTAGTCCAATTTGAACATTAGTCTCTGTGATCCTCTGGATTTGAAAATAGCATATTGATGTTTTGTTATGAGCTCTGTAGCAAAAGAACACAGTCTTTCACGTGTAGAACATATTCCAACACACTTTGAGATCTTAAAAACAGCAATCTATTTATTTCCAACTCTAAGTATTTTTAAAATCAAAAATGCACCCATGAAAGATGATGCACTTTGCTAAAAGTATTTAATTCTAGCAAAATAATAAAAACTTTGAAAGAGATGTTTTGAGATCATCAAATACATAAATTTTGACATTTCTGTAAACCAGAATTCAGCTAGTTTATATTTCAAAAAAAAAGGTCAAGCGTTACATAAGGCAATAGTTTTTTGATCCCAACTCTTTTTTTCCCTGCCTCTTACTTCTGGAAACCCTCATGCACCTCTGGCTCCAAAATAAGAAAAGGAATTAAAAAAAGAAAATTTCCCTCTTTAAGACATGGTCTGTTCTGCTTTCTTAAATATCACTGTGGAAACGTTTACCCTACCCTGTATCCAGCAGTGGCTTAAGAACCACTTTCTACTTGCACCACTGGCTCTGCTCCTCTAATTTATCCCTTCCTCTCTCAAGGTTCCCGGTCAACACAAACTTCTGCTGCACCTCCTGGATATCCCATAGCCTTAATTTACCTTTGATTTGGTTCCTTCTGGCTTACAACCTATCCAGTACTTTAAAACTACTCTCAGGTTTAACAAGAGCCAGAGTCTGCATGTTTTCTGGCTGATGGCTGGCAGGGTAAGCACAAAGCAGATGTTGAAGGAGATGACAGAAGACATTCCTGCAGTATACCAGGAACACCAAATCAAAGTAAGGCCACATTTATTGCTCTGTCTTGACTAACAACAGAGGAAATCACTTTCCCGTTGAGTTCTCTGCAGAATAATTCATCAGCTTCTTGCTTTGCTAATGTGTTTAAAGACATTACATAGAGCTGAGTCAGCCATCTTGAGGATTACTCATGGGTTTTGAAATCAGCAACAGAAGATTCTCTTATGTATCACAAACTTTTCCTTAACACATTAAGCAATTAACAATCATCTAATTAGGCCCCAAACCACAGTGGATTCACAGCCATTGTTGATTAGAGCAAATGAAACCAGATCTCTTCTTTGCTTGCTGAGGGCATGTCTGTCTCACTGCAGGCACACCTCTGCATGCCTGAATTATCATGGGGAGTACATTTCTAAGCCACATTTTATTTTTTATTAATATCTAGTTGAGGTTAACCAAGGAAGATTGTCAGCTAAAAAGAACAGAGAAGGACTTTATGAAAAGGCAGCTAACACAACATCCTGAATTAAACCTCATTAGCAAGCTTTCAGTTGAATTTTTCATGCTATATTCAGTATTTATTCACCTTTACTGTTTTTAGTGGAATCTTAAGATATGAAAGCATACAAAATTAACATCTTTCAGTTTTATTAAAGAATGCTCAAATTATGCTTAAGCAGTCCAGAAAAAAATATTTAGTTTGAAGGTAGTCTTTCTCCCCTAATCACAGATTATTCAGCTTATTTGGTAAAAGATGGGAACTCTCTGTTTCTGAAATTTATTCTATTTTTTTTTTCCCTGTGACATTTCAAATGGGTCTGAACAAGTGATTTGTACATTATGTGCCTTAACTTACTGCATCCATAGAACTCATACCAGATACTGTCAATAATATTCCACCAACACGCTACTTGTTCATACTGCAGACAATAATCAGGCTATGAAGCTGTAAACTTCAGTTCAGGCTAGAACAGAACTTTGTGAACACTGAAAGTGCGAGTCCAGATTTTGCACAATTTTTGTTTACAGCAGATTCTAAAGTCAGAATCAACATCAGCTAATAGTCAGCTGAATCTAGTCCAGACTGCAAGTTATGAAATTTGATGAACAACTCATTTGTCCTATATCCCATACTGTTTCCTTCTAATAGAGAGAGATGCAGTATATCCAAGTGGGAAAAAAAAAAACACAGAAAGAAAACCAAAATAAAACAGGGCTTCACCTTCAGCCCTGGAAACTCCCACCCACAACCAGCTGTCTCAGTTTTAGACACATGGAGACAGTGAGGAGACTAATCACTTCTCACACATTTCTGTGGCAAAAGAAGTGCAATCAGAACACAGTCACCAGATACTCACATGCCTGTGATCACTGAAAGGTGCACATGCTGCCTGTGGTCGCCAAAGGAGTAAGGCTGAAAGGGGCCAAATCACAGAGCTGGTGAGGAACCCAAACAGAAGTTTGGTAACATAGTAAACTTAGCACTTCTAAACTCACACAACATTACTTCTTGCGAGTTCTTTGCATTTTTCCTCTCTAGAGGAAATGTTCCAAGTAAATGCAGAAGCATGTGGCTCTTTACATGTATTTAATTTACCTGCTGTTATTTAATTTACTTGCTGTTAGCTCCTAACGACTTGCTAATAGCCCCACCTTGGAAATCATAAGCAGATTGATGAGAAAGTAAATAAGCTCAGTGATCACAAACATGCACCATAATACTCAAAGGAAAATCAGAGGCTATTTTATGTATTAAAAAGCTATTTTATGGATCCATAAAACATGTACATAGACTAAATCCCAAACTCAGAAATGCTGGACTATATTTTAATGGTTTCTCAATTGAATTAAATAACAACATTTTTTCTTTTTCTTTAAAAATAAAAATCAGCTCCTATTACCATCTGTATTTCTACAACATTTTAAATCTAGATGAGGATGTTTCTATAATAGTACTATCCATTTAGAGTCAGTCATCTGACAGAAAACAAAAGCACTATCTCTATAAGGTTTTCCAATGCCTGTTTCCAAAAATAAGACATCTCTTTTGAGAGTGAAGGTTACCCATATGGTAGCTTAAACAGCAGATTTTTTAAACATGGTTACATGAAGAATGATTTTTAATAGCTATTTTCACATTTTTCTTCACAAGTGTCATACCTTTAGAACTTCCCTTACCCAAAGAGACCAACATTTTTCGGAGGAAAAAACTTTCTGAGTCAGACTTGACTTAAAATGTATTATATGCCCACAGATTTTGGAAGGTGTTCAAGATCATAACATAGAGAGCCATCAAATTTCAAACATATGATTTGGTTAGAAGGAAGTGGAAAAAAGTGATGGATTCAACCAAATTAGTAAATGTTATTCTCTTTTAGTGTCTGACAGAAATATGTATTGTTTTTGTGGAGTATATTTCTACCTTTGTGAGAAGATACAGTCTTCTTGATCCTAATTAGGATTATTTTTTCCATTCAAACTTTTAGGTATTGTTATGTATACTCTTCAAAGCTTTTTTTTTTTTTTTCAATGAGCTCTCAAGCCCTGAGACATACAAGACAGCCCAACTTTTTTATCACAGTGAGTTGCTGTTATATACCCCAATCTGGAATGAAGACTATGTACAAGGGGACTTCTAAATCTAGAGGATTTCTTCAGTGTGCCTAAGATTTCACCCTCCCAGCAACTCACTTTTTCATAACTGAAATCTGCTGTCTTCATAATGATTACTCCCTATATTTTGTTCAGCTTATTGAAAGTCAGAATACCAAAAATGATACCTATAGTCCATCAGCAAAAACTTTGTCAAAATCATCAAGAATTGCTAAGAAAAAAGTGGGAGGATGGAACCTTTTTGTGAGCTCATATACTAACTAATATTTTCAAACTACCGAAGAAGCAATGCTATTTTAATAAAAAATCACACTTAGCAGTAAACATCTCCAGAAATTATTCCACAGATAAAAATACAAAAACGTGGGGGGAAAAAAAATTTAAATTAGATTTGCTATAAAACCTCTGAGTGGAAATATGAGATTAAGTGTTCCTTATAGCAATCAAAAGAAGTAGCCACATCAGGGTATTGGCTGCTAGTCACCAAAAGTCTTATGTATCTGATCTCTAAATTGGAAAATCCTGAGGAGGTCAGCCTTGTCCAAGCAGAAATGCTTCTGAGTCTGAGTAGAAGGACTTAATAGTCTAGAGGACTAGGGGGCTTAGGGGTTTAAGTGTGTGCATTATGAGACAGAAGCTGTGGAGAGGTTCTTGAAATTGCAGTTTGGGATTTGAAAGCTAAATATTGTCTTAATTCCTCTTTCAAAGACAATTGTTTTTTTTTTAATATCGCTAACGAATTTTTTGGTTTTTTATTTCCCACCACAAGGCAGAAATACCAGAGTTTCTTCCATTATTCACACAATGTAAAGGAAATTATTAGGACTGCAAGATTTTTCAGACACAGAAGCAACCTGCCCTACGTAAGGACTGAAGATGAACCAATTCACCCCATAGCAGCTCCAGCCTCCCAAGCATCTGCAACTCAAACACTCACTTCAATGAGTGATAATGCATAAGCAATCCTGTGTGCAGTAAACTTGATGGTCACTCTGAGCAGACAATTAACACTCTACAAAATATTTGAAAAGGGCCTCAAAGGTAGTGAACCCTAGAGAAATAAGATATAATTCACAGTTGAGGAAAGCCATGGTCTTTCTGACAAAATAATTCCTAAACACTTACTTAGATACTCATATATGAAATACATATGTCCTTCTACATTCTTCATATGTGAGATTGTTTCAGTATAGATTAATTGCCCTTGCATGTGGAAGCCTGACAACAAGAAGTATACTGCAATAGTTCTGTAAACCACAGAGGAGAGATTTGCAGCATGCACCCTGAGCAGATACAAATAATAAATCAGCTATGATTCCTGAATTTACTGGACAAACACTGAAGAGACTCTGAAAAGCTACACAATGTAAATGAGCAAAAATCCACAATATTTAGTGGACTCTAACAACACATCTATGCATACTTCTGATGTGTAAAATAGTGAGATATTAAATATTAACAGAGGAATCAATGTATTTCCTTTTTGACCTAGTAGCAGTAAAAAAATCTTTATTCAGCATTGATGAAAATATTAACTTTTTCACTTCTCTGTCTAGAGTATTACAATCCATATTTATAGCTACTTCTGTTTGTAGATTTTTAGGACTCTGTAGTATACACTTGTAGTTTCACATCCTTTCAACTGTCCATAGGTAAATATATCACCTTTGAGGTGCTCATTTTCATAAACAATTATTTGTGCCTTTTCCTTATGAAATGCTGACCCAAAAGAGATTTCTCATGGTTTTTGTTAATTCTCTCTTAAACATTCATAAAACTACTTCTGAATATTATTAATGAAATTCAATTATTATTTATGCAAGTACCAGTTTGGGGCTTTTTCCTCATTTTAAATGTATTTGTCAAACTAAATTATATCCATTAGCTTTTTGTGAGTGACCTGACAATAGCCCCAGAAACACTTTTCACTTGCTGGACATACAGCTATGCCATGTTGTTTTGCAGACTGCTTGTATTAGTCACAGCTATGGGAATACAAGCAGCCCTTTTTTTCTGAGCACAGAAACTGCTCCCAGAGCCTCCTCTGTGGTTCCTGTGCAGTCATTGCTGCACCCTCACTGCTGCTGCTGGGTCCAGAATTGCCATCTCCTGCTTTGTGTGAGTCATTCTGCTGCACTTAGCTATCACTTTCTAATTGTGTGTAATAGCTCAAGAGATTGTGCAAATTCAAAGAACAGCCCACTCATAACTACCAGAGAATGTAGCCCCTAATGAATTAAATTAGATGGTCAGTGCTGACACAACCACAGGACAGTCCACCTCATCCCCTAATCTTTGGACTGGGGTACTGTACCAGTTCATTTCATAGGAGGCCTGTGAAAAAATGTGATTGTAAGTTTTCAGCCAGTTCTTTACTTCTAACACTTCCACTAACCACGTGGATCTTTGTGGTCCATGGCTCTTTGTGAGTGAGCAGATGGCAATTAAGCATTTATTTATGGGAGATGTAACAGACATGTCCCTGGCTAGGATACTATACACACAGTATAAAATGTCCAAATCTGTCAAATAAAAGAAAAGGTGCTGTAGTTCTGTGCTAAGAAACAAACAGCCTAACAACCTGATTTCCCCTCTCAATGTGCCATTATTAAACAACCAACTCAACTGAAAGAGTTTAAGAAAAACAGAAAATAAACTACATACAACAGAATTGTATATTAAGGGCTATTTATTTCTTCACATTGAAAAAAATCCTCTGCCCTACAATCCTCTGCCAGTGTTATTTCTTGATGCTACCAGAAATTGCTGCTAAATAAGTTTTTGATTGCCAGATTTGTCTGGTGTAATAGATGTGTGCAAGCTTTCTATTCGTTGTCATGTTGACTAACACATACTCAGGATTAAGAAAGCTGTTTCGTATCTCAGATTAAGTGTTTTCTAAAAAGTAGATAAAGCATCCAGCAGAAACCAGGTAATAAGTGGAGCATTTGAAATGAAGCAGTGAATTTTGTCAGCAAACTACTGTGTGTTTGATAAAGAGGTTGGACTGGAAATACAATTGAAAACTCAATTAAAAATATAACTGCTTGTGAAATTTGTCAGCAGATTTCTCCCAACGAAACACATTAAACACACTAGGAGGCAAATTTTAAATTTAAGACATATCCAAACCACTCCAGTGTATTTACTTGAGATTCCAGGAATCTCAACCCAGACCCTCAGGTAACCCCTCTGTACAGCAGTGTAATCACTGCATATTTCACAGTTTTGAAGTAGTCAAAAGTGTCCTTGAGGCTTTCTCAAAAATGCTAAGCCTGCTTTCAGAGTGCTTGTAAGAGTCATTAAGAGACACAAGATAACCAATACATTTTCTCCATCCTTGGAGATATTCAAAAATCTTCTGGACATTGTCCTGGCTGTTTGAGCATGGGGCTGGACCAGTTGGCCTCCAGGGGTCCCTTCCAATTTTCAGTACTTAGGGAAATTTAACATTAAAAATAATTTGTAGTACTTGATGCAATATCTCAACTTATCTGGGAACTTTTCATATTGAAGATAAAGAATCCATCAACATGACATACTTTACAGTGAACTGACAACTTTTTTAAAATGTTCACAAAAAGTTAGAAGATAAACATATTTTTTTAAATAATAGTTATTAAGCAACATTGGCCTAACAAGGCTACTATAATTGTCAACTTCTAAAACAGCTATGGTTTGCTATTTCTGTGTATCTTGACAGAAACTATAATTCATTTAACAAAGTTTTCAGCTTTTCTGAATCAACAGTTTAAAAGAATGAGTAAATCTTTCAAGAAAGCATCTAAGACAGAGTCACTATTCTTCACAGAAAAGTGTCTGTTAGAATTGAGGAAGGTGTATCTTTTCATCTATATTATTACATATGTACAAGCTAAAATGTAACAACTGAATCTGCTTCACATCAGACATCTTTCTGATCATCTTTTCAATCTTCTTTCAGCCATTTGTTTTTATTTCAGGATCAAAATTCTGTGCTCTTTAAGATCAATAATGCCTCTTCATACCTTTTGGGTCAGAAATTCCACCCAAATTGTATGAACACAGCCTAAATAAAAACTATCCAAGGAGCAGCAATTACAAATTTTACTGAGTTAAACCTACTGAAAGACATTGAGTAGTAACATCTCACATAATAGTATGTGAGAAATTACTAATCAACGACTAAAGTAAATTCAGAGCAGACGCTCATAAGTCTTTAATATAACGAATAAAATAGCAAATAATAGCAAATATTCAGGCCTTTTGAAGGAAGGAAAAAGATTTACATTTCTTTTTTCCAGTCTACCGGCTTTCAAACAATTCAAAGTGAAAGATTTCAAAGAATTTTGTATTTCTTTCCAAATCTTCATATGAGCCAGCTACCACTAAGGAGCATGGAACATTAGTGTCTTAATTTTAAATCTATTTCCATTTGTACTAGGGTTTTTCCAGTTGGTGAGGATATATTTAAAATTATGATTCTTTTTACATGAGAAAAAACACTCAGAGAATGAAAAAAAAAAACTTTACAAGGAAAGAGGGGGTGCAGAAGAGATATCCTTCTCCATCCTTGGCCCTTCTGGAAATGTTAGGTCTCATTTCCTGCCTCTGTTGTAACTCAGCTGATTCTCCAAGTTATGCCTTTTAATGCTTCCCAACACCACCAAGTTATTTCTTATACTTCCAACCTTGCATACTGTGATTCCGTTTAATTTACATAAACCATTTCCATTTTTAGAACATATTTATAAAGTCATTTACATAGCTGACAACTGCATTTCAGTGAAAGATTCAGAGCGTGGCTTCTGATCTCCTGCTAATTGAGGTTATACAGGCATTACTGATGTAAAAATAATAATGATACCTTGCAACTCAGTACAAACCTACTAATAATTCAGCTGTGGAAAGAAAATAATCTTTTCAAATCCATTAAATGTCATTAAAAATCCTTGTTAGTATTCCACTGAATAAAATCTTAACTGTCGGTGCATTATGGTCTCCTAGAAAGAGGTTTAATTATTTTGCTGATCGTTCACAGTATGCGCAAACAGTTTTATTTGACTTCAAGGTAATATTCTCCAGAGTCTTAGAAAGAAAAAAAGCTCTTAAATGATTGAAGGCAGTGAGTTGGACTATTGATTTACTAGCTAGAATTGATTACTATCAAAGTTCATGTAAGAGACGCCTGAAAACCAGTTTCGTACAAAACAGTTCACCGAAGAACATCAAAGTTAAGATGTAACAACTCATCTAATTAACCTCTTAGCAAAAGTCACCCCTAAAGGAACATACTCTCATTTTCATCTGCCTACAGTATTCACATGCCTTACGTACAAGTGTCCAGCAGGATTCAACAGCTTTTGAGAATTCTGCTGGGTAGGGATTGTTGAATATCTCAGCTCCCTCAGCATATCTACACAGCATAACTTCCTTGCTTTTGTATTTGTACTGACCATGCACAAGGCTTTCAGTAATTTCTATCCCTCCACATATTTTCTTCCAGTCGAAGGAGGTCTCTCTCCCTTCTTCCCCATCACTTCTCCAGGAGAGGAACCTTATCCTAGGAGCCTCCCAGTGACACTGTGACACTGCCTTCTGTCCCTGAATCCATTTGAACATAAGCCCTAGGTAACTGCTGTTGAATTTGAAAAAGCTTCTGGCCTTATTGGTGCTGAATTCCCACAAGTGTCCTGCAGATACCTGACTAGTGGAAAAACAACCCAATAACACACCACTGGAGGAAAAGGTGTTTTGCAAGTTCTTAAGCTTCTTAGGCTACACAAAAAAAAACCCGAACCAAAACACCAAAACAACCCTCCCCAAAAAAACCCCAAACCCTAAGGCAACAAACAAACAAACAAACAAACAACTCAAAACAAAACAAAACAAAAAAACCCTAAAAACCTCCACAAAACCAAAAATCCAACAGAAGAGAAAGATTTCATTGCCCTCATTGCTCACAGGAAAGCTTGGAGTAGACTACATGTCAGGCAGCTCCCAAGGCCCTCTCCTGCCTCTTCCTTCTCTCTCTGTTCCTTGGGATCAGCACCAAGGCTGCTGCCTGACTTGGCCAAGTGGAGACAACAGGTGTGCTCATCCCAGCACCCTTGCCATGGGTACCTGAGCAGCTGATGCTGAAGAAGCTCAACCTGAAACAGAAGTGAAATGTGCAGCTCTCCAGTCTTCAGTTCTCCTCCTGCAGAAACCCCTGAGCCGGTAAGTACATCAGGGTGCAGGGATCCTTCTGAATGTTTCTGGCTGTTCCCTCCCTGCTGGAACTGCCATAAGGGAGAGATGAATTTCCTGTTTATGACAATCACTGGGTGGGGGATGCAGGGAAGCTCAAGTGAAAGCTTTGAAAAATCAATTCATAGTATACAATAGAACAAAACCTGCTTATTTTTAACTGTCATCATCTAAATTTTCAGAAATTCTTACGAATCTGTTAAAGAGTGATTGATACTAAACATTTCTTTATAATTCCTAAAATGAGCTTTTGGTCCATAAATTATGCAATTCCTAAGAATAGATTCTTATTGCCAGTAAGTGCACACACAGAATTTGTATCTACTCCATAATAAAACATGACCTTGAAGAGCCTCACACAAAAGCTCTTTGTATATAACTGTTTGGTGATGTGTGTGAACATGGTTTTGCAAACTTGTGTGCACATTCTGTGGTGGTTTTTTTTTCATAAACTCGACATTTCAGTGCAAGAACATCAAAACAAAGCATATAGTTTCTTTTATCAAATGTACATTATTTCTAGCAAAAGAAATTTCTTTTTATTATTATACATAGATATAATATATATTTTTATATTTTTAAAATATATTTATGTATTTCTATTCAGTTTGCACGTCTATATATTTTTCCTTCAAATGGCTTCCCTGTTGCTAAAATGTGGCATAAATTTAATGCTCACAGTAGGATAACATACTATAGGAGCCATAAGAGTTATAAGGCATCTAGGAGAGCTGTGGTGCCTTTCTAGAAAACACACAAGATGAACCATATCATCTGACTCTATTGTAATGCAAAAAAGGATCATTTCTCTCCCACTGACTCTGAGGAAGGAATCATGTCTCCCTATTTAATCCAGATGATAGATCGGGTCATTCATTTCTACTGCAACAAAAATAGTGGACATCATTCTTTCACTGACTATGAATAAGACTTTTCTTTGCTAAGCCACATTTCAAGGCATTAGAGCACATTAGTAAAAATGATTAAATAAACCTCTTAACATCCTTGGCAAGAAATTAACATTTTAGTGACAGGGAAAAAGAAGAACAGAGATGTTTTTGGCTCCATCCTAGAATTTATTTTCAAAGTTTAGAATCCAATCATCCTCCCTCTCCATCCTGTATATCACTTTCTAGGAACATTTTCTGAGCTGTCATTTGCACTTTGTGCTGCAAGAGAAATGAGGAAATACTGCCCCTTTTCCAGCAGCAGCATGTGAGCACACACTGAGTCTCACTTCTCGTGTACTACCATGTTAGGAGGCAGAAACCTAGAATTAGAGCCAGACCTGCTCTATTTTGTGTTTCCTGTGATTAATAAAGACCATGAGTCATACCCGGGAGAGGTGGATTCAGTGCCTTGTGCACACGCACATTGACTTGCACAGACAGAGCACACGCTGGATATGTTACACTAGCACCAAACCAACTGCACACCAGCGGGGGCTCTAGTCTGACATCTGGCACAGGATGAGCTGACCTGTATGTGCCAAGCACATGCCAGGCACAAGAACCAGGTGCCTCAGACCTGCCGTTTTTGCTGTCTGGTTTTGCGGGTTTTTCCAGGCTTCTTTCTGTTACTAATTTCTTAAGAACTGTAGTCTCTGGAAAAGGCCTGAAGCAATTTGGACAATGCATTTGGACAATGTTCTCAGGCATGTGGTGTAAATCTTGGAGCTGATCTTGTGAAAGCATTTTAACTCAGGATATTCTGTGATTAATGTACAGTCAATCACATTATATTTGGTCATGATTTGTCAAGATACAGAAAACTGCATCTTGTAAAACATGATCCTGTGGCCAGAATCATCCCTACTTTTGCTGTGGTCTGTGATCTATACTGACCTATGAAGAAGGAATGTGGTCTGAAGTTTATCCTGCTGACACCACTGAGCAGGAAGCCATCAGAGGAGCTTTTGAAGCCAGATCCATGACCATGTATCCTGTTAGGAAATATGAATTCTAACTGGAGCACTTGTATACTTCATTAAGTATTTCCTAAAGCATAGCTTTCACACCCATATGGAATACATAACTTAAAAGACAGTCATATTGAATAATAGCTTTTATTGTAGTGAATGAGATTATCCTAATAATCCCATTTAAAGAAAGAGTATCTTTATAACTAAAGACTCATGAATATGAAATTCAGATATGCTGTCTACATTTTCTTTTACACTAGTGGAGTTTATGGACATTCAGAAACGCTCTAGTAAACGAATATTTGTATTTTAACTCCACGTACAAGTAATTAGCATTTGGATGCAACTCAAGGACATCACTCTGAGTGGAATTTGTTTTGTCTAGTGTTCTCTCCATCCTTCCTGAACCCTTCCAAGAAAAGATATGCTTTAGAAACCACCAGCCTGACTCTTTCCTTTGATTCAGGATTTTGGGGAAGAGATTTGGGTTAGAGGGTTCAGTTAAATAATTGGATTCTAGGTAAAAGGATTCAAAAATACCAACACATATTTACTCAGCTATGAAGAACTACAGATTATTCAAGGGATATCTGAGCAGCAGGGATTTCAAATGGTGTTGACTAACAGGGACAAATTGAATAAGGCCTCCTTAGCAAAGCATAAAAGGGAAGGAAAAAGAATTTAAGAGACTTGCTTAATTTGTCACAACACAAACAGCAGGGAATGGAGTTCCAGCAGGTCAAGGCCAGCACTGAGAGTAAAAGACAGAAGAGCAGTCCAGCAGACTTTGAGCTGTAAGACAGGACTCAATCCACAATGCAGCACCAGATGGTGCACCCTGAACCAAGGAGCGACCCACCACTGGACGTGGGCTGTGGGCCTCAAGCCATCCACAATAGGATGCAGGTTTTGTGCACTTGAACTGGAGTTAAATGGGGTAGAAACCTTTAACCCTATCTCCAAACCTTTTGCCTAACATGGTCCCTAAATGATAGAGGATGGTGGTTATTGTCCAAGTGTGGGTTTCTGAGTACAGTTTGTGAAAATGTAGATGGTTTGTGTGTGGTGGCATAGATGTGTAGAATATAATTTAATTTGAACTCATAAATCAAGTCCTTTTTGACCACACAAATGATGATGACTTTTCAAGTTATTTTCAAGTAAATATTAATTCTGTTGGTGAATGGTCTGCCAGAGAAGGAATCTTTTTTCATGGCGTAGCATAAAACATAACCTAAGTTTGATTTTAGCTACATTTACAGAGAACCATGAAGACAACCTATGACTTTTAGCTCTGAAACACAGTGATTCTTTCTACACTATAATTACTTCAGTCTTTGATCCCATGCCATTAAAAATGATGTAATTTTGTTATTAGTTTCATCAAAAGTTAGATATTTTGCTCAGATTTTCAGTACGTAAAATCAGCTTTTTCTTAGAAATGTATTGAGGCATCTTTGGGGAGAACAATGCTACACTTTCTTCCAGTTTGCTACACTGCATCAAGCAAACAATATAAATACAGAAATTAAATATATATTCTTGTGGCCTGGTGTAGAGCTACGCAGACATACAATAAAACTCAGAATGAGCCATCACAGGACAGGAAGTCACACGTCCCATTAGCACTGTGCTCTCTTCAGCACAGGTAATTAACCCAGCTGCTTCCATCCAACAGTCTAAGAAAATGGTCTTTATAAAGGTGCTTTGAATGGGCAATTTGCTTATAACGTTCTTTCTGGAAAACAGGTGGCTCACAAGAGCTTTGCAGATTTATGCTCAGGCATTAGCTTCTCTAATCAGTCATCAAATAAATTGGTCTGTGCATGATTTGTTGACTTGTGAAAAAACAAAAGAGAGTTCTCTTAGGAAGGAAGTACATGATAGTTTGCTTTTTTATTCTTAAGTCATTCTTTAGTGGCCAAGCACAGAGCTCGCTCCAATTCCCAGGAATCTTGATTAACATTCCCAGTTTTGCCTTGCTGGACAAAGAAACAAGCTGAAGTCTGCTCCATTTGTCTTGAAAAGTATCCTGTAGGAAAATTCCCTGCAAAAGTCTGCAAAATAGCACTCCCTTCACTGAAACTCATTTTGAACGAAGTCTCTGTTTTTATTGAATTCTCTGCTTTAACTGGTGAAAGCCTTTCCCACATATTTGAAAGGTCAAAATAAACATAACACAAATCATCAAATTACTATTTAATTGCATCTTACGGAGGATTGGGACTGTGTGCTCCATTCATCCCATACATTTTTTCTACTGAAATGAAAAATTACTTTGACTTCCATTTTTTATTTTAAATGTATTAGTCCTCCTCTTTAGACATTACAGTTATTAATGCTCTGGCTGCTGCCATGGCTCTGAATTCTTATCACTCACTCAGCTGATATTATTACCCCGTCAAAGCTGACATCAGAAATGGTACCTTAATATTAGAGAAAGAAATCATGACTGGAATTATTCATAGATTACACAGCATACACTACGCGGGAGACAAAGAATCAGCAGAGGTGGATTTTTAATAAAAATTTATAGCCTGATCTAAAGTCAATACAAAAATTCTCCATGACTTCAGTAAATTTTGGTACTAGCCCTATGTAATGAAATTTAGGAGGGAGACAGCAGTTGTGTCCATAACCTCTCTTCTCTATTTTGATGTAATTTAACAGAACTGACAAAAAACTTATAAAAATACAGCAGATATTTCGGGGTGTGTTCCCTGCAGAATCAAAGAGGAGCCAGTTTACGATACTAAAAAGCAACTGAAGGAGAGAACAAGAACAGAATAATCACAGTATTTTTGCAATGAAGTAAATAATGATTATAATTACATTATATTGTGCATGAGCTAATATAAGGCTCAATACTTCCCTAACAGAACTTACATCAAAGTGAGAAGAAAGGTGCCTTCACTGTTAATAAATTTAAAAAGTGTTGTAAAGATGAAAAAGACCATACTTTCTCACTAGACACTTTCTGCTGATGCAACTACAGATATTGTTTCTCTTTCCCCCAGGTGGTTCTCTGCTGCTGATATATGTCTGACAAACCAACCTTCCTGAGGGACCTCTACTGTGACTGTAAAATGGAGATGATACTGAAATCAAGAAAAAGAAAATAGTGTGGAATGTGTTCTGCCACAACTCTATATAAATACAAACTGGAAATTTTGCCCTAAGCATATTTACTGAGTTGTAAAATCTTATTGTAGGTTTGTGTGATTTTTCAACCTGTAATCATACACATATGCAAAGCTATGAGACAGGAAGTCTTCGTAACTACAAAGTGTTAATGATCCTCTGAATCTGTGAATGAAAAGGCTTAGGATGACTAGGCAGGGATAAATATGATAAAATATATTCAAGGAAGCTCCTCTGATTCTCAGCAACATGGTTTTATAAAAGATTACAGGAGTTCTCAGAATTTTGTCCAGGTAGAAATCTTCTTGGTTCTCTTCTGAAAACAATGAAAGGCCATTTTGGCAGATATTTGATAATTGTCTTATTAAAATAACATCATATTAAAAAATTACTTAGAGTACAAAAGGAGATGAAATAAGTCCTTATTCCAGAAGGAAGGTGCCAGCTATGATAGAAGTGCTTTAAGACCAGAAACAGCCATAGTTCTCTTTGGCAGTATTTAATAAAGTTTTGAATCATCATGATGGGTGACACCAACAGGTTTGTTGGTACTTGCAGTGATGTACATGTCTCATCATGAAAGAATTTGAATGACAACTGCACATACTGTTCCTCTGGTGACTTGGATGGTTAATTCTTTACTTGACAATCTGGGTGGAAATGCACAGCAGCCTCCTTCAGACATTTAAAATCTTACAGAAGGTGTGGTTTTACAGAGTATTGGGTTTTCTTGATGTCATTATTTGGAGAATACAACCAGGAAGAACAAGGCTGATGACATACTAAGCCCACTATCAGCTTTGTCAAATTAACAACACAAGAGCAAAGTCCTAAATTATTTGACTGGGTTTGTTGGAACAGAAGCGTTTTGAAAGCTCTCATTTGCTAAATAGTCTTAGAACAAACCAAGATATTAATTGAAAGGATACTGATGAAAGATGCTGATGTTACTCCTTTTTGAAGATATTGAAGGGTTAATTAACAGTCTGTTCTCTTGTGCTGTTTCTCTGTCAATAATGTTCAGTTTTATTTAGAAATGTCAGCTGTTATTTAATTGCACAATGGATCAAGATTTAATCGGCAAGAGGGTTTTTTATTAATTGAAAATTACTGCTTAACAAAACAGTGGTTGAAATATTGGATACTAAACATTATATCATGTGATATCTGCTTTTTAACTTGCTAATGATGCCTGTGACTAGTCAGGCTGTTTTCACAATCTATAATTGTTTTAAGTAGCAAGTTAATAAAGCAGACTGTAAAAACTTGCTTTTTAAACATGTAAAAACACTGAAATTCTTGTTACTTACTTAATAATTTGATTAAAAACATGTCATTATTATTTATACCATGTTAGTAAGAGTCATGGGTTTTCAGTTGTGTATTGGAAGACTGATTTTACAGGATGTTTGAATCAGATTCCCTGTGGGGGTGTTTTTTTTTTTTTTTTTTTTTTTAATTGCTTTTGCAGTGGAGTCATGGAGTAATCCAGTAATAAAATCTATGGGCTGTTTGCTATATAAATGTATGCATCTATTTCAATTTAAGTCACTAAAGAGAACCAGTAGAAGTCAGGAAAAATGTAGCAATGATAGGACAGTTGGTAGGGTATGTGGAATGGTCTTCTTATAAAAGACATAATTTTTGGTTTTTAAACAGTAAATTGTTCACTAATATTTTGGGAAAAGGCGACTGACATGCACATTGCCTCAGCAGGGTCTCTGACAATGACACACCTATAGCAGGCTACTATCAAAAGATTGTAAAAGCATTGACAAGACAGGTAAGCTTGCAGGCTTTTTTTTTTTTTTTTTTTTTTTTTTTTTTTTTTTTTTTTTTTAATGTGCTTTTTCAAAATGTGCTTTTTCTTCCTGCATGTTGTCACTGGTGCACAAGACATTGATGAGTCACTCATTTAAAACCACTTGCTGACTACTCATTTAGGCTTCCTGGCAGGAAGAACTGCAGATGCCAGGGAACAGCTGCAGCCACACCTGCTCGATACCCATGCACAGCTGGTTTGCAAGGCTGAGGAGTTCAGGGCATCAGGGCACGGTCTCCATGCAGGGAGCTGCCAGGGGATGGGCTAGAAAGCCAACAGCAGTACCACTAATCACATCAACAGAAAAATTGTATTTATTTCATGGACTTGTTCAGTGAAATCATTAACATGAATACAAGCCACTCCATGGAAATATAACATAAACATAGTGAAAATTGATGACTCCCAGTCGACCTCTGTGTCCAGCCTCTGCTGTGAGATGGAATCATGATTTCCTTTTTGTAATGCCAGGAGATCTACAGATTTAACATTCCTATGAGGTACTTCCAGTGTATGAAAAAACATCAATTCAGTATGACTAAAATGGATGTGAAACATTAATCATGTCAGTACCATTTTCATGCTTTGTTGTAAGAAACTGTAGAATTAAATGTGATATTTATAAGCTGCATATAGACTCAACATGTTATTTCACATCATAAAGAGATTACATATCTATACACTAAGAGTTGTGAATACCTTACATGTGGTTAATTTGGATTTTATTCTACAGAAAATGTAAGTAAAAATGAAAAATGAGCCCCTTAACATGAATTATAACTACAATCCTTGTCGAGAGATATACATTTTACCTAGTTATATATAAAAATCCATGTTTACTGAAAAATGGAAGATGAGTTGTGGGAAGGAAAAAGGTGTCACATAATATGTAAATACTGTAAAGACAAATATTTTCATATAGCAATGTCACCAGATGCAATCATTTTCTTGGATGGTGTATGAAGACAAAAATGTAAATAAAATTACATCTAACAGAGAGAGAGTCAGGTCAACTGTTATGAAAAGACATTTCCTACTGCCTCCTAAAATTTCAGTTTTAACTCTGATTACTTGTTCTATAGACTGTCACACAATCCCGTCTTCAGAAATTGTGATGATGAGACCATTGCTCCGAACAGAACCCTAGTTCAAATCTGAAGCACTCAGGAAGGTTTTCTCAGAATCTGTTAATTTTCTGTAAATTTTGGAACATCTAAATTTTGCTGCTCTACGCATGTAATCCTTTAAGAGACCTCTTTGTCCCAGCAAGGTAACAAATGTCTGCGAACTTCAGATGGTTTTACCTCAAAGGGCTACATCTTTGACCTTCAATCTGATCATAGCACCATTCCCCTCTTTGAAACAATTGATGCATTTCCCTGAACTGCTGTAAATCAAATCTCAGGTTATCAGTAATGGTAGCTAGCAAATTCCTCTAGGAATTGCTGAGTTCCAGACAGAATCCCACGGAGATTAGCTTCACAGTGAGCATTACAGGGGACAGCTCTGCAGCTCATTTCTTCTCCTTGGCCTTCTCTTCTGTTTTAGATGGGGGAAATGATGCTGTACTTGAAATTTTGGATAAACTGCTTAAATTATCAAAAATTAAATAAAGAGTAATGTTCTATATTAACTAACTTTACTCTTTGTAATGTTGCTTGAGACATAGGCCTCCAGAGGTGACAGAGAAGTAGATAAATCAGCAGCTTCTCAGTGTCTGTCCTGAAGTTAGACAGATACAAGGCTCAGGTCTGAAATGCACTTCCACAAACGGAGAGAAAAGAAATGCTGCAATTATTTGTGGGATTATTCACTGCAAAAGGAGACTTGGGGTGTCTTACAACAATTACACAGGAGGTCAGCACAATGCCAACAGGATGCTATGGGCCTTCTTATTAACCAGAACTATTTTATTCTTCCTCCTACAACTCCACCTGCCTGGGTGAAGATTCCTGGCGCACTGCAAGCTCACTGAAGAAGGAGCTGTGGTCTGTGTTTATATGCCTTGTACAATGCAAGTAGGTCCTGGTGCAATGCTGAGGGTCCTAGTTCCTACCAGAACACAAACACCAGAGCAAACAATGAAAAGGCAGCCTGTTGGAGCTGGAAAGGCAGTTCAGCTTCTTTAGTCCAGTGGACACCACACCTGAAATGGCAAACTCTGAACGGGTTCAGTGGTGTTTGCTTTACATTGCAGTACTGACAAATCCTTCTGGTATCATCCTGGCAAATAAATTCAATTCCCTGGTGTAGAGTGAATCACATCTTTCACATAGGCAGACAAAACCCATATATGCTAAAGCATTGCAAGGGGTTAACGAATGGAGGAGAAATTATCTTCGAAAACAAAATTTAAATAATTCAATAATAATGTAATCTTCAAGTTTCCAGGATAAGTATCTGTATGCTGCATTGGCATGCCTGTTACTTCTAAATAAACGGCGGAGAGGAAAAAAGGAGTGAAAAGCTGCTCTCAGCGTTTAATTTTCATTGTTTCGCAGTGTGTTACGGCCCTCGGCCGGACTACAGCCCCCAGCAGCCCCCGCGCGGCCCCGCCCCGCCCCTGCGCGCACCCGGCGGGCCGCG
>VWZU01012531.1:1317720-1405001 GCA_013397095.1 Sterrhoptilus dennistouni
GCTTTGGCGGGGAAAGGCCGGCGCCTCTGCCTCTGCCTCTCCTTCTGGCCCGGCTGGATTTACGGAGCAGCGCTGGAGATTGTGTTTCATCAGAGAATCATAGGATTTGGTGTGGAAGTGATTTCAAAGACCATCGAGGTCCACCCCGTCTCCTCCCCCATGCCGTGACACCTTCTTCTAGATCAGGTTGTTCAGAGGCCCATCCAGCCTGGCCTTGAACACTTCCAGGGATGGGGCATCCACCACTACTTTGGGCAGCCTGTTCCAGTGCTTCACCACCCTCGCAGTAAAGCATTATTTTCTAATATTGCATTTAAACCTACTGTCTTTCAATCTGAACCTATTCCCCTTGTCCTATCACTACATGCTCTTGTAAATAGTCTTGTCCTTTTAGTTGTGATGTTGTTCAGTTATTCTAACACTTGAGCCATGTTCCCATGGATAGGCAGCTTTGTTGCTCTCTGTAAAGTGCTTTCCAAATCTGTATGTTTTCATGCCATGTTTAGGGAGTAAAAACTCAACAATCCCAACTATTATAAATTTATTACAGATATAATCTGGTGCAAATTGAGAAATCTTTGCAGAATTCCTGCTGAGTGTTTTAAGCAGCTTAGGCCTCATTTTTCAGCCAGCAGTCATGTTGATGACTAGAAGGAAACTTTGAACTCCCACGTCATGTTCTGCAACCATGTGGGTGCTGTGACGGCACTGTAAAGCTTAGGAGGTGTTGACACCTCTGAAATGTATGACTGAGTTCTGGGGCTTCCCCCTAGGAAGTACTTAGGGCTCAAGCAGGTGTGTCTGACACTACCCTGGATTTACTCCTACACTTCAGGTTTGTATTGTGCAGTAGTATTTTCATGAAATAAAACAAATCTTGGGAACACTTCTTAGTGAATCAAGAGAGGCGTTAGTATATTTATCATTAAAAAGTGGGCATTTGATAGTGCTTAGGTCTTTGGTCCTTTCCTTTGTCAGACTGACAGCTCCCTCTTGGTTGGAGTGAAGCCACCCAGCTGTGTGCTGTTCCTGAAGAGGGGGTGTGTGTTTATGCAAGGAGTTCTGAAGAAAGAACATGCCTGCTTTTAGGCTGTCTCTGGCAAACAATGCCTTAAGGATCATCCTGAAACTGCTTTTTAAAAAAATCTTCTGGAAGGTGAAGCAGAACACTTAAACATCTGTTATCAACTGCAGTAAAATTTTCTGCCTTACCTTTCAGCTGTCACTGCAGAACTATTTTTTTGTTTAATAGGCTGGAAATAGAAGCTGGGCACCAGCAGCTCTGCAGTTGTCATCAGCTGCCTGATACCTCTTTCTTGGCCTGCAGTTATGTTTGGTCGTGTCCCTGGTACCTGTCAATGAGCAGTGCAGCAGGACAGCCCATAGAACTGCCAGGCTGAGGTTTCTGTGCTTCCCACGAATAGTTGTAGCCAGGCTTCTTCCCTGTGCTTCCTGTGACATAAAAAGAAGCAGCTGTGCCTGTTGAAGAGCTTTGGAGCACTTGTTCATATCTGCATTGTCACAGTCCATTTAAGAGATCACTGAAGAGTTTCAGTGGTTTGGAATGAAGCTGTATGGTTTATTAACTTAGAATCATGTGTCACTTGGTAGGAAGCACTGTAGTTAGATGCACTTGTAAAATCAGACAACAACAAAGTGAGAACAACCCAAACTCTATAAATCATAACATTTTAGTTACATTTCTGTGTTAGGGATTGATACTTTTAATTTATGTCAGGGTAAAAGGGCTTCTTGACTCACTGTGATGAAATAAAAACAGACATTTCATTGCAGTCTACAATTTCCTTGTGAGGGGAAGAGGAGAGGCGGGCACTGATCTCTTTGGTGACCAGTGGAAATACCCAAGGGAGTGGCCTAAAGTGTCAGGGGAGGTTTAGGTTTGATATGAGGAAAAGGTTCTTCACCCAGAGGGAGGTTGGGCACTGGAAGAGGTTCCCCAGGGAAGTGTCACAGCACCAAGCCTGACAGAGTTCCAGAAGCGTTTGGACAACACTGTCAGGCACATGGTGTGACTCGTGACGATGGTCCTGTGCAGTGCCAGGGGCTGGACTTGGATGATTCTTGTAGGTCCCTTCTAACTCAGAAGATTCTGTGATTCAGTCCTGTTGAAGATGTGTCTAGCTTAACTTACAGAGTAACAATTAACAAGTACAAATGAAAAAAATTTTCATTACTTAGATCTAAAGGATGGCTTAATGGATATATATATCAAAACAGTATTGTAATGCTCTATTTTAAAATATTAATATCATGTATGCCAAGCATACAGAAGCTTTCTGAGACAGAGCTCTCAACGTGCATGTGGTTGATGCCTCTTCTCTTTTTCCTCAAAACCAAAAAATCCACCCAAACACAAAAGTCTTTAAAGTGTATTTAAAAGGCATTCAATTTTAGTGTGCCACTCTGACTAGGCAAGAAAATATTTACTTATATTTAAAAAGTATTAATGTTATAACTGGATTATTAGTTGAATTAATCTAGTGGAATTTTTATCATAAAGCTTATAGTAGTTCTTTTCAGGTTGCCTTTCTAAATCTTTATGGCTCTTCATTGTTTTCAATTCTTAGATTGGAGGTCTAAGACTGATTTTTGTCTTGAGTGGACATGACTTTAATTCTCCTGTGCCCATGCTGCTGTCCAACTGCTGTCTGTAGGAAATCTTTATCAGAGTCTGGAGGAAGTGAATGTGTGGGGCTGAGCAGCTTTCATTCCCTTCTGCCCCTCATACTGGGCTGACTCAGTTGTCTGGATGACAGTCCTGAAGCTCCATCACCCAAAAACAAAGGCAGGAGTGAGAACAGAACTGCAGAATGGTGACTGAAACAGCAGTGCTCTGCTCAGAGGCCTGCCTTCTGCTCTAGGGTCTTGTTTATAAAGAAACTCGTGTGACCATAGTATAGTTTGTCCTTTAAATGTGTGATCAAGTGATTTTTTCTTTGTCAGAGAATGGTCTCAACTTCCCTATTTTCAGTTTGATTTGCCTCGTGTAATGGCCTCAATGTTTTGTTCACATCTCCATGAAGTGCCTGGATTGATTTCCATAGAACTCATCTGAAAACACTATCAAGAAAAACCCCCCAGCCATTCCTCAGTTTCTCTTATTTGCCTATTGAAGGGTAACTTATGCATTTAAAAAAAGGTTGAGTCCCTGTTCCAGGAACATGCAGAACACTTGCTCCAGTGGTGTTGTCTCTGACTCCTGCCTGCTGTGTTTACAGGGGATGCAGCAGCTGCAGGGAGCTATGGCTACACCAACAGTGGCTACAGTGTCTATGAAGAAGAGAATGACAGGTTAACAGAAAGTCTGCGTACAAAAGTCAGTGCCATTAAATCGGTACGTATTGAACTACAGTATTGAATTCAATTACATGGATCAGGGAAGCAGCAGACTTAGTTTAAGACAGAAATTTAAAACTATGATGTGTTAACCTGGTTGGATGTCAGGTGACCACCAAAGCTGCTCTATCACTCCCCAGGTGGATGGACAGGGGAGGAAAAAGTACAATAAAAGGTTCATGCATCAAGGTAAGGGCAGGAAGAAATCACTCACCAATTACCATCATGAACAAAACAGACTCAGCTTGGGGAAATAAATTTTTTGACAGTCAAATCAGTGGGGTAATGAAAAATAAAAGACTTAAAATGCCTTGCCACTACCTTTCCCTTTTTCCTAGGCTCAACTTCATTCCCAGTTTTCTCTACTTCATAACTCTCAGTGTGCAGGGGAACAGGGAATGGGAGTTGCAGTCAAAAAAAAATGTAATGTCGAAACAGCTCTTGGAAATAGCATGCTGATATCCTCTGAAGGAAAAACATCTGGTGTTCTGACAATTCTGAGTCCTTTTGGATTGAGGACTTCTTTCAAACAAGTCTAACTGAAAGACAGCTCTGAGATTAAAGTTGTGTGGATTTCTTGTTCTTAAAAGCTTAAAGTTTTATAAAGCACATTCTACTGAACTTTTTAGGCCTGAACACACTAAGTCTTACTGGTAATACTTGCTTAAAATTGGTTTAATGTCAAAGAGAAATTAAACAGGTTTAGAATAAGAATTTGGAATAAGTTAAGGGGTTAAAAAAAAAAAAAGCTTTGACCTTTCTTACCAAATTTCCTTTCTTGTCTCCTGCTGTGGTATGTTACATTTCAAAATCCGTGTATGTCAACAGAGCAGTTCATGGTGCCCCAAGGAGCTTTTTCTGGAGCTGCATCTTTTAGTGCAGTGGGATAATCTTCCAAGCAGCCCCATGTAAAATCAGTTTCACTCTTGACTGAAATGCATCATACGAGATAATGAGATTCAAGTTTTGACATGTTAAAACAAATGGGTTTTGGCTAATCCAAAGCATGGGGGCCTGGAGTGTATTTCCCTCTATCCCAGGAGTTGAGCAGGTTGTTCATGGCCCGTGTGCTGATAACAGAGGAACAGCTGCTAAGAATCAGGCTCAGTGCCAGTTCTCCCTGTTTAACTCCAGAGCTGCTTTAAGCCAAGGCTCTTGTGGCTGGCTCCCACCCTTGTGATGTTGCAGCTGTGTTGCAGCTCCAGCTGTGCCTGATCTCTGATTCCAAGCCTAACCTGACTGCATTTTGTGGATTGACCTGGGACCTGTCTCAGGTCTGCCCAGGCCGTTGTTGGCCCTGGTCGCTGTCTCAGGACTGTCCTGTGCAGCTTTTCCACTTTGTCCTGCAGCGCCTTCTGTTCTGTGACACAAAGCAGAGCAGGGCTACACAAGTTCACTGAAGAAAGTCCCCTTCATAGCACAGCAGCAGCTTGTCAAGAGATGTTTGTAGGTTACAATTGTCAACTCCAGCAACACTTTGAGTCAAACAAATGCTCATGGTTCTGTCTGTCATGTGCCAGCAGTTTTAACAGTTGTTCCAGGAAATGGGTAATTGCTGCTTCAGACTTGACTAGATCTTGAGTTTTTAAAAGTCTTTGCAATAATTCAAATAAGACATTATTTGGAAAAGAGGAAGAGGAGGACTGAGTACTTTCTGTGACTCTTTAGACTCATCTAGTCAGCTGAAAAATCTTTATTTCCTTAAGGGTTATTGACAGAATACTGTGCATGTTGTTTTATGAAAATATCAGGTATTGCTTTCACTAGGGAAATGCTAGTCATGTCACGTATTTTGACTGGGTTCTCTAATCTATGTATTAACCGATTACTCGTATTTCATACTTTTGGGGTTTTTTTTATAGCTTTCCATTGAAATTGGAACAGAAGTTAAAAACCAGAATAAAATGTTATCAGAAATGGTAAGTATCGAATAATGAGCTTTCATTAAAAATGGGTCAGGATTAGAAGTTAATAATGTAAAGCATCCTGTCTTTTATTATGAACATTGGTATTAAAATGTTGACAGCCCATTGTTGACTATAACATGTCACTGATTTGTCAGCAGTATCAGTATTTCTGTTCAAAAAGATAAAACATGCACATATATTGTTCTTAAGATAAAACCAAGATTTTTATGCTTCAGATACAAGTATAGGTTTTCAATTAGCAAATGTCTAGTATCATTAAAAAGACACTTCTACATTTAATTGTATTCAAGAATAGAAGAAGGAGGCCAAAAATAAGGGAGTCAGAAATGCCTTTTCTGCTTACACTTTGCTTTGGCTTAGGGCAAAAATAGCACTGGATAAATGGGTGAAAGTTTTTCCTGGTTAATTTTTGCCTCTAAAATAATTTGAGTTTTGGAAACTTTGAAAGAACAGGGAAAACTATATTTAGTAAGCTGTAAGGGTACTTCTTTTCTCAGAGTAACATGTTTTTTGTTCTTTGCTTGTTTTGTTTTTGGTTTTTTTTTTAATGTAGGAGAATGATTTTGACTCCACGGGTGGACTTCTAGGTGCAACTATGGGCAGACTGAGAACACTCTCCAGAGGAAGCCAGACAAAGCTATTATGCTACATGATGCTCTTTTCATTATTTGTTTTTTTTGTAATATACTGGATTATTAAACTGAGGTGATGCATGTTGCCTCTGGTTTACATTGATTAATTTCAACTGCAGTCTTAGTTAATGAAGACATTGATTTAAAGTGGCACATTTTGTGGATAAAACAC
Source organism: Sterrhoptilus dennistouni (assembly GCA_013397095.1). Classification (NCBI taxonomy): domain Eukaryota; kingdom Metazoa; phylum Chordata; class Aves; order Passeriformes; family Zosteropidae; genus Sterrhoptilus; species Sterrhoptilus dennistouni. The sequence goes on from VWZU01012531.1 coordinate 1,323,810, forward strand.
AGTGAAATTGTTGTAAATTGCATTAACAATTAATGCGAAGTTATATATAGTTTTCTTAATGTATCAGGGTTTTTTCATCATCCCCTGTTTTGGGGAGATTATTTGTAAATATGCAGAAACTGCTAGTGTAGTGGGATGATTTTTTTAGGGGAAAATAGTTTTTAGAATTGATTGAAAAAAATTAAAAGAACAATGGTTATTTGAAAATGAAATAATTGCAGAATTTCAAGGCTTTCTTTTTAATTCTGGGCCATGCTCTAAATTAGAGCTCCAGTTCCAGGCATGTAGTAATTTCGATTGCAAAAGCACAAAGAATATATGGATCTTTCTAAATAGATCTTACCTGTGGATTTTTAAAAGGCTGGCCTGAATCTAGCAAATGTAATAGTGGTACCCCCAAAAACTACTTTTGTGGTTAGATCTGATAATGTTTAAATAGCTTAAACTACTTAGTAGTTTAAGTAGCTTGTTTTGGCAAGAAGTTACTTAAAACTGGAATTTTATTTTTTAATTTAAATGTGACATCACATCTACTCTTTTAAGCAAATGTCTTTCATCATTGGGACCAGCCAATATGGACCCAGTACAAATATTTTCTTTATGTTTAAAGTATTTAAAACTGAAATGATTCCATTGAATCACCTGAACTTTTACTATTAGTATGTTTACTTTTCAATTAGTGATAGTTCCTAAATCTACAATGCATGATGTCTGAAATACAATGGCAGATATTTTAAATTTTATAATAAAGTATATTATGATGAATTTGTTAGAGGTGCAGTCACATTAAGGTACTTTATTTTGAAGACTTAGCTTTGGCTCACCAAGTAGTTTCTAATCATTGAGGCTATTACATTGCTGAGTTTAACATTCAAAAAAATTAAGTTTCCTAGATATTGAAGTTTTATCTACAATTTTTGAAAAACTTTTCTAGAAATATTGTATTATGTGTTACCATTAATAACCAATTATGAACTTACAAATAAAGTGTCCTGTAGTGTTATCCTAGGTAGTGGTGTTTATATACATTTTTTTCTACTGTAGAAGACTAGTGTATTTTTTTGGAAATGGTGCTGTATTTAAGGGGCAATTTTTATTTTTTAAATCAATAATACAGGCTGCCTCTTCCAGCTTAAAAGGCTGTTTTAGGAAGACTTTAAGTAATTATGGACAGTTTTCATATTAAAGTGTTTATTTTTAATATTTTTCTTAATAATTATGCACAAAACATAGTACATTGCTGCTTAAGTTCAGGCCTACACAAGCTCAGGTACATTTTAACAGTTGTTTGTAGAATTCTGAAAATTAAAATAAAGCACTACTCCCATCACCAGAAGTCCATGACAGAGTGGATACAAATTGATACGGATTTGGCAAAGACAGAGCTCATTTTGATAATTGCTTGCTGAAAGTGAAAGATAGGGAAGGTACCTGTAATTGAGAGGAAGGGCACTGTTCTGGGGTTTCATTATGGCAGGGAATCATTTGTGACATAATCTTTCATCTTGAAAGCAAAGCTATACTGAAATGAGATTAAACTGCATAGCTTCCATTCATGTGGAAGTTCTGTTTTGTTACTGTCATCTTAGATGCTCTAAAGTGTAGTTAAAGCTTGATTAAAAAACACTTTTTTTTTCTGTGTGCTTAGCATGCATCATTGGAAAACTTAAGTAACCCACTGAAAATAACAGAATGCAGGAGGCTACAAGCTTTCAGAGTGCTTCATATCAACAAAAATTTGACACTGGAAAACGCAGTGATAATGGTGGAAGACCTTGATGTGCATTTTGATGGCAAAATTACTGTTTTCCACTCGAAGAGTACTGGCTGCTTGTCATCTTCAGATTGCAGCACAAGCCATGCTCTTGCTTCCTTAATTTTCAAGGAAGAGTGGAGATGTGTCACTTGCTTGGAAGTATATTCATATATTTGCATATGATGGAAAGCATGGTTTCATCTGTGCCACCTCCTATTGACATCAGTCTGAAGTCCCTGCGGAAACATAAAGGGTGGATTTAAGGATTTGTGTGCTGTTCTGATGGTGCTCTGCTGAACAGCTTGCCCAGAATTACTTACACATTGCATACAATGCCATATGCCAGCAGAACACCTCATCCACTGGCTCCTGGGCAGCTGGTCTGGGATGCATCCCACAAAACCCCTGCTGGTCCTGTCCCAAACCTGTAGATGCCTAAGCCTGCAGTTGAACTGTAGGAGGGGAGGGAGCTTTTCCAGGACCAGCAGCAAAAAGCATTGCAGCACTTAAATTTGCTTAACTGTGGTAAAAGAGTCGACCAGCACATGAGGTATTAGAGAATTGCACAGAAAGGGTAAAATTTCCATTCATGGTTTTTAACCAATCCAGCTTTTCCTAATGGCGATGTAAGATCTGATAAAAGCTTTATTAGTATAATATAGTACCTTGATGTTACATTGTATAATATTGCAAGTAGTGTTGTATAGTATTCTAGTATAGTTTTATATAATCTATAAAGCTTCTGTGCTTTAAAAAATTAATGGCTGCTTCAAGAATATTTACTCTTGATTTGATATTTCTAATCACACTCATTTAAAACCTGCCATTACCATCACTAGGCATCCTTAATGGTACTGCCTGAGTTCCCTGTGCTGGCCAGAGTGTTAACTACTGCAGCCTTGTGCAACTGTACTCACAAATACTTTACCTCCTTTGGGGGAAAGAAAAAACCACCACCAATAAGACTGGCAGAACAATTTTAAACTACCTCTACTTAGTAATCTGAAGATTCCCCACCTTCCTATGGGCCTTGCTGAAGGCAGCAGACCTGGAACAGTGGTAGGTTCTTAGTGCTGTCAAGCTTTGTCGAGCTGCAGAAAGCCCCTGCCAGCGCTCAGCATTTGGCATCTTCACTGTAGCAACAGCAAGTAACTAATCCTCACAACTCCTTCCTCTGTGATGTCAATAGGAATCCTCTGCAGCAGGAATCCTGGACACATGGGGCTTGTTTATATGAAGTTACAAATAGGCAGTGGTAAGATCTGCCTTTGGTGGTGTGTGTGACAAACAAGTCAAGCTGTCACATATAAAGATACAGCTCAAAAAACCAGAATATCTTTTGTATGTTGTGCTTAGGTGTATCTTTACAAATTTGGTGATAATTATATTTTGGTCTCTGTGGATGAGATAAGGAATATTTCTTACAGAATCTACAGCCAGGTGACTAATGCTGACTGGACAGAAGGTTTCCCCCTAATTTAAGCAGATTAAGATGATAGAAGACTCAAATGATTTTAATCTAGCAGCCCTCTTTGGGGAAGGAAACTCCCTTTCATCATAAGAAAACAAAACCATGGGATTAACTATGCTGCCAGAAACTCTGTAAAGAAGCTGGGGAAGAGGACATAGTAAAGTCAGCTTGTATATCCATTATTTAATGTATGCTTATGGTTTGGTAGTTTATATTATATCAAGAATGCATTATTAATACAGCACAACACCATTTCAATATATATAAATATTGGAATTTAATTGCATTTGTAAGGGACGATGTTAGGATACAGCTGTAAAGGCTTTTGATCTGGCACAGAAACATTTTGCTTTTGATTTCTGCATCACCTTTTTGTTGCCACATGACAGAGCAGCACGTCCTGAACCACCCACAGCCCTGCTGAGGTGAGCACCAACATTTAGTGGCTTCCCCCTGACCAAGGGGGAAGACTGAGGAACCAGCCTGCAGGACACCAGGCAGTTTGTAAAGGTGTCATTTTGAGGGACCAAACCTCTAGCTACTTGCTGAATGTTGTCGAATGATGTTTTCTTTAGAGAGTGGGAATTAACCTGAGGAAGGAGAGAAATCGAACTATTTTGTTCTATCCCTCTAAAATAGTCCCTGTGAAGTGTTTCCTTACATTCAGGAAATCTCATATCTCTGAAATACTCACTGTAGATTATAAGACTTCACTCAACCAAATCAAGAGATATAAATGGTAAAAATTAATCCACATTTCAGTGAATAAAAGCAAAAAATTCTTCAATGTCAAGTTAAAAAACTGCACTGAGGAGGGAGGGTGAGGAGCCATTCCCACCCACCAAACTCAGTCCAGGTTATCAGTAACTTCTAGTTCGGTAGCAACAGGGAAAAACGCCATCCACGTTGTCAAATCATGTTTCTCATCTTCACAGAAGCCATGTCATACAGCCTTCAGAAATATGTAAAGCACTGCTTGAAGGAAAAAAAACAAGCTCCCTTTAATATTGGACTACCCTAATTTGAAGGTATTGAGATAACAAAGTTGTTCTAATGATTAGGAACCATCTAATTTACAGCCTGAAAATGTATTTCTGAACAGTGTCATTCAAAATAGTCTGCAGTTTAATATTCCTCTGTTGGCTGGTGTTGACCCCTCTGCACTCTGAGTGACATTTGGACCTTGTTTTGCACAAGCTAAGCCATGTCTATTACCCTGCCCCTAAAACTTTTGGTCCCAGTTTTCCTGAAAATCAGGGCTGGTCTTTATCCCAGTCTGAGCTCTCGGCTGTGTGTGATTTCCCTAGCCATAATGCATGGACAGGAACCCATTCACAGCACAAGCAAAGTTTTAGATCTTGTAATGTGCTATATGCACCTCATGGCACACTACATCTGTCTGTAGCTTCAAGCTGGTAAAATCTCATCGTGTTTGCAGTTGTGCCTTCCACTACCATTTATTACTTACAGCTGAGAAGCTGGGCTGTCTCTGGGAGCTGCTCTACACTTCATTTTCTTCTGGAAAACCATATGGAATTGGATTGAAGCCCTTTCTGTTCCCAAACAATCTGAAAGGAGCCTGCTGCACTATCTATGATGCAAGTGTCTGTACAAACCTTCAAATTCCTGCCAAAATAAACTAAGAAATTTTCTCTCCCTTTTCTGGCACTGATCATTGCCAGTCAGACATGGGGAAGAAAGCGAGTTTTGGTGACTTAAGCCCAGGTTTCCCCTAATAGCCTGGCTTTATGGCGGCAGTCCCTCAGAGCTGCTGCTCTCCACTTCCCTGGTTAGAAGGCCATTGGTAAACCCTTACCACGGTTTGCATGGCTCAGAGTAGCACTGCTTCCCAGGCCATTTATACACTGCTTCTTTTCAGCACAAACTGCACTTGATAACAAAACCTTTAACCTTTTTTTTTCTCATAACCAATGATTTTTAGGTTTTTACTATTTTATGGTTTTACTACTGGCAAGAATTTTCTCCAAAAAAATGTACTGATGAACCCTCAAGCCTAATATTTTGTGACTTCTTCCATTTTCAGACTCAGCTAGATTACCTATAGGCTGTCCAAATTAAGCAGAATCTGAAGGAGGCTTTTTTCTAGAGAGAAGATTCTGAGCTCGTGCCATGCAATGCAGCCGGCCTCTGACCCTGTGGGCTGGCAGAGCCCACAGCCATATCTGCCAGTCCCCATGACCCCGTCCCTTCCCCCTCAGGGACATTCTGAAGACCAAGATGAGGGAATGGGCATCACCTTGGCCTGCTCTGAACATAAAGCAGAGAGTAAAGCATAGCTCTGCTTAAAAGTCATCACTGTACAGTTATCTGCTTTGATTCACTTTCTTAAAGGTAGATGTCATGTGCTTCATCTCCTAAATTCCTTCTTGAGGTACTCATAAAAGTCAAGCAAAGTGGTAGGCAGGCATCTATCTCAAAGCCTCTGCAGAAAGAGGTGGAAACTGCAGATTTTGTTTCACAGATGACAAGAACTGGTATTAAGTCTTATCTTAGCTACAGACTTCAAAGCAAATTGTTTTTGTCAGCAGAACTGGATAGGTTTCATTTTGCTTGGTACAACTGTAAATTGCTATAATGAAAAAAACTGATTAAACCCTCCCAGTTGTCTGGACTCACTCAAGTTTAGACATGTTTTGTACAGAATGAAAGACAATAAACAATGACAAAAAATGAAACTGAATGAACTTTTAAAGTATTTGAAGGGGAAAAAATCTAGACAGAAATACATTACTTATGAAAAAATCCAGTTAAAATTATACAGAAGTTTGTTTTTTCAACTATTCTCAATTACAAATAGACCTTCATATTGCAATAATTACGTGACAGTTCAGGAAAAAAATGAAAATGTGTTTCTTCTGCAGCTATGCATTTGCAATGCTACTTACACTTCTATTTCACAAGTAGTCAATACTTTTCACTACTGCTTTCTCGAGTCTTTCACAATGTAACAAGTAAAGAAATGATAGCATTCTTCCCATCACAGCCCACAAGAGTAAAACGTGTAAGAACTGCAAGCAGTTAGACATGGTGTTTAGTAGGTAGTAATAATCTTAATAAAATAAAAAACCAACAAACCAAACTCGTTTAAGAAGACCATGTAAGTTCTTCCTGTAGCAACTGAAGTGCACATATTTACTATTAAAATATATGGATCACTACCTGAAATATTTTAAAACTCATGAAATCTGAAAAATTGCAAGAATCTTAATACTAAAAAAGGTTTCCTTCCTCTGATCTGTCATAACCTGGGTTTTTCATATACATGACAGGTTTGTTCAGTAATTGACTTTTGCCAAGTCACAATGTCTTTGACGCCTTTCAGACAGGGGAGAGAAAAATAAACAAGCATGACTCCAGACTAGTGCTTTCCTTCTCCAGAATCCTGCTATTAGGGTACAGTTTGAAAAGTCCATTCTTTATGGGTTTTATATTGGTTTGTATTTTTCTATGAAACCTTTTGATATTTGGGCTTTAAGTTTTTTGTTTGGTTTTTTTTTTGTTGTTTGTTTGTTTTTTTTAACCTATTCTCCTTATTTGAATCTGTACAAGTGAGACATTTACATGCATAAAATCAACCCAGTACAGACACCTACATGGTGAAGCAGCTCTCTTCATGCCTTCTAGAGAACAGGCACTTAAGAAATGCCAGTTGTTCTACAAAGTTTAAAATGTTAATGATTAAATGACAGACATTAATAAAGTATGTTGGCAAACAGTTTTGTGCCGTTTCTGTTTATCATCTCTAACTGACACTAATAACTAAAATTCAGAGTTCATGCACTAATCATGTGTTGTGATGTGTGTTCTTTGAGGAGTGAGTAACAGCCTGATGTGTTGAAGACTAACCAACATTTCTTTGGGAACTTCATAAAGATTATGCTACAAAAAATGTTTGTTCATTAGAACTAGATGTCCTGCTGTGCAATTATACTGCTGCTACTGGACAAACATCCCAGTGACGTGAATGGTTACTCAGACAGATCTACTATAAAGAACGGCTTTAGGGAAATTGCTGCTTTGCTTATTGTTACAGATTAACAAGATTCTGACTTGAGCGTGTAATTGTTTATTCAGGTAAAACTCTCCTTGTTCCTTCCTGGACCTTTGGTTACTCAATGATGGAATTTTACTGATTCATAGAAAATTTCAGAGTATAAATATCACACTGTCTTTAGCCTCATTTATAACAGTGTTTGTTTTAGACGCAGAAAGATAAATTTCTTTAGCCAGCTGACTGTGTACACCAACAGGAAACACTCTGGACTTCTTCTAAGGAAAAATGTCACTGTGCTGGCATACTTGGAAACCTCTCTGGAATCCACACAGAAAAGCCCTGCTCACAGTCATCACTACTATACTGGGCTAAGAAATCTTAAATCTATGTAAAAGCATGTACACAATAATCTGTAGAGACTACAACATATACAGTAAGTGCTGGAAGACACGGACTCATTTTATTCAGAGTGCCTACTGCAGTAGCTCTTAACATCACCACCACCAGTGACCATTAGTTTTTAAAATAAGTTAAAAAAAAAAAACAAACCAACAACTAAGGAAAACCATCATATTGACAGCTGGCTTAAAACCACCATCGTAAAGCCATCTGTACCTTTGAAGTCCAAAAGTATTGAGGATCTCTTGACTTACTGCAATGGCATTCTTGTTCACAAAATACTATTAAAAATAAAAAAAGTAGCTCAACCTACCGAAGAAGAAACAAGCTTTTTGCAGATTTTCTCCAGAGTTCTGCTCTCACTTTACACAGACACATTTACCAAAACTTTCAAGTAACTGAACCACTGATATAGCTAACTTTGGATTAGGTATTGTCTATGGGAGGGCTATACAGAAAGCTGTTACTGTAAGAGCATCCAAAGTCAATTTTGGTCCTTCTACAAAATATAAGACATTGAGGCCAGATACCAAGAAAACTGTTTCCTTAAGGAGAATTTTTCTCTAAGTAGATAGAGACTAAAATCTGAAGGGACTTCAATCAATTTGCAAGAAGGCCTCTGTACCATTTTAATGAACTTCTGGACACAAATACATCTCTCATATGTCTCACACAGTATCTAGCGTGACTAAGCAGGTGGTGACTGCTATCAGAACAGACTAATGTAGAAGCCAGGTGGGAAACTCCAGTTTCACACATATCCAGGGAAAAAGATAAAGCTGATTTTCATTAATTTTGGAAAAAAGCTTCTGGTTTTACTTCTGTTCTTGTAATCAAGATTACAAGCAAACAAAAAGCAAAGAGAAAAAAAAATCGCTGGTTGGTAGCTCTCAATTTCCCCTCCCCCTTTTCCTACTCTTTGGCAGATACCAGAAGATCATCAGGGAAAGTACTGAGTTTTCTTCTTTCATTTGACATTTAAGCTAACCTGTGGGTAGCTCAGACTTCACAATTGTAATGCAAAGACAAGACTTGGCAAAAGAATATTTAAGTTCTGACACATCTACCCAAAGTTAATTGCACTAGGTATTCTTGCATCCACAACTCACTTCATTGACATGCTATGAAGCTGAACAAGACCATTCACACTGGTGAGGAGCTGGTGCTCTTTTTAAGTAGGTGATTGTTTAACAAGACATTAAAGAGGATAAATTTCAGTTAAAGTCACTTCGTATTTGCATCACTCCCTTACCTGTAAAACCTGCTCACGAGAACTTCACTGGTGAATCCCATGCCTCCCCAAAACTGAAGACAGCTATCAGTCACTTCACGGATCAGACGACCTGCCTTTAGCTTAGCCATGGAAGCAAATTTTGTCACATCATTGCCTTCTACATAGAGAGCTAATAAAAAAAAGAAGAGATAAAAAAGCAGTCACTCTGGAAATCATCTCCCCATGTTCCTTTAGCCTGACAAGGTTCCTTGCCCGAAGAGAAGCACATCTGGGGAGCAGATGTGGGAGCTCACCCACGGCGCGGTGCAGCAGCGAGCGCAGGAGCTCCACTTTGGTTGCCAGCTCGGCCAGGCGGAAGTGCACGGTTTGGTTGTGCAGGACAGGCTGCCCAAACACCTTCCGCTGCCGGGTGTACTCAATAGTCTCTTGTATAATAGTCTCCATTGGTGTCAGGGCTGGAAGAAACAAAGCACAGAAAGAGATACCATCTTGCCAGATCTGTTTAGCTTCTTGTTGAAAAAGAAGGTTTTTTTCACATTGTACAACCAACACATTAGGTTTTCTAAAGCAAATTGTTCTGTACACTCAGTTTGGGGTGAAACTTCAATTCTGAGAAGAGTTTGGTACCTCCTTGTACCTTTGAAGACATCTATCTCACTCGAGCCCCAAACTGCCAAAACCTTATAGGCCTCCCCAAAACAGGCTCTGGGGAGGCCTTATTGCAGCCTTTTGATATATAAAGGGAGCTTATAAGAGGAGGAGAGGGAGGGGAGGTGGGTAGGGAAGAGGGAGAGTCACAGAAAGCAGTACCAAAATTATGAGGTAAACTTTATGCTTAGTGTTTCATTTGGGGCCCTAGCAAAAGCTTGTGGCAACTGCTACTTTTGATGCTACCTGTGTCCTGAAGGTTTGTTAAAATCCTGGGGAAAAAAATCTGAAGGCAGACACTATAGTATGCTTGGTGAGGAATGCTGTAGAAATGTAAATTGAAGAAAGCCTTCAGGGAGAAGGCAGAAACTTATTCTGAGATCAAGGAACACAAATAGTCTGCTTATTACATCTGCATTCTGTGATCAGATCCCAGCATAGAGAAGAAAAAATTCACATCGACTTTAAAAGAAACATTAAATAATTCTCCTAATGGAAACAGAATGAAAATAAGGTACTGCTGTAAAACAGGTGAGAGAGGCAGCAGACAATGCTTTAAAGCAGAACTAGTTTACTGCTTCTTTTTGTGCAAACTGAGACATATCCCATTTTAAACATGAAAAAAAAAAGGGAAAAGTTTCTTTTCCAAGGCAAACCAGCCTTGAAGTGAATGACTAAGCTATCAGTCTCTTGCAGTGTAGCTGGGATAACAGCAGGTACAGAATGTGTGGAGAATTTTATTTGGCAAACACAGACTCATGTTACTATGATAAGCAGCAGGCCATAATTTCACGAATCTAGCTGTATGAGAAGGGTCACATTTTCTCTTTTCCAAATCTGCATATCCACGTCTATTTGCATTTAGAATCTAAACCACAAGACTCTGAATGTGAAATGCAAAATAAACCCAAGCCTTGGACTACTGTGAAATCCCTTTTCCTACCTGCCAATTACTCACATGACTGTCCCTTGCAGGAGCATGGTGTGGTTCCACATACTTTTTTTGCTTTGTTTTCAAGATCACTGCTATTTAAATTTCATCTCTGTACTGCTCTCTTGTGTTGACTCCGCCTCCCACCAGTTCCCCCTGCCGTGATTATTCACCATCACTTCCACAGAGCACCATTTTTCACATGATGTCTCCATATTCCATAGTGTGATCAGATTTTCTCATTACCTAAATATCTTCCCCTCCTTTCTCATACAACTAACCACAATGCTTAGTTTTCAGAAAAGCATATACAGTAATGTCCTCATTTCTTCTGTGTTAACACATTGTGCTGTCACCCAAATGCTGCCTTTCTGGACAGGAAAATAAATTTCTGTTTTCAGGAACATCTCTTGAATAGAAATTGAGATCCTTCCAAAGGACAATGTTATATAACACTGTAGCATGTATAACACTAACAGTTTTTTTACTTGTATGTCTATGGTCTCCAGCTTGAGAAATAAAAGAGCAAGGCATATCCAGGCACCACTTGTCCCTTTCCCTCAGACTGGGGTTCTGGGAAAACTGCTCTTATAGTGTCCACCTCTCCAATTCACTGCCCCAGCTGATCCATCCTCCTGTTCCCTTAGCTGCCATTACTGCCCTTCTTATTTCAGGAACTGTCATTTGCACACAGAAACCGACAGAGGAAATCTGAGGACTGTCCTGGGCTGCTTCAAAAGAGGTCATCAGGTCAAGAGTCGTGATTCTCTCTCTTGACTCTCTTCTCCCAAGACCTGACCTGGAGTACTGCATCCAGCTCTGGAGCCCACAATACAAAACAGACATTGATCTGTTGGAGCTGGTCCCAGAGGAGGGTCCTAAAGAAGATTAAAGGGTGGGAGCACCTCTCCCATGAGGACAGACTAAGAGTGTTGGGGTTGTTCAGTTGGGAGCAGTACAGGCTCTGGGGAGGCCTTATTGCAGCCTTTTGAAATACAAAGGGAGCTTATAAGAAAGATGGAGACAGAGTTTTTACCAGACCCTGTAGGGGGACTGGTTTTTAAATTGAAAGAATGTCAATTTAGACTGAACATAAGGAAAAGTATTTTGGAATTCGAACTACCTGATCTTTAGGGTCCCTTCCAACCCAAACTATTCCATCATTCTATGATTTTAAGAAATTCCTTATGAGAGTGGTGAGACACTGGAACATGTTGCCCAGAGAAGTTGTGGGTGCTCCATGACATGTCAATTCCCTGGACATGTTCAAGGCCAGCATGGATGGGGCTTTGAGCAATCCAAGTTTAGTGAAAGGTGTCCCTGCCTGTGGTGGAGGGGTTGGTCATCATGAACTTTAAAGGCCCCTTCCCAAACCATTCTGTGATGCTGACAAGAGGTATTCAGACCTCTGAGCACAGCTCTAACATGGCAAACCTTGGCTGTGTAGCAAGCAGCACCAAAATGCAGCATACCATGTATACCATGACAGCCAACAGCCATGTTCAACGAGATAACATCACACAGCACTTTGCCAGTCATATGAATTCAGAGAAATGTCATTCATAATAGGGAACACCCTCTTTTTTGTGTGTATTTGTTTCCTTTTTTTATACAGTGTTCCCCACATCCTCAGGCAAACTTAGCCCCATGGGTTTCCACTGACAGCACTGCAGGAAATGTCACTCTAGGGCAGCCTAAGGAATGTGTGGCCTACCACAGGGCTGAGAATTGTGAAAGCACTTGAAGTTGCCAAATGCAGAATATTCTTTTCCTCGTATCTCCATCCAACTTACATTATTCCACTTGAAATTTTGCCCACTGTAAAGACATTTTGTCTTGTTGCTATTATTTCCTCTCAAAAGAAAAGGAAATTAATGTATTTTTCTTAGGTTGTGACTGATCACTTTCTAATGAAACATACAGCGAGCTCTAAGCTAAGCAATCTGATTCTCAAGAACATTGTTGCGCATGCAAAAGGATCTGTCATCCCATTTACTGACCATGACTCAATGGTGCTCATAAAACTGAAGCTGCAGGAGCAAAGTGCAGAAGTCTTTAAAAAAGTGCCATTCTGCTCTCACATGCACACTGAACTCCCTCTTTGCCTCTGAGTTAAGCAATTCACAAAACAACTGTTTGCTTTTTTTGCCATAGAAACATTCTTTTCCTGTGATCTGTGCAATATGTCCTCGAAGGGACAGTGTTTACCAAGTGTCACAACATGGGAGACACGTGGCACCTTTTTTCCTTCCGTGAAGCAAGAAACACAGTGACTTTGACCAATGCCTTTGATAATGTGTCACTCAGAAGAAGAGACCACACCTGGGACCAAATTTTGCAATTCCAGGAAGTTAGTTTTTTATTTGTATTTTAAACCTGTTCGATTGAAAATAGATTTTTAAAAGACAATAAATAAAAGGTGAAGAAAGATACTGGCCACAAAGATAATTAATAAAAAAGAATTTTACAGCATGCGGTACTTTAAAATAAAAATGCATAAATTCCCCCAACCAAATAAAGAGAAACAGAACAAAAAACCCCAAACACCACAAAATAACACCCAGAAAGGAAAAACAGGCAAGAATGGCAGTCAACTGCCTTTTCCAAGTTAAAGGAAGCAGTGAAAGTGAGGATGGCCAGGACTGTCACTAAACCATTTAAAAGCAGACTGATGATTTTCAGTGTTACAGCCATGAACTGGGAAGGAACAGAAATGTCCTACTGAGAGGCAGAAGTGAAGACCAGGATTAAACATGCAGACCTAAACACAAACTACTGAAGGCACTTACATTGTTTAGCCCATCTGAGGCTTTAGCAGAGCAGTCATGGTTGAATATATGTGAAACCATTTACAGGACTGGAAGTTAACACACCTAGATCCTGTGGTACAACAAACTGCACCCATCAAGTACCGGGCTCCCTTCTGGTTACTCTTTTTCTTGTTTACACCAATTGCTGATCACTGAAGTTTGCAGCTTGGCCCAAACCATGGGTCTGGTCCCTGCTGCCAGTGCTTTTATGCATTTTGTATCAGATAGTTGAAAAAAAGCAAACCCAAGAGGTCCAAGCAAGGTTTACGCAGTAGCCACTGCAGAAGGCAGCTCCCTCTCCTTGGTGAGCTCCTAGACTCTTCCTCCCTCATGGCCCCTGCCTGGCCATAGCAGGTGAGGAGAGATGCCCTTCCCAAGCTGCTCATCCAGGGCAAGGGTTCACCTGCTCCTGCTTTGTTTTGGGAAAAAAAAAAGAAAGAATTGAAACCTGATGTTCCAGTTCCTGGCAGAGCACAACGACAGCCAGGCAGTTGTGCAAGACTGGACAGCACCAAGCTGCCCGTGGTTTCAGGAGGAGTGATCTAACCTGCCAGGCTTTGTGTATTGATGCTGTCAGTGCGCGTCACTTTTGCCTGGGGCATGACTAATGCTGCCGGCTACTCTGCTGACCGGGGAGTCTCACTGCAACGTAGTGCTTCTGATGGTTTGTTTAATTTAGACTTCAAACTGAGCATTAAAATGCACAATGCACATCCTTGCAGTCTGTATGCACCTCAATTAAAGTAGAAGTAGTGGTAGAATCACAACTCCTGCTTGGCTGAGTCTGCAGTGACATCCTTGGCAAGTGTAACATCTTGTCCTTTGCTAAAACTACTCTCACATGTACATGATTTATCTCAGGCTGAACTACGAACTTTGTCTCAAAAGCTGATTTTTTTTAAAAGGCATTTGAACTCCAAAATATTTGGTCTGAGACGAACCCATAACAGTGAGTGCTTTTTTATTTGTTCACTGAATCAGAACACCACTTCTTAGAATGCTCAATTCCCCAGCCACACACAGACAGTGACAGACAGGGAATGCACAAGAGCATGAATACAGTGACATCATTTAGACAACCCTGAAATCTAAAGAGGACCAATCTTCTTGCAGTGAACCACATTATATTCAACTTGAAGAAGCAAACACTGGGGGGTAGGGAGAAAGTTTTCAGGCTGAGAATAGACAGTCCAGACTTGGATCTGGTTTCCTGGAATATCCAGAATTCATATAACCCAAATACATGGATTTGAGTACAGCCTGAGTTCTGAGTAACATAAACTCTTTGAAAATATAACTTCAGGGAAAGGAATGTGGCACTGTACCACTTACATCCAAAGTGTATAGACGTAAAACAGTTCTGCAAAACAAAGCTCTGACATCCTGCAAGAACCACTTCTTTATCCAGCCAATAAGTTAATTTTCTAAAATCCTTGATAAGAATCATAACTCACTGTACTACAGGAAAAGTCACCATCTATTTCATGTCATTATTTTGATAGCCTTTGCACTATATTTGTAACAGACATAACATGATGCCATATTTTCTTATCAGCAGAGAAATACCAAGAAAAAGAAACAAGGCAAAAAGAGCCTCTGCAATGGCTCACAAAACATTTTCTGCTTCAGGTTTTCTACAGAAAGGGAATGTATCCAGGCTGTATCCAGGCTGTTTTCAAAAACAAATCCTAAAAGGTCATCACAACTTACAAGGCAAGAAAAGTGCTGTTAGTCATGAGAAGAGTGACCCCTGTATCCCTGCCCGGCTGCAGAAGCGACAGTGATGACTTACCAGTGGCTACGCCCCACAGCCGCTCTTCTTGGAATTGCAACATCTGGTATGTAAAACCCTTTCCTTCCTCACCGATGAGGTTTTTGCAGGGAACCCTTACATCTTCAAAAAAGATCTGAGCTGTGTCTGATGATCTCATACCCAGTTTGTCTATCTTTTTAGCAATATGAATGCCTGAAAAGTGTAAGAGAAAGACCACAAAAAATAGAAGCATTGTGCACAAGTACAATGTTTTCAGAAAGAAAAGTCTGCAGATATGAATGTATGTTCCAAGACAACAGTGAAACATACCTTTAGGAAAAACATAACAGTATTCTGGAGTAAAATGGCCCAAATCCTATTTTAAAAGGTTTTTCCACTTCATTAAAACCAGCAAATCAGAAACTTAAAATGTAAAAGTCCCACTTTTCATTATGTGCCCAAATAATAAATATTTACTAGTCTAATAATCTTACTCCACACAGGTCTTCAAACAATGTAATATTCATTTGTTTATGTTTGATTTTTATCTAGCATTATAATAAAATGCTGAAATTCAATTTGGCAGTATTTGCCAAGTGCCGACACTGCTATGAAACAGTACACAAATATTCAGTAAGGACAAAAGCAGAGCTATGTTTTAAGCTGCAGCTCTGAGTATTTCTCCTTCTGGAAATCCTCTTCTTCTCCTCCTTCATTTATCCTCCCCTTCCTAGCCTAAGCTGATTTTTTCCGGTACAGTGATCACTCTGAGTTTTCATGCGTGTATGTTTGTGAGGAGGGTTTGCTTCCCCACAGAGCTCTCTGCGCAGCACTGACTCTGACCCCACATGCACTGGTCTATTCAAGATGAACCTGGTTCATTCAGGTCTGGCCAAGTAAGGGTTCAGCTACCTCGTCACACTGGGCAGGACTCCTTCCCATTGTTTTTTCATGGCTACAAGTTCTTTCTTGCTGTTTTTCAGATGCAAGCATGGCTTACCACTGTGCCACGAGAGTTTATCAGACACTCACTGTTTTCCTGTGGCAATTCTCCTGTCTTCAGCTTTTATCTCCCTCTTGATCTGGAGGTAATTCAAATATTCAGAGTGAAATTCAAGAATGTTTCAAAAGCAAAAGGAGGACAGCAACCAGGCATAAGGATTTGTGCATAACACATTAATTACATCTGACAAGTCTGTGTATGTAGCAAAACAGTCCTCCAACTCAGCATATGTATCTTTGCCAGAAAACTAAACCTTTTTACTACTCACATACATGTTATTCCTACCAACTTTGTGATGAGGAGGAATTCTGTTGTTATTTTCCTCTTCATTCTTTTTCAATCCCCTACTACTCTCTGGGATGGCTCAGTAGAAGCTGATTGGTCACCACAGATTGCTGTGGTCCCTCTGTACTTGTTTGTATCTGGCTATCCTTCACAGCTTTCAGAGAACATCTCTTTCTGAATGAATACAGATGTCTCAATTTCTACTCACAGGAGGCCTTTGGCCATATGAAAATGACTTGGGTTTTGCAGGCAGAAGAAGTTGACAGTCATTTCCTTCAAATTTACTCTCTCTGGCTGCACTAAATAAGGTTATGGAAATTTTCACCTCTTCACAGAGATGAAATACTGACAGTATTTACAAATGCCAAGACTGCTCTGAGAACAAGGTCCACACAGACTTCCACAAGTTCCACTCAAGATTTTTTTCTCCACCAACCAATCTGTAAACAGATTATGTATTAGGAAGATTTGCTTTGATATATGATCAAGCAGGAATAAAAGCAGGACAGCTGCATATAAAAGTTCTTGACTCTTGAATTGAAAATTACCCACCAATTTGTACTCAGTCAGCCAAAAAAGCATTTGTGGTTTGTTTCCATGTTAAAAACAGAGCTAAATAACCACACATAGAGCAGTTTACAAGCCCGGATAAAATTTGGAACATTGTTTCCCATTGGAATATTGCTATTCGGTTTCTTTGAGAGTCGAAGAGATCATGTATGGTCTAAAGCCAACTGGCTTTATGCAATCACTGCTCCTCACCCATACGAAGATGCACTTACTGCTCTTGTTAGTGGGTGGTTTAAAAGGACTCTCCTCAAGAAAGCACAACTCCTGCCAGTTTATTATATTGCTAAATCAATCCTGTTGTTTACTTCCCAGATCCACAGACAGCAACAACTATTGAAGAAAGCTCTTACTGGCTTGGCTAGAGGAGCTAAATGTGCAGATGATTTCTACCTGTAATTCTCCCAGGTCAGGTTGTGTGTTCAATCTTCCTGAGTCCAGCAGCATCCCCCTTTGTCATGCCCTACCAGTTTCACTTGCTCTTAATTCATGATTGTCATCCACAAGGAGACCAAGCTGCATCAGTCTCATGTGATGCCCCTTCTGAGGCTAGCACATGCTTTACATTGTGGAAGACAATACTACATAATCATCTCTTTGGCCACTATGGGGGCATCAAAATTTTCATTTAATTATCTTCCTTCTCCTCTTAAGGGGTGCTACAAATGAAAAACTGCCAGCAGCAGTAGAAATTACGGGCCCAGATAAATCCTGGAGTTCATCTGTATTAAATAAATCATACACAATAACTCACAAATCTCAATTTAACAAGGCCAACCACCTGACTTACTAAAATCACTCTAAGAGAGCCATTTGAACTACTTGCACCAGCATCACTGAGCTGCATTGATATTCCTCTGCCTGGGAAGTTCTTTCCAAGTGTCTTGGATTTTTCATTTTCTCCCATTCCTCCAGCTTTCTGACAACCTCTTTTATTTCCTATATTCTATCTTGAGAGAAAGGCAGTTGCTCTCTCCTGATACTATTTGGTGCCATTACAAATGGAAACAGATACATTTTAAATTGTAATCCAAGAAACATGCTCTTTCTCTTTTTCTGGTTGCTCTTCTCTTTATTAACTCCTCCTTGCAACCTCCCCTAGAGCTATCTGAGGACTCAGAGGACAAATCAGAGGACAAACAGTTACCAGATGAGGGCTGCAAGCCATTTGTCTATATACAAACAGACATTCTGCAACTTGTTGTTAGATTCTCTTTCATTACATGAAAAATTCAGCTGCCTTTTAAAGACATTGTTATTGTATGAGGAGTATTCACCTAATTTGGATATCTATTGTGGATCCATGGTGCTGTCATCCAAATTTCCTTTATGAGAAATGTATTCAGCAGTGTCTGTCAAATCTAGACCGTGATTTGCTTCAGCCCAGATTAGAGAGTATATATAACTAAAATTAGAAGAAGCAAATCCTACTTGTCTATTCAATAAACTACCAATTGTTGAAAGTAATAATTCACTTTCAGACTTAAAGTATTTTTCTCTCTTTTTTTCCCCACCACACTATATAAATACAAAACAACTTAGATTTTTAGCAAAAATACACCACAGATCCTTCCTTTCCCAGCCGTATAGGCTGATGCCTGCAGAGATGAGTCAGACATAACACATTTGCTCTCAATTGCTCTCGCAGTTGTTTTTGAGCTTTGACACACATACATCCACAGACGTTCGAAAGTGCATCATTCGGTGATGTTCTGCAGACACTTCCTGTACAGCCCTGGTCTGCTGCCCTCCATGGAGCACAATCTTTAGCAGACAGACATCCTTAGGATGTATCAAACCAGATGGAGCTTCCTGAAAAACCTCACTTCTGACATGACTCACCCACTGAGCACAATCAACAGTCTTAATACTTCATTTCAAAAGGTCACCAATCTTGGTACTGTGACCCCTTTGGAGATAAATATGCATATAATCACAGAAGAATTAATACACATGCATTTTGAGGAGCTCAGGTTTTGCTCCTAGGAAGACTTCTATACTTCTGCAGGTCACCTTAAGGTGTCTCAGGCTATTTTTCTACTCTTTAATGCAGGTAAAGAAGGTATGTGTGTAGGCTGTGAGATCTAACATCTCCCCTCTCCTAGACTTATGACAACTCATGTCCTTTTTGAGTAAACGAAACAGCTGAAAACCTCTAAACCAACTTCTGTATATTTTATCTGCCACAAATAGTGGGTCAGCTGCTTTGTTATTTTAGTAAGATTGATCTCAGAGAAGTAGTACTGTATTTGCATTCTGACCTTTTCATGAAAAATCACAAGAAAGACTTCATTTATTTATCAGCAGATGGCTGATAAGTGAATTTACCTGTAAATTCAGAGAAATTGTGGCTGTAAGTTTCACGTTTGCTCATCATTTCTCAATAAGGATGAAGTTCATAGCTAGTGAGCAGCTCAGGTCTGTCTTCCATAAGCTCCCATTCAAAGCCTCTCTTGCATGAGCAGAGGTAGTAGAAGCTCACAATTCCCAAGGCAGCTCACTTGCTCGACTTACTCCTTGCTGAAATTCCCTTAAAAGACACTCCCTTAAGAAGTTCTCATCATCCTCTTTAGCAACACTGGAGACCTGGGTTTTGTTCTCAGTCTAATCCATTAAGTGAACATACAGACCCTCACTTCACTGCTGTGGTGGTGTTCCTACATGTGAAATGCCAATAGCACATATTTTGTATGTAAAATACTCTGAATTAAATTAACAAAAGAACCCTGAGCATAAATATTTTATATATAAATGAATTAATATACACTAAATGTTCTAAATTTAATAAATATTAAATAGTATTAAACTGTTTTAGTATTAAACTATTTGCATAAAATAAACATTATTTTTAAATTAAATATTAAATATACTATATATTTTATAGTGCATAAATTAATAAGTCACATATTTAAAAATATATAAATGACTGAAAACTGAAAAGGTTTTAAAACTTTTGAATAGGTGTCAAAACTGCAAAAGATCCCCACTGCACAATCTCAACTGCATCCTCTTTGGAGGATGTTCTTTATGCATACAGCACTCATGCATTCTGCAGGGTCTGCAGATTACTCAGGAACAGACATTGTGTGGACTGTACCACTGAAACTGGTACCCTTAGCTCAGGATGTATTTCTTCCATGTGTGAATTGCTAGTCTTATTCAAAACCAAATCCCTACTTCCAGGATATTTGAATCTTTCACTCCAGCCCACATTTAACTCTTAGACTATTTTTATAATTTAACTGGTAGTAGTGCCCTGGTGAAGGGATCCCTTTGCACAGCACAGCCATGGAACAGTCTGAATCTGCCTGCAATTCTCTTCAGCAAAAGCCCACCAGGCTTGTTTTGAGGGGTATTTCCCAAGTTTGAAATCTCTAAACTCTTTATCCTTTTACTTTCATACGGTTATGAATCATTGCCATGAAAATGTATCTGAACAACTTCTCTAAACATATTTTAGACAGGTTAAAGAGAGGTTAAACACCTTTCCTTCTTGTATTAGGCATACAAAACACACCAATGGAATCAAATGAAAAGACAAGGAGTTCTGTGTTATTACCAGGTAGATTCATTGGCAGACATATGAGAGATTTATTTCGATGGGGAGGTCCTTCGCTGGTGTTTGCCAGGAGGCACATCCAGTCTGCCTGGCTCCCGGACGTAATCCACATCTTCCCACCATTTATGACATACTCATCACCCTTTCTCACAGCTGTTGTCTTGATATCTGTCTCAAAACACAGGAAACGAAGGGTTATTCTTGTGAACGAGAGGTATATTTGGTCCAGCTGTGACTGGCAGGGTCACTCTCTCGCTCTCAGACAGAAAACTATTTGGTTCTCCCTCATACTCCCCCATCCTATAACCCCCCCTACGCCATAAGGCAAACCAGTCTGGACAACTCTTGGAAGGCAAGCCAGGGAAACAGGACCACTTCTCCCACGTTCCTTTACACGGAGTCTTCATCCCAGTGGATGAGAGCAAAAAACTTCCTAAATAAATGTGGTGGTCAAAATCTTGGGACAGAAGCATTTCATTGTAAGGTAATCTATTAGAGTTTCTCTTACTGTGTACCTTAGCCCTGGGGAGGCCATTAATTCCAGAGTCATGACTTAAACAAACACAAGCCTTGATACCTGTGAATGCATAAACATAAACCAACATGCACTTCCTGCATGCTCTTGGTCACGGTGCTGCGATACGTTCAAAGCTGGTAAACTATTAAAGGCCAAGTCTGAATGCAATGAGTGTCTGGAAATGAAGGAGTTCTAAATACTGCTATTTATACACCTTGGGAAAAAAAATCTTATTTTCATCTGCTATGGTTCACACCATGCTGCAACAGACAGCCAGAGAATCATTAGTTATTATTTATCCTCCAGTAGAGTTTCCAAAGGGTTGCCTTCTTTTCCCTGCAATTGAACTCCTTCAACAAGAACCCCAGTTGATGAAGATTCTCCAACAGATATCCAGCTGTAAATAGGTGATGGTATAAGAGAACCCTACCACACTCCTAACAGAACCTGTAAATCCAACAAAACTACGAAATCCATGAGAGACCATCCACTGAAGGGGAATCATAGACTTGGAGGGTAGGAGTCAGACACCAAGTGGAGTGGGCAAGCATGTTTAAGTCATCTGGTTACACTTTCATACACAATCACTTCAGCCTGCACATGCACATTCTTCCCTAGGGCTCTAAACATAAACCAAAAGGAAACCCAAGTATCTGACCTTCATTTAGGAGATAAATTACAACTGAGGTCAGCATGGCTGAAAATTAGTCTTGTTAATGAAGGCAAAGAAAAAAAATGAGGGAGAAAATTGTGTAAGGTATAAAATAAGGAAGTATGGGATATAGCTATGGCTAAAGGAATGTACTAGCTGATAATGATGAACAGCAAGGGAAAGAGATAGTGATCATGTGGGTAAAACCAGCAGACACAGAGGAATTCATACAATGAAAGGACTGTGGCAAATCTGCCCAAGGGACTTGATATGAAATCTGTATAATAAGGAATGCCAAGAAACTTAAGTAACCTAAAGTACTGGCACTCATAATACTTGGACACGGACATTGGACACTCATATACATGGAGACTAAATAACAAATGAAGGACACACAAGAGCTGGAATAAGAAATACGACCGTACTGAAATGGTGTGACAAGGATGGGAGCATACACAGTGATTTACATCACACATCCCTTTGTTAGGGAACAGTGACTGAAAAGATTAGATAGAAATCCCATAGAAGGTCTGCAAAGGAACAATGAGCACTGTGATGTTACCACAAATGTAAATAGTTCTTGCAGGCATGGCGTCACAGGGGCCCAACCACCCAAATACAGATTAAAGAACAAATGCCTTACTAATGAGAATGTTCAAGTACTCCAGATTCAGTTGTTCACAGTTTGTTTCAAACACTTGAGAAACAACTATTTCAAATGATCTGATGAAGAACTGATTCTCTTTAATTAGAAGAAAGATGATCAAATCAATATGTGAGTTTTATGATTAAAATATAGCAGGCTATGGTCAAGTGGACTCAGGAATATGACTATGAAGATAATCTGGAATATTTCACTAATTATTTTCCCCGATAGAGCATAGCTCTGGGGAAAGGCTACTGCAGTGGGTACTCCATAACTAATTTTTGCAGGTCCACACCACTGCCCCTCACAAATTCTTACAGAGCATGCTTTGAGGAGCCATTTTAGGAAAGAGCACAAGGCATCACCAGAGGTGAATGATACAGCTGGTGCTATATAAGCAACCAGGGCTGGTCACATCACTGTTCCAATCACACATATTTGACCCTCAATTTTCTTCTCCACTGCACTCGAGTCCGGCCATGTGTCTAAATAGATTGGACTAAAGGTAAGATTTGCTTCAACTTTTAAGGTCAGTATTACAGTCAAAGATAGGCAACACACATCCTTAAAGTAAAATATGAAGAACATATATCTGAAATTTACATCATCGGCATAGGAAAAAAAACCTGCAAAACTTTAAAGAAATACCTTCAAGTCTAACTGAATGAATAATCACTTCAAAAACCAGGAAATGACTTGCAGGAAATGGACAAGATTAATCATGAAAGTAAGCTACAATTTGGAGATCAGAAGGTAAGTACTGCAACAGGTTGAACTAAGTTAAATCTTGCAGATGAAAACCAACAAAATCAAAGAAGATTGTGGTGACAAACAAAACTGTTTCAGCCACAGAAATGAAAAGAGGATGGGGAAAAAAAGAGGCATATAGATGATACCTCAAAAAAAGAAATATTTCACAGGAGAAAGAGGCATATTCAAAATATGGTTGACAAAGCAAAACACCTACAAGAAAGACTGTACAGAAACCGAAGTTAGTGAAAACAGAGGTTGTTGGCTTTGGCAATCTGTACAGCCTCAAAATACATTTGGAAAGAAAAGAGAATTCAATTTACCAATGGTATCTTATTTAAATCCAACCTGATTTATTATGAAATTGGATTTTCTAGAGAAAAATCCTCTTGGATTCAAGCAAATGAAATACTAGGTAACTATGAGTTAAAATTTGAAAAGAAAATAATTAGGACAAAAGTGGATGTGTGCATAAGGAACTTGGCAAAGCAGAAATTGCATCAGGTTACATTAAAAGAGGAAGTTCTGATGCACAGGGAGAGTACTAGTTAAGCCCCTCCTTGTATATCAGCCTCTGGACAAAACCTACTGAATATTTTCATTAATGATCTTTAAAAGGATAGGATTACACTAATTAAATTTGTTTGTGACGCAAACTTGAGAGACATCTCCAACACAGACAACTGAAGTGGTCCAGCAAGAAAGGAATTCAAAATGCCAAGTACCAGTACTCAGACACAAAGTAGTAAAAGTGGTTGCTAAATCCTGTGATGTTTCAATAGCAAACTGATAATGAAGATGATCCACAGTTAACCACAGGATTCACAAGTCTGCAAGGTGTTGTGCAACATCATGTATTGGAGAGTACTTCTACTAGAGTTGGAAACATATTTGTGCCATTATAGACAGCATGTGAAATTTTGGGGTTTTATGCTCAGAAAAGACAACCTCAATCCAGAGAAGCAGAAAGGCTGGGTTCCGCTGAGACAAAGTGGAGCAAGATATTTATGTTAAAGAGGTAGACATGAACAGTGTTACTAGTTGCAGATACCTGGACATAACTTGAAGAAAGAGGATGTGTTTTCTGTGATGTGTTCTTATATATCCCCACAGATCATAATCTATAAATTGTGGAATCAGAGTGAGATAGAATGAGACAATATCATTCAAACTGACACAATGCTTTGTAGTACCAGAATCCTGAAATTAAAGACACTTTCTGTACCATCTGTATGGCTCTGTTTTTCTTCTCAAGCCAACTCTGTGCTAGTTTTGGTGCATAGTCACTACTATGGACAATATAGAACAACTACACTTGAAAGCAGACAGGCTTTCCTTCAAGCTGACATGAATTTTGTATTAGACTAATAAACACACTCCTTTTTGTACTGTTGAATTCTGAATAAATTAGTTTGAGGCACATTTCAGTTCTCATATAAACATTATTTTTATCTTCTGTGTTCATATCATCTTCAGTAATTTTGGAACTGCAGGAAAAAATGCCAGCGATACCTTACTCTGTGTCATTCTTACTCTGTGTCTGTTTAAAATACACTGGCTCACATGGCAGAAGCATGTCCTCAACCTTCATGTGTGAACAGTTGCTATGTCACTTCACTTCTCTTAGAGAGGCAAACATCCCAATACCATGAGCAACACAAGGAAGCACCAAGTGCAGTTTCACTCAGCTCAGTCTACTTACAGCTGGGCTATCTGGAGATGGTGCAAAATGGCGCAACTCAGAACACGAGCTATTGTTGCTCATACCTAAGTTGTCCATTTAACTGCTCTTTAGAAGTGCTGTAAGCTGGATTTGGCATTTATTATCATGAAGAAAATCTTCCACGACAGGGGAAAAAGTATTTTCATTTCATCCTGCAGTGTGTCTCCAAGCTGCAGCATAAGTTCATTAGATAGGTCTCTTTTCAAATTTGTTTGTAACTGCATTAATCTAAGTGTATCATACCCCTTTAACTAGATGATAAACAAGATGCTGCTGAAGGAATATTTATGTTACTTATTACCTAGAACACTGCATCAAAAAAAAATTAAATTCCTATTTAGAATTTTCTGATAATAATCTAATTAAACTAGAGAGGCATTTATTAAAATAAATGATGTTGTATTTCTTACATTAGCAAAATTCAAATGTAAAATTACTTTAATAAATAATTAATTAAGTACTATTATAAGATTTATTATTTACATCTTAATATTTGAATTACAGCAATCAATAAGGTTAGTTTAATTGAAATTTAATATTTTATATGTATTATTTATAATTATTAAGTATTATTAATAAGTACTATTTAATAAACAAGTCTACTAAAATTATGGCATTTTTCTTATTAATAAATTCAATTAACCCAGAAAAGAAAACAACAATAAATTATGCAGAAAGATTTAGTCCTATTATTTCATTATCCACATTAATGTTCTTGAAATCTACTTGCTGCACTCTTGCTCAAGCACTGGATATTTATCTATTTGCCTTGAATAAACTACAGGAGTTTGGTCATGGAGATGGATATGGGACTCCTCAGATAAAAAATGTCTGTCATACTTGGCAAGTTTGTCTGCAGGAAGATGTCTCAGTAATTTGTAAGAACACAGTGTGTTCAACTTAGCCATATTCTGTCCAATAACTAAACCTCTAAAAGTGGCCACTTATCATTCCCTTTTCTGTGAAGTCCACAATTCATCATCAAAGGAGACATCTTTTCTTTTTCTACCATATCTGTTTTGATTTAATTTGTCAAATTTTCTACTGCCTCAGGCACTTCAGAATAATAGTTTCATTTGTCCTGGTTTCTAAACATATTCTTGCACTAAAACAAGAAAAAACAGTTGCATGCAAAGTAACTAAATCATAAAGATAATAGATTTGACATTGCAAATTCTTCAATAGCACTAAATAAAGCAATCACCAGTTGAAAGATATTTTTGCTTCACAGAAATAACAGAAGAGGCTGAGGTGAGGTAAGAATAAACAAAAGGAAATCACTGTGAAAGTGATGACATTTTCAGAACAGAGTGGCTCTGTAGTTTGCCCCATTCAGTGGAGAGGTCTTTGTCAAGGCAGCCCAAGTTCTAGGACAGCTGAACAGGTTATGTTCCCTCTCATGTACATCTAGGGTTGCACGACTGATGGTGGCTGTGCAGCTGCTGAGGTGCTGGAGTGCTCCTGCCAGTGGAGCCTGGACAGAACAGGAAAACACTAGAAGAAAACTGGGGCCACCATAAAAGCTGCATTAATCTGTTGTGCTCAGCCTATACAAGGTTACTCCATTGATTCACCTGACAAATACGTTAAAATTGATTGCCTTTGGATGCATGAGATGTATGTGTTATGTTCCTGGAATGTTACTTTTTGCCCTCACCACGTCAGACTTCCCTTCCTTTTGTTTCTTACAAAGGAGGGGGGAAAGTGAAGGGTCAGAAAAACCAGATTCTTTCCATTAAAGCATCAGGCTGTCTAAAACTACTAGTTTTAGGTTAACTTAGTAGGTTAACTTACTTGCAACATCTGACCCAGCTCCAGGTTCACTGATTCCCAAGCAAGCCACAAAATCACCAGCTATAGTTGGTACGAGGAACTGTTTTTTCAGCTCATGAGAACCAAACCTGCAGCAATATAATGAAAAAGATATGATATTAAAACCTTATGAAGGTAAATTTTATTCAGAATTTAGTTACAAATTTTGTTCTACACACAGAGTGATCAATTTTCCTATGACCAGGTAAAAGCTATTCCAGAGCCAAAAGATACACTAGGTACCCTCCAAAGCTGTGATTCAGAGTCTTCACCAGAAGTGCAGTCACAATCATTTCAGAGAAGTTTTAAAAACTATTCAGGTATATTACTCCCACAGAAGCATGTGGTCTAGATGCCCAAAATCTATCTTTATGACTGTTGCTCTAGAAGTTCCAGATCTAAATAAACATAACCCCTGGGGATTCCCCTCAATGCTCCTGCACCACTCTGCAGCCAGCCACAATGGAGGACCTGCTTTATGTTTATCTTCTGACTTCTGCACCATCTCTTTGGCAGGTTTTAGTGGTGACTGAAAAGCTTTGACAGATGATGGCCACCATCTGCAAATATCTGTATTTAAATTATTTATATTTCACATCTGCATTGAAATCACACAGTAAATCCATTAATGCTTCTTCTCAGCTGTTCTTTTATGTCCACAAAAATAAAAAGGGAAACAGCAAACTGTTGATGGTATTTTAACACAAAAATTTCACTTGGGTGTGTTTAAATTCAATTAAGAGGCACATACTTTTTTCCCCACTGTTTAGAAGATTGGATCCATCCAAAATATGCTACATCTCGATTCATGTTTGTTTTTGTCCTATTTAACATTCACTGATTTCTTCTTGCAGTGTGAATGGTGAGGTCACAGTCTAGTTCTTGAACCTTTCTTGTGCGACTGAAAAATTCCTAGCATCGTGAAATGTCTTCTGTGTCCAGGAATCCATAAATTCAAGTTCCTCCTCAGCCTCCTCTTTGTTGTGAGGCTTGTCAGGTCATCATCACCATCCACCTTCTTAGGCTCCCTAGGGCCTCCTTCTAAAACATTGTCCCCGTACTTCCAAAGGAGTGGAGCCATTCAAGCTAAGACTAAGTCACCCCCTCCAATCAGCCCTGGCACAAAGGACATGGGGCAGCCAGAGAACAGACTGGGATCTGGCAGACACTTCCACTTGGGGCATACAAGGAGCTCAATTTCTAGTCCTGTCTCTACTGAAAATCACAGCAGTAATCCCAATTCTATACAAGAAGCAAGTCTGGAGTGTCTACTCCATCCTCTAGCATACTGGAACAAAGTTTCCATGTCTGTTTGGCATCATACTTTTTTTTTTAATTTTCCATGGAGCATGAACAAGTATGGCTATCTACACATTCATTTGTCAAAAAAAAAAAAAAAAAAAAAACAAACCCCAAAAACCAAACAACTCAACCAAAACCATGGAAAATCAGATTATGAGAGCAGAAAAATCAGATTATGAGAGCAGATAGTGGCGATTTTTGGCAATGCTTTCTGATGCTTGAAACTGTGCTAACCTTTAGCATTTCAACAAAGGATTTTCACAGCAAGAACTCTGCTTAGAGTATTATTTTTGGTTTGATGTCTTTCTTTGAGTTCCAAATAACAGGTCAGTTCTTTCCAAAAATGTGTTATTTTGCAATCAGAAAAAAGTTGGGCAACACTATCTTCAGAAGATGGTGGGTCTCTGCGCCTCGCAGGAGGACAGGTAGCTTCTTGCTCAGCTACTAGATTTTGTGTTAGAAATATGTCACTTCTGCAAAATTCTACCCATCTTAAAGGCATCCCAGAAAAGTCTCAGGTTTGCACAAATGCAACACCCTCTTCTTCCCAGTTTAACATCTCCAGAATTAGAAAACTCTGTTTTCAAGATAATGCTCTGGCTCAAGACAGACTTGACCATGTCAGCTTTCTGTTTAGGGCCATACCCCAGAGGATATTTTCCCATGTGATTAACTGTGCAGCCTTAGCATCACTATAAAATATATTTCTATGCATTTGGTAGCCATACACACACACAAGCCTACAGTCAATGAATCCTGTTGATCTTGTATAACACAAAAGTCCCAAGTGTGAGATTCTGACACACTGACTTGCATGAAAGTGGTTAATCCTTTCTTGCTCCATACATTATGACTAACATTGATGGAATGTCATGAAAACAAAGACAGAAATTCCAGTGGAATACAATCTTGTAATTAGAGGGCAAAAGAAAAGTAAAACCATGGCAAAACACAGCTGTAA
Source organism: Sterrhoptilus dennistouni (assembly GCA_013397095.1). Taxonomy (NCBI): domain Eukaryota; kingdom Metazoa; phylum Chordata; class Aves; order Passeriformes; family Zosteropidae; genus Sterrhoptilus; species Sterrhoptilus dennistouni. The sequence continues at coordinate 1,352,604 of VWZU01012531.1, forward strand.
CACTTTTGTGATCAACACAGTTCTGTTTATATGTTCTAATTCTCAGCTGCAGCTTCTCTCCTTTACAGCAAACAATAAATCAGATAGTAAAACTAACTTTTTTGATATTCCCAGCTATGCTGTTAACAAGGGTGGAGAAAGAAACAGTGATGACATAGAAAAACACTCTCTTCCCACTAAATAATCATTATCTTACTATTTGCCTATAAACAACAGGGGGAAAAAAAGTAAAGTTCACTGCCTACTGCTGAGATGAGCAGCTCTAAACTGATCTGGTATCACTACAGATGTGACACTCTACAGGCTGGTCCATAAGCTCTGGGAAATGCCTATCATTCATTGCCTCAGCTAGGAGCTGCTTTCTCCACTCTATTTGTAAGCAAGCAAGGGAAGTATTGTATCTGAATCCATTTGAAAGACCTGGACGAAAGTTAGGTTCTGTACCATCAATGGTCAGATCACTGCTGACAAAACATTTTGCATTTAGTTCTTAAATTTAGAAAGTCTTACTGTTTCACTTAGGGGATTCTGGTAATTACAGGAATCACATTCATGAAATTAGTTTGTAGGTACACTCAGTAGGTGCTGAATGAAGGCTGAACAAAGCCTAAAGTTACAAAAGTCAACAAAGAGCTACAGAGGCTTTTTAGGGGTTGATGGTTGATTCCCACATTATTATTTGATTTGTGCAACAATGCACAGTCAAGATGCAAAACGTGACTTATCTCTACAAGTGTGTTTAGAATCCCCACAGTACACAGATATTTTTAAATCATCCAGGACATGGGTGCATTCGACTCCATGACCCAGGACAAGCACTTGGCCCTCCCACTACACAGCATGAGGTAAAGATGCACACAGGCAAAATTTCCTGCAGCAACCAGCTTTCTCTTTTCATTACCAAGTTTCACTTTTACATGTGTGTGTGGGGCATTGTACTGTAAAAATAGCCAGTGGAATTGGTTCAGCAGTACTGGAAAAATTCAGTGATGAAGATACAAATTCAATTAAAGATTTCATTAAGGTAACAACAATTTCACCCTTATTTTCCAAGAACTTCCACTGAAGTATTTCACTAGCACAAATACATATAACTTCACTGTTTTACTACAGCAGAACAGAGTAACAGAAGGCCAAAAAACTGCAATAGAACAAAACTCCATTTTCTTTTGCTCCCAGATCTTCTTTAAACCCCTGAATAAAAGGCTGTCACAGGGGCAAGGTAGTACTATCTGAAGTCTTTTAAAATACTATTCTTATTCTCAGTTGGACTATAGCTAAGCCACTGTTGCAACAGACATACTGAACTCCATGCATTTAGCAAGTTTTTGGTGCATTACACAAAGGAGAAGAAAACTTTAAGAAAAATTTGTTGTAGATGAGACCTCCTAGCAGAATAAGCAGATGTCAAGGGAATAGAGTTTATATTCCAGACTCTACAGTAGATTTGCATTTTCATTCAGAATGGGAAAAAAATCAACAACCTCCTGAAAATTGCCAAAAAATCAACAAATGTTCTTCTGAGTAAAACTTCCCTTCTTGTACATCTGTTTTGTGCAGAGAAATTTCCGGTTTCAACATAATTATTAAAATTTTATTCCCACCCTCATCTTCCAGAATTTTAGGTGTGTCCATATTCCAAGGGCAAACTGCTGGATCAGCCAGTCGCCCCACTCTAGTTTTAGGAACTGCTGTTACGACACAGAATGTCCGCAAAACTACTACCATGAAGAAGTTGGTAACTGTCACTTTTATTGAGGGAGGAAAAAACTCCAACAAATCAGATTAAGAAAATGCAGGAGCCTGAATGATAGTAAGTGATTAAAATGGGAACACTGACATAACTGATGAGAAAAAGAAAAATGATTAATTGTCTAGAATGGGCATATTTACAAAGCATGATATATGTGCTACAAGTTTAGGACTGACATCTTGCAAAGCTGTAAAAAGAGCAAGTAAATTATAATGCAGAATTAGACTGATCCTAATCATTACAACTAAATGCATTCTTAGTATTACTGCACTGGGATATAAGACAAACATGAAGTAATTAGATTCTGGAATTAGATTCTTTTTCATTGGTTGTGGCACCAATATTCTGTGTTTGTAAACATATAATCTACTACTCAACAAGGTTTATGTTTTAACATATAATTAATATAACTGTACCATTAAAAAAAAAGTATTTTCTCCCATAAAGCAAACTGTCTAAGAGAAGTAGAGAGTAGGTTTTTTCCTCAGGCATTACTGAATGGCAACTAGACAGTGAGTCTATACAGTATTGGTTTTATCTACCCATGAAAATTGGGTTTTAGGCTAAACCAAACTTTCTGAAAATTACCTTGTAAGAGCAGGGGTAGCCATGCCAGCTTGCACTCCAATAGCCAGTATAACACCTCCACAGCGGATATTTCCCAGCTCTTCTGCCACTGCAATATTATAGGAGAAGTCCAAACCCATGCCACCATATTCTGAGGAAGAAAAACAAATCTGTGATTCTCATATTCTAGACTAGCATAAGCAACAAGAAAAACAAGAACAACAACAAAAGATGTTGCTACTGCAAAGACTTGCCAACTGCAATTTAACTGCTAATTTTTAAGTACTTGACAATCACCTGCTTCCTTTCACAAAAGCAATAACACATTATTTTATACAATATTGAGAGTTGAATTGAGAATTGAATTGAGAATGACACCTGCTCTAATTATCTATGTGCACATCAGGTCACTTCTGAATATCCTAAGTAGCCTCATTACTTTTACTGGAAGCAGCAGGAAGAAGTGACATGCTGTTGAAAATGATACCAGAAGGCAAAATTATTCTTTCCAGCAACAAGGCCATATGAACAAATCACACCACAAAGTAATAAGTGCTTTTATTTCCCCATGATGACACCTGACACCCACTCTCATCACACAAGGTGGTCATTTTTCTCAGACACAGCAGTCAAGTCAGCACGGAGCGTGACCACAGGTCATGTTGCTATTCTAAATTACTGTTGTAGCTTGAAATTCATGTCAGACGCAACTACAGTACTGGACACGTTTATTCCATACCCTGGCACCTGGTCCATGCAGTGATTTAAGCAGTCTTTGTTCACAGGGAGCTGACAACCTGGGGTTCTGGCCTGGTGCCAGCACAGCCCATTGCTCCCCCTCTCCCCCACACAGTCCAATCTGCAAATTCAATTAAAGAAGAAATTATTCTTCACCTCATTCCCATGCCCAGTGCTGATAAACCCACTACATAGTGAAGAAGGCTACATTGCTATGATGGATGAGGTAATTTTTAGCTGTATTAAATGGCTTATAGTCCAAAGGAAATATAGTGAGAAAGTGAAGGTTAAGGTTCCTACTTGACATCATTAGTTGACTAAGCAGCTTTGATTAGATAATGTTGCCTCTTTTTTTTTTTTTTTTTTTTTTTTTTTTTTTTTTTTTTTTTTTTTTTAAGCTCCTTTGAAGACCAGCTAAGAAAATTTCAAATAGATACAAACCTCACCCCTCACAAACACAGTAAGGGGCAGATGGCCCTCTTCTATTTTCACTTGCTGACCTCAAACACTGAGTACACCCCTCCACCAACCTGCTCTGAAGTTTTCAAAAAACGCCATTAAATAAAGGTCAAAACAGCACAGTGCATATAAACATGGGGCTTTGCATGCTATCATCTGTTTCCTAAACCCATAGAAACTATTTTTTGCACCCTTTCTCAGCTGAAAGGAAAACACAATAGGAAACACTAAGCATAAAGTTTGGTTTCCAAAAAACATTTCTCCTTACTTCATACTGAAAAGTCTAGACTATCAGAATCAAAAACTGGTTACTTTCCCAAAGTTTTCCTTGAAAAGAATGTTTCTTAAAAATATACAGAAAATTAAAGCTCCTACTGGGAGCTTAAGCAGTACAATAAAACAACAGCAATATGGAAATGTGTTTAAGAGAACAGACAATCTAATTTTCTTGCCTTTGCACAGCCCCCATCAATAAATAAATGCTTTGAGGAGCAGTAAGGAATGTATGTGCAGGTAAAAGCCGAGACTATTTAAAGATATCTGGCATGACAGAGATTTTGCTAATTTGGTATGGATTTATAGCAGAATTATAATAGATAACCTCAGTTTTGGCACCTCAAAAATCCTTGTCATTAGATTTTTTAAAAATTTTAAGTTAGTCAATACTTTTATTGCCAAACTACTGTTATTACTGATTTTATCTTTAGTTTTGTCTACCAGGCATTTATATTCCCATCTTTCACTTAAATTTCACTTAGTTTCTTGGTTTATCCAAAGTAAATTCCCAGGAGGCATGTTATGCACACAACTGACCCAAAGAAGGGCTACTTTATCCAAGTATACAGCTTAGAGACATTTGTTGTCCATAGTACAATCCATTATATATTACTACATAATAGACTCTTCTTGCTCTCATTTGAGATAAATTACTAAGTAGTGCACTTTAAAAATAAAATACTGCAAAAGGCCAACTTTTAGAGAAATAACAATGAAAGAATTTCTGTCCAAAGGGCATAAAGGAGCAGAATGAAGCTTTGGGAGCTGGAGAGGGAAGCCCTGCCAAGCAAAGAGATTATAAAATCCCAAAATTTTATAATCTAGGGATAGATAACAACCACAACAAGACACAACCACAGATGCAGGCAGGAAGGGCAGAAGCAAATGGTAAAACCATTAATCAGACCACACCTAAGCTTTCATCAGTCCTGTTCCAGGAGCCCAGATGATAGAGTTTCATGGAGAAATGTGATTTGATGGACAGTGATAAGGAATGTCTTTCTGAGCCCCAAATACTTGATCAAGGTGGAGATTGATTTGCCAGTGCATTCTGTGCCATTACATCCCTGGTATTCAGGTAACTTAGGTCATAGCTAAGCACAGTTGCGTCCAATCTCTTTGCAGAACTGGCCTTCCACACTGAACCAGAATGCCAGTGGTGTCACACACAGCATTAGCAGGTAGTGCTGGCTACAAGCACCAAAGAAACTTCCTTTCTTCTCAGTTCCTAGTAGAACCCACTGCCAGCACTCTAGCCAGTAATTTTGGAGCTGATCCAAGCGTATTTCCATGCATGCCCTGGGACTCAGCTCTTAATCAGAGATAAAACCAGCAAGCCATTCTTATTTCCACCTGCTTCAGTAATGACAGCAAAAGTTTTATTGAATTAATGTTCAATTTTTATTTGGAACAGAACTTACACTTTGTGGAAAAACTCTTATTTGCAAAAAAAGGCAATATATTGGTGGTAGTAGGTTTGTATTCACCAGTCTTATCAACAAACACCACCTCCTGGAAGTATCTGTGCTATGATGTAATGCTAATAGATCAATTAAATTTTAAATCAGAAGAGCAAACACCATGCCTAACAAAGAAGTGAAAATTTTGATGAAATTTTTGGCAAAAAATACATAATGAAGAAACCAAATCAATTCCAGTTTTGATTGATTTGGTTTATAAAACATACAAACGAACACATATACACACAAACCCTCAAAAATAAACAGCAAAAAACCTACACCAAAAAATTCCACATGAAGAATAACAAACTATATTTAAGTATTCACATGTAAAACATTTCTGGGGTAAATATTTCATTTTGCTTTAAAATGAGATGAGAGGCCTTTAGAGAATTGTTTGGCTACATTACCATTTTTAATTTGCAAGAAAATTAAAAGAACAAAGCACAAAGTAGATTAAACTAGGCAGAAAGTCTAATGCATTATTGCTTTTACAATTGAAAAGAGGTAAAAAGAGGCAACTCAGCTATATTCAAGTCATTACAGTTTTGATGATAATAGCAAAACTTTCAGCTGTTAAATGGTCTAATACAATATCTTATCCATTGTTGAATTTCAGGTTCTTTTACAAAACAATTAAAATATAAGGCCCAAAGCAGAGAGCACAGGAACATATGAATAAATAATGATTCTGCACTGCAGCCCATGGGCAGGACTCAAGCTGCAGGAAGGAAAAAGTGCGAGGAGGAAGGAATAGCAGAGAGGATGTGCTATGGACTGACTACAACTTCCCATCCCCATCCTGCTGTGCCACTTGGGGTGGGGACTGAGGTAGATGAGTCAGGAATGAAGAACTGAAGCTGAACTTGGGAAGAAGAGGAAGAGAATGGTAGAAAATCTTGTTTTAATTTGCCTTTGCTTCTCACTACACAAATCTGCTTTAATTGGCAGGAAATTAAAATAATTTTCCCTCAGCCAAGTCTGCTTTTTACCATGATGGTAACTGGTGACCCGTCTCCCTCACTTTTCTCAACAGCCAGGCCTTGGCACTGTATTTTCTCCCCTGTCCTGTTGAAGAGGGGGAGTGAGTGAGTGGCTGGCCAAGGTGAACCCACCACACTATGGTCAGTATATTAACCTATTGCTTTAAATTGGCTCTCAGCTTTTCTATTAATCACCACCACCACATTATTTTAACACTCCCAACCCACAAAAGCTCCTTACTTTATACAGACCTGCAAATTTTCACATGTCATGTTTATAGACCCTGGCAGTGGATTAGGGATCCAGAAGAACACAGTGGATCTTAAAAAACATTGTTTTTAAAAGACACAAGTGTACATTCCACTAAATCTGTCAATGTAGGATATCAGGAGTTTTCTATATGGCAAACAGCACAGACGATGTCCAAAACTACAAATAAAAGACCAAGACATTATCTCCAGTTGCAACAAACAGAAACACAGAACGCTGCTGAGAAGATCAGTGGGAAAGACAAAACCCGAGAAAGTCTATGAAAAAGGACTCATAGAGGCAAATGAGAAGCTGAAGTCTTTCATATAATCATTTCAATCTGTGAAGACCAGAGCATCTCTTGCCACTTGTTCAAGATCCCTGTTCAAATATGACTTTGTTCCATGATGAGACAGGCTTGAAGACTCCAGTCAAAAATTTGTAAGAGTTTACAAGTGTGTCTATTTGCAATTTGCTTCTGAACCCCATCTAGTAGCTGTTAGTGGAAGTGACAATATCTATGGTGAAAAGGGTCTGTAAGTGAACTGAAGAAAGATAAAATAGGTAGTCCACAGAGTGTTTTAAGAATGTAAGTGAGCCTGGATAAAGGAAAGGTGGTAACACAATGCAGCTGTATCCAGAACTCCATTTTAAGTGCTTATACTTACATATTTTATCTTATTTGTTTACATAGTTTCAATTAAGTGTATCTACAAAAAAAAAAAAAAATCACTCAGTATTATTTCTACTGTGGGCATCTACCTCAGTGCAAGAAAAAAAAAAAACAGGTATGTGCTCTCACTTCTAGTGACCTGAAAGACAAATAAAGCATGAATCAAATCCCAGTTTGAAGATAGGTCTGAGAGACTCCTATATTTGAAGGTAGGATAACAAAGCTAATTGCCAGTTTTCATTACAGCCTACAATTTTAAATCAACAGAAGCAAAATTTAAGTGTTCAAACCTTATTCACCTGTCATAAATATGGTTCAAGAATTTCAACTCCAGAGAAGTACAAAGAGCCTTGAAGCTACATAACTGCAAATGTCATCAAGTAGGACAGTACAGAAATCCATATCATAATTCTTTTCCTCTGCTTTACGTTGAAGGAATTTAAAGAATTACAAACGATATATTCTCTGTCTTGTTCAATTTCCCATAAACCCATTCTGAAAAGTTGAGACTGATGAAGTTCAGAAAACACCTCCTGCTCTCTTGGTTATTTCCTTCTGGCTGGGTGTAGAGAAAAAACCTTTCATTAAGCATAACAGAAACAGTGTGAGTCCACTTTAGTCTTGTTGAGATTATGACATTTGTATTTTTGGGCTATTTCCCCCTCCCAGATCAATTCACAAAAAAATCAAAACAAAACAACAAACCAAAAAAACCAACACAGAAAAAAACCTCCAGACACAAATAAACCCTTTTAACAAATGCAAAGTTCCTTTCAACAGATTACCTTAGTAAGAGACATCAAACTCCCTCAGTTTGAATGCAATTTTGTCCCAAACCAGGAAAAATTAAGAGTGCTTCATGATTTTGTTTGGTTGATCCTCGAAAGACCACAGACACCTTCAGTGTCTTGCTCTCTCACAGACAATACTCCATCCCAAAATTTCAAGACAGATAAGGACTCACTCTGCTAACTAAACTTTTAGTATCACTCATGAGCTAGTAGCCATTGGAAAAGAAAAAATATGGATTGGTTTCTAATTACTTTTCAAGCACTCATGGTTAGCAGCACAAGTACAATCCCAAGAGCAATTAACGATGCAAGATGTGTTCCTGCAAAACTCCTTCTGCATTCTGTATTATTCTGTACTGTATTCTGCATTCTGTTCCTTCTTGCTACAGAAGTCATCACAATTGCCACCACAGAAACTAAATTTACTGAGACACACAAGGTGATTTTGTCTGTCTAGGGCTGTTTTAGATTAAGACAGATCTACGCTGTAAAATAAAGGAGAAACTTCTCACACAGAGTAAGGATAAAAACTCTCCTATAACACCACCACAAAATACCGCAGAGGAATTTGGCAGTTTGGTCTGCCAAATTCTCATCTCTCAAAAATTTGTAAGTTTTCTTCATTTTCTAAGTGGTTATGCAGAATCATCCAGTGACATTGAGTTAGTAATCACATCTGCATAAAACTTTGAATTCAGAAGGTTATCAGAGCTCTAAAAACAATATCACACAAAGCCCCAAAATTGTGTACAATGTTATGGGGAAGGAAAAGTTAAGCTGCCCAGTACAATAGAATAAAATGTCCACATGGCAACATAAGAAACATTAGCAATGTAAAATATGCAGTAAAAAAGAAAAGAGGAAAAAGAAGATCCAAAATGCACACAGCCCCAGGCACCAGATATTGCATCAGCTCCAAGTCAGAGAAAAACTTTAAGCAATTCCTGGTCACAGACTCCTCAGTTGTCTTTTGCCTGGAGTTTTATATGGACCTTATTTCCCCCCCACTCAGCTTTGATCCAACATCTGTTTCAAAGAAACTGGAATTTAATCGAAATAGTTTGACTGTCCTACAGCTTTTTCTTTAAGGTTAAAGAGCACAGATCTCAATTACTGTACATTTGAAAATGTCAGTCAAACTAAATGCCACAGCATATAGAAAACTAAATAAACACCAAACACATAGAAAAATGAAGTCAAAAAGTACAAAGGCTGAATATCACCCTTTCTGAGCTTCAGCGGAAAAGCCATGTTACTTCTCATCAGGCTTGTCTTTGGGCAAGCTCATAAACAAATCACAGAATGCATTTCAAGGATATCACCTTCGCAACCTGCCTGCTGCTTGAGATCAGTCAAACAGCAACAACTGCCAATCTCCTTACATACATCAAACACAGCATTGCTACCAGCTCGTGCACAATCACCTGCTCTATGCTTTGCTTGTGGATTCTCAAGTGAATTCTCTGAGTCAGGTGTATGCAGCACTGAATGCTAGCTCTCTCCAGCTTAAAGGTGGCCAACCTTCTGATGATCAGGCCACCACTGCATTAAATCATTCAACACTGTGTGTCCCCTGCAGTCCTCCTGACACAACTGTAAGTCAGCCCTCAGAGGCATCGAAGTCATCCCTCATCATCCCTCATCAGCATCTGTCAGCCCCATGTAAAATGAGCTCTCCCTCCCAAGAAAATGTCTGAACAGCTGCTAAGCTATCTTAAACGTATTTTTTCATGTTGAACAGGTAATAATTAGTCCCACACCTGTACAAGGATGAAGCAGGTACGTCACCTTTATGTGCTACTGGTGCTTCTGTTCAGGACTTGTCCTCTCGCATGAACTGCCACAAACTCCTACAAAAAGTTTATGTTACTCTGCATCGTGGCAAATTTTCTTCCAGTAAAGTGTGAATGCACAAATAGATATTATAAGAAATATACAGTAATGTACAGACATTGAATCATCCATAGGTCAACAGGGAAAGAAAATGGGAATTGACTTATCAATGGGTAACCGACAGATATCCCAAAGAACATACCCCTGTTTAAGCACAACAGAGAGAAGAGATGAATAACAGGACTGAATACAAGCATGTACATTTGTAAGGAATTTTTAAAGGCTGGATGAAAAGGAGTCACTGTGTCCAGTTTTGTAGTACTCTGTGAGCAAAAAGCAGACTTACAGCTTTCATTTCTTTAAGGCATCCAATTACTTTCATTTTTTCAAGGTATCAAGATGTACAGTCAACATTAAAAACATCACTCTGTTTCTTCTGAGTTCCAAATAAATAAATAATTAAACTAAGAAGCAATACTAAATGATTTAAGGATTACAGATTTATTATGTTTCCTACTTATTAAAATTCCCATGCTAAAATTTAATATAAAGGCTAAATATTTATCAGCTGAAAGCTATGTTTAATTTTCTTCCCTACAAGACATTTTATTCCAGTCCATAGCTTGTTGGAAATTCACATTTGTCTCACATGAAAAACTTTAGACACTCAACTCAATATGTCACACCCAAAGACATAAATTTTACTAAATTGCACTTTCCAAAAATTCCAATCTACAAATGGAATTACAAATTGAGAATTGAAATTTTGGACATGGGGGCAGAAACTTGAAAAATGTTACTTTTCAATAACCTAAAAAAAAAAGGGGGAATTTCAACACGTGTGCAGTGAATAATGAAATAAACTTCAGACATGCTTTGAGCCAGCCTGGCCAGCACAGGGGTTTCAACTCAGTAGCACCAAAGTTGGAACAGAAATGCACTGCAGGAAGTTTCCACAGGAATTTCTCATCAGCACAAACCTTTCCAGTGGCTGACTTCTTAAGTCCTTGAGATGTTGCCTCAGCTACTGAGAAAAACATAACATGCCATCCTAGAATGCCTGCCACATTGCAGGTCAACATAGTCCCAGCACAGCCACAGACAACAGATTATTAAAGAGACATCTATCAAGTAATGCTGCAGCTAGAAGCACACCCCTCTGTCATCAGGTAATTTCCTTGTTTATAAACTTTCATTAGCTGGAAGCATCTGTATCTGCATGCAGACCCAGCCTTCAGCATGGGCAGGGCTGGGACCACCAGTCCCACAGCTCCTTGTGCCTGACAGCTCACAACCACTCACCCCGCGGGACAGCCCATCGTGCTGCTGGAGCATCTCCAGAGGTTTCAGTTCCCAAGTGCAGCAGAAACCAAAGGAGGCTTTCTTCTGTATTTGTGATTGTTGAGAAACCTGACTAGTTTTGAAACTGCTTTCTGTTAGCAAAAGCAAAACAGTAAAAGACTATTTCTAGATCTGAGCAATGGATTGTGGTGAACTCTTTGAGACAAAACCCAAATTTGCAGTTTTCCAGGAAAGGCAATGGGTTTGATCTCAAAACAAAACTGAAATAAAAATGAAAAAATATGAATGCTTTTATAACATTAAATTGTATGCTTCTGTCAGGTGATTTGGTTTTTCTAATGAAACATAAAGGAAAGATTACAATAAAAACCACTTCTGGACTAAAAATGAAAACATTTTTGCAATGTCAGAACAATGCCTTCCCCATCATTTTCTCCAACAAAGTCAATATTTCAGTAAAACTGATATATTTCCATGCTTTCTTTATTCTTGATAATTTTAATGAAGAAAAAATTTCATTGACCACTTTTATTAGGTTTAAGGAGTGTGGAAAAATGTTTTAAACTATATTCTAGAGCTGCAAATATCTGGCTCAGTTCTCATTTTTGCCTATGATTCTGTGCATCCTTGTCCTTAAGATTTGTCAGCCAGACCATATCATGAAACAGAATATTCCTCTCTGTTTGTAGAAGAGCTGATACAACAGGATTCTAATCTGAACTGCAATCTCCAGTGTGAAATATGCTTTACTGCTATTTTTATTTATGCTGACATTGGAGGATGTGCCTTGTATGTGCTACTGGCCAAAAATAAAAGGATTTTCAGTATAGTGCAAGCATATCACAAATAAAATTCCCCATTCAGGATTATTTTCTTCAAAAGAGCCTTCTACTCAGAGTTTCTACAAGCATTTCATCACCCAGTGTTGTCTCCTCCAAGAAATTATTATTGACCAGAATTATCTTTTTCTTCTTACAAATTTGGTTCTGAAATCAGTAGCAAATCAGCTCACAAACCAATGAAAAGCAAGTTGTTCCAAGGAGGAATAACAGCACCCTGCTTCAGACCAGATAAAATTATAATACAGTTTACAATCACATTAAACTGCCCAATACACAATTACCAGTGTGACACACTGAGGCCCATAACACACCTAGAGAATACTCTAGGGCAAAAGAGAACAATGACATGGCTAAAGGTATCTGTAGGAGACTGAAACGAGTTCAGAAAAATAACAAAACCTCCTCCACAGAATATCCCTGTCACCTTCCTCGATTCCCAATCCTACCTGAATTATAAGTGATCCCAAGAATTCATGCACCCAGTAGTATAAGTACCCTTTTACTACACAGTTCAGGTGTAATTTTTTACAACAGAAGTAGAAATTAGATTTAGCCATAGCAAATTAACATCTACAGCAAGGATGCATTTTCACCACTTGCTATTTAACACTTAAGACTAAAGTCAGACCTCTTCCAGTTGTGAATATTATCTGTTGTTTACAGACCATTCAGGAACTCAAGAAGGGTTCACTATTCATCTCAGTAATTTACTTTTTTATAAGTAGCTACACAACAATTTTTATTTCAAATTCTTGTTCTCAAAATATCACTCTAGAGTTAGAGTTAGCAATAAATGTGTTTTTCAGGACAATAACATGTTGAATATGTGGTCACATAGTATATTTGTAAAGGAATTAAATTTCATTGCATTCTCCAAGAAATTTTGAAAGGCAAGTTATAGTAAATCCACACATGTATTGTTGTGGGATGTCCCTAAAACTGAATTTAAAATATTTATATTTTAAAACAAAAGAAGCAAAACAATTTTTATTGAGGGGAAAAAACCCCACCTTCTTCATAGAAACTCAGAAATTATTCCAGGAGATATTTTTTAAAAATAATCTTAGAAGTATTGCCAATACCAGAATTATTATCTTCATGGCTCAATAATCTAGCCAATAACACACCCTTTTTTCAAATTAAAACAAATAAGCAATACAAAACAAACCCCTCCCCCAAAACCCCAAAACAAACAAACCCCCTAAAACAACAACAATGACAACAATGAAAAACCAAATGAAAACAAAACCAAAAAAACACCAAAACCCACCAGCCAGGGAGGCTGGAGTCCCCTCCATCTTCCAGCTCCCAAGGACACAGACTTTCCAGAGTCATCATGCTTCTCCTATCTCTCCCACACACCTACATGTAGACAAAAAGTGGGGATGATGGTGAATCATGATTTTAAAGGGTTAAGATTTTAGCCAAGGCTTAGAAGCAATTTATATTGATTAGGAGGCAAGCTAGAAAAACAAAATATAAGTTAATGATTATTAGATGCTTGAGTTAGACCTAAATGATGTATTGTTTGCTGTTATGTGGTTTTTTACTTTTGTTTATAGAAGGAAATGAAATAGATGGACCGTCATAATAACAAATTGAAACCAATGAAACCATGACCAGCACCTGGACTCAATGCTGATCAATCATGAAGCAGGGGATTTCAGATTGTGCCAAAATGTCATGAAGGCCTGCCAGCAGTAAGAAGGTAAAAAGGTCATTGTGATGAAGACTTTCCTGACTTCATCCTTCAAGACCACTGATCCAATTTGAGACCATGAACCCAATTCAAGAGAAGAACTGTGCACATGTGAAGGACTAATAGCCTCATTTTAATAGGAAGCAAGAGTGGGGAGTGCTGGGGTTTTGCATACATATGTAAGACTTTGGGAAATAAATAGAGGGCAAAGAGCCTTGTGATTCCCGGGCACTACTCTAGGAGGTGTTACCCGTGCCACCCCACGTCGCAATAAAACACAGCACTTTCTAACTTTAACTAGTTAAGAGTTAGAGTTAGTTGTCCATAATGGGGAAGGAAAAGTAGACTTTCCATGCAGGAAAAAGCTTTTGTCAAAACTACATATTACTACTAATTTTTTTATTTGGTCTTGTATGATGGAATTTTCTAATTGCTATGAATTTTTAAAGCACTTGCAACCATCCATCAGACACCAGGTGTTTATTAGTGTTGTGTGTACTGTTTCTAAATGAATAACTGAAACAGGCAAGTAGTGTAAGAATTTCCAGGAAAAACCCACAAAATTAGAAAATTATTTTGATATATTAAGGCTCTTTTTTGATGTCATGTTTTTGAGTTACATAACTTTCCATCTCATAAGAGGCACTATTTTAGAAGAATACTTAATAATCACAAACTATTTGCCTAATTTTCATATGCATCTGTGTGTGAAAGTTTCTGTGGCCATGAGACCTCAGTGGTCAGCAGAGGCCTGTAAGAAAGGGAACTGAAGAGGATTTTATTACCATAGGCATCTTTTATCACAGTTAGACATCTCACTGTGCAGCCACTCTAAGTAAGAGTGCTGATGAATCCTTTGTTTTGTGTGGTCTCCTGGACATTTCTGTTCAGAGGGAGAAGTATTTTCCACCACCTTCCTGTTAATCTTACACAACATCTCCAAAGAGCTTGCTGATAAACTTTCCTGTATTTCAGAGGCACTCTAAAGAGGCACTGGGCTAAATTTGTTTCCTCATTTATGGGCAGCACATGACACAGGAGGTGGCTGGGACAGCAGGGATCATCCTGATGACACACAAAGAGCCCATTGCTGCTGGACCCTTGGAGTTCACCTGTAGCTGAGACACTGTGGGCTTTCTACGTTGCACAGCAGAGGCAGCAGATGTGCAGATGTCTGCCCTGGAATGGCTCTGGCTTAAAATGCATTTCCAGCACACATCTTGTATCTCACAGGTATGCAAAAATGTAGCACGGTCAACATCTCTGAGTAGCCTTAGTCCGGTGGAGACACCAACCTCACACCTACTCAGACTGTCTTTATAAACTGCCCAAGAGCCAGGTCAGCTGTTCAAGGGTGTGAAGCAGCTTTTTCATCAATGTTAGCATGCTCAAAGTGCAGAGATAAATGCTAAAGAAACAAAGTGATAGATAAGAATTAGTAATGTGGCCCATTCTGAAGCTTCTCCAATGTCTCAGACAAAATTATAATAAAAGTATTACAACTTATAAGCCCCACGATGCTGAGCATACTGCACAACCTTTCAGCACTGCATTATTACAATCCTTTTCCTCCTTAAGAACTATAACTATTTGCTAAGTCATTATGATTAATCCAGTGCATAGCATCTCCCAGCATCAGCTAGTCCCAAACTGAGTGATTCTGGCAACAGCAAACTAAGAGTGAGCAAAGCAGTAGTGACTGCGTCTCCAACTACATCATTGTACGGAGCCACAAAGAATGAGAAAACCCACAGCAAAGATATCAATTTATGTTCAACTCTCACCCTATGGTTAAAATAGTTGAGGAAAGGACAAATACATTGTTCATTGAATACTGAACACTAAATCAGCAATAAGGTTTAAGACCATGCTATACATCATTGAAACAATGAAAACTTACATGAACAATTCCTCACTTGTAAAGCTGGAATTATCTTTCCATTAAAAACAATCAAACCAACCAACCAAATAACAACAAGAAGAAAGGGAGGGGGAAGTGAGATAAGTTTTTCTGTCTGGAAAAGATCACAGCATCTTCTAGGCTACAGCCTCATCACTTCAAGTCAGGTGACATAAAACAAGTAAAGCATGAATTAATGCATATGTCCTGTCTCAAAAAAAAACCCCCAAAAACAAAAAACCAAAAACTCCAACACAGAAGCAAAGGGAAAAAAACAAGCTTATTTATTTTGCTCTCATTTATGCAAACATGGTATAACTGTAATGACTGAGCTTCTGTTTTTCTTACACCACCAAGCATCAATAAAGAATTATTTCTTGTTTGAAATCCATCTCACATTGTGGCTAATCCTGTTTTCTAAATTTTGGAGTAACACTGATAAAGTATGGACTGAGAGCAATTAACTACAGCAAGACATGAAAAATGCAGCAAATACAAATCCACCTAAATAGCATGCTAAACAACAGACCTTAGCAATTACATTTTCAAACCAAACCATGTCACTATGCTCTGCATTTTAAGAAGGTTTACATTAAAAACTAGATACATATTCCTGTAGCACCTTTTTTTTCTTACACGTTAGAAGTATTGCCATGGAAAGAAACAGAAAAAAAAAAACACAAAAGAAACCCCAACCTTTTACCATTTTAGGGAAATGGATGTTTGGAAGCTCTGCTGCTGCAGACTGAGGTCACCCACACTAATGTTTTACCACTGGAAAATGTCTTCCACTTGCAATTTAATTACAATTCACTCTGTGAGATTTGGCTTGCTCCTGACTTTGTGCTATAGCGGTTAGTGCTATTGGAGTTCTGTTTAATCTTGCCCTGCAGTTGAAAAGATGTGTGCAGCCTGTCGGCTTCCAGAAAACTTTAGCCTAAAACTTTAAGCAAAAGAGAAGAACTGCCAAGATTTACTGTGTTAGAACGAAGAGACATAAGAAACTGGTTACTTTTATTTGAAGATGAATATGCTTGAGTAATCAAACAACAAACCTTGATATGATTTTTGTTTGTTTTCCATCTCTCAGTGTGTCCTTGCATGCCAGCTCTCCAGAGCTAAGATGTATCTTCAGACAAATTCTATTCTCTGGTTTGTGTTTTCAATTCTAACTTGGGGTGAAACTGCTCCCTAATTTCCTCCTCAATGAAAGGTCTTTATCAGTGTAAATTAAGCTTTGGACACTGTGCTTCACTCAGTTCTGCTTCTTATGCTAATGAAGATTTCTCTTCTTTATCCCACATTCAGGATGTTTTTGGAATATCTTAGCAAGATGAATGGGCATTACTGATCTGATTGTTTTGTTGACTACAAACACAGAAAAGATGGAAGAATCCAAACCAAATTCATACAGATTTTACAGCTGGATCAGGAGACCTCTTTGTTTAGCCTGCCAGCAATGGAGAGTGTGCTGCAACAAGGTTATATAAAAACTAATCATATTGGAATTTAATTATTCCTAATGTTTCCCTGTTGACTCACTTTATTTTTTTTTTTAATTTGACCTCTAGCTAAGTTTCTCAACTGCTGTCAACAACAGCCACAGTGCTGTGCTCTGCCAATTGCTAAGCAAAAAGCCCTCAGCTCAACACACTGCCTTGCTGCCTCCCCATTCCTTGATGGTCAGATTTCACTTAGAGATACAAGGCACTACCTGCTTCCAGGCATTTCCTGCTAAGGAAGAGAGAGGCCAAACAGTTGTGCTTCTTATCTTTCGTTTACCCATTCATCTACCTTCATTTTCTTATCTCCTTGCCCAAGCACAGAAGCATTTTATATGTCTTCAAAATAAATAGCAGTGAGGCAATAAAGCCCTGGTATTGCACTATGAACTTTCTTTTAAAATGCCTTACTGCTTACTGAAAAGATGGATTTTTTTCTCCTTAATGATGACAGCAGGGTTTACAAAATTAGTAAAAGACATGGAGGCGGATGGCATGGAAGGACAAAGTAATTTAGAAATAGTGCATTGCCTGCAATTTGTGATGGTTTTGGTCTCTATGACAAAGTAGATGCTGCAAGATAACTAACACAAGTATAATGAGTAAGTCTCTTGATACACAAGTTATGGGATTTTATCACAGTCTCGAAGAAGCCAAAGGAGGAAAAAAAAGAAACCCTGAAGCTGAAAACAGTATAATTAATTAACAAGGAACACAACAGAGGAACAATTTCAGGGAAGCGCATGGAAAGGAAGGCAGACATCTGGGAAGAGTGATGCTCACCACCGCAAAAAACAAAGGAGAAGGAAGTTTAGGAATAAAAGTATTTTATTTTTAAACCTATTTCAATGAAGCAAGGAGTGGAAGGAAATATGAATCCTCACAACCAACTTGGTATGTGCTTTAACTGGATTTTCCTTCTGGAAAAAGTGAACAGTAAGAAAAAGCTTCTTTGGAGGCAGGTAAAGACTGGAGAAACAACCCGGCTCCACCACTCAGAGGAACTCAGCTTTAACAGAGTAATGTTTTTTATTGCCATCCCATAATCTTGCCTAGTATAAGAGTGGCCTTCACGGAAATGGGCATGTACAGGACAAACTTAACAACTGGGTGAGGGGTCATACCTCTACAGAGACTGCAGCCCCAAACAGATAAAGGTAAAGTTTTGGGACTTTTACCAGAGGGGACTCTCATTTTCTTTATCCCACTATAAGGACTGGTCTGAAGATAACAGACTATCCCTAAGTGTGAACCACTGCCCCATCTGCAAGCATAAATCAGCAGAAGAAGAGTTTCTGACTCCTGGAGCAGCCATGGCCGTCACACTGTGGTGCTGCCACCAGCTCTGCTCTTATTCCAGCCTAAGCATCATTTGTCCCTGGCTGTTTCCCCATTCCTCAGCCACACAATCACAGGTGCCTGAAGCAACAGAAGAATTACAAAATAACCAGTACTAAAAAGTGGCAGATTGTTTTAAATTATACCACAGTATTCTTCACTGGTTATGCTATCTCCCTGCACAACACAGTGGGTCCCCACTCGTAATTATTAGGAGGAAATTTTTTAAAATCAATTTGTAAAATTTATACCAGCTCTTTAAGAACCTCTGTGGCACAAAAGTATTCCTTCACTTTAAAGCTCCCTTTTTTCTAATTCTAATGGCCACTCTACACACTCTTTTATTAAAGAATATCACAAACCCAACAGGGCTGTCTGAATAATGCAAAACCAAATTAAATGTGTATGAAAAACCTCCTGTCCCATACCCAAACTCCATATAGGAGTTTCATATTTGTCTGTTTAATACTCTATCTAGGTCTTTTATATGACAGAATAATAAAAGATATGAACAAAATCACAGCAATTTTGGTGGTTTGTTCCCCAAAATTTGCTTTAGAAGTCTTTCCATGGCATACACTCTTTAACTTCAATGTGACTAAACAAGCTGTCTAGAGGGAGCAGCATGGAAACTGAAGACTGATGGTTTTCTTACTTATCTTTTTCTGTTTACAGTTGAGATTATTTTTTCATTAGCATGATAAATAACTTATCATTTTTCATTACGTTCAATGATGACAAAAGCCAGGCTTATTTTACACAGAAACAGAGCAAAAATTTTCTATAAAATAAATATATATGCGATCGAAATATGTATAGCAAATAATCTGCAGTCAGAAATTGTCTTTTTGCCTGTTTGCTAATAGACAACACTTATAAATGTGCTTGAAATTGTTTAATAAACACTTTTTCTGAACAAATGTAGGCAGATTCTGAAGACAAACTGCCTGTCAGCAATACCAACCTGATTTTTTTTTCCATTATTCATACTCTTGCACTGTTCACTGAAAAGAGACTTACTTATATCTGTCTTATCTATAAAGATCTCAATGATGATTAAAGACTTGAGAACATGAGAAAGAAAGCCAAGAACCTCTACAAAAGGTCCCAGAAGACTGAGTCCCAGCTGCATATCTTCTCCATCAATACAAGTGGTATGTCTTCACCAGTAAGGTTTCCAATTTTGGTGAAAAGTGATATTGCCAGCATTTCATTTGCTGGCAGTTTTTCAGCCTATATTTTTTATTTTCTTCCACTGTCCTAAACAGATCCTCATTTCCTTGTTTTGCCAGACACTTACACTGTAACCACATGACTCTATTCACTCCATAGCTCAACTAGAGACCTCTTAAATTGTTCCTACAGATCAGTCCTTTGAGCTTTCTTAATTTCTTCCTTGACCTCATTAGTTTGCCAAAAACTTTCAGGCCAAGACATGCCCAGCTAATAGCTTCCATTCCAAACGTGTCCTCAGTGTTAGTAAAATATGCAGTTAATTTAGTTTTTGTCCTAAGAGTTGTAGATGAAAATTCCCTGAAACACAGAAAAGATTGATTCCCCCTTTTTTGAACTTTCACTGGTAATTACAGTGATGACCTCTGCAACACAAGTGTTAAACAGATGCAGAAAGAAAAGCAGCCTTGCAGAATAGAGAAAAGAGAAAATAATTTTTTAAAATAAAGAATGGGATCAAATTCTGCTCAAATATAAAGGATAACTGAAAAATTCTGACAGCAGAACATGGTTCATTGCTACTTACTGAACTTAGGGTCTTTTACTGGCAGAAGCAGTCCAGCATCACAGTGAAGTTATTCCAACAGTCAAACAAGAAGACCACTCAAAAATGTCTTTCTAGCTGATGAATAGATGGCTAAAAAAAATACATCAAGATCGCATAAGAAATTAAACTTTATAAAATACATTACTTCTCTCTAGCAAAATATAAAATGGTAATTTTTCAGTATTTTGTATTTGGGAAAATGAAAGAATCATAGGAAACTAAGGTGAGTTAAAAAAATCAAAAACAGATCAAAGTTGTTTTAAATCAAAAACAGATTTAAGTTGGTTTTTTTAATTATTATTGCCACTAGACATGGCATGTGCCAGGAAAAGGGCTCTGTTGTTTCTACAGTTTTAAACAAATTAACCACCGCTTTCCTAGCCAATAATGTATACTGCATTAACTATAGCTAACAGAGTAAAAGACACCTTACTTAAGAATATTCTCAATTGCCACTGGGGATTTAGAGCAACCAAGTGCATGGAGATCCAATTCTACCCCAAGTAAGTCATCCAAATATGAAGGGTGACAGAAATGCAGTCACTACTACAGAGTGAAGTCGTTCAGTGTGTGCAGCTCCTCATGAATATTCTCATGAAAATAGGTACACTTCATCTCCTATGTGTTTCAGGAGACAGCACTGCTCCTTTCATTCCCTCCTGCAATGGGAGGCTGGGAGACAAGCATGAAAGCAGGCACAGTTTTGATGTCAGTGTGAAGAACAAGCTCCGAAAGTCACAGTGCATGACTGCCATTTACAGCAGCTGATAGTCTCTGAAAATGCAGGGCACCTGCAGCAACTCCTTTGGAATGCCTATTGCACCAGGAACAGTTGTAAAGACACAGAAATAAATCTTGCTAGTATTTTCCTATCAGTTACTGCTGTCCTGACTTTAATCAAGCAGAAACAGGGTTCATGCTGCCATTTGAACAAATGATGGACAGAAAAGTGTAATTTGCACTTTGTTGCATGACCAGACCCCACAGGTGCACAGTGGTTTCTCAGTCAGGCTCTCTGCTCTGCCATCCACAGCTTTTGCTGCCTGGCAGAGTTGCTGGTCTGAGGGAAAACAACTAACTGGGCAGGATTTGCACAGCACACCACGGCAATGCTTCCATGTCCGCAAATCCACTACTAGTAAGTCACATCCAACCACTCACCAAGATGCAAGACTAAAGTCTCAGGTGAGAACCAAGGTACCAGCAGGAAAAAGGTACCTTGTTTTGGAAAATGTAAAAAAAAAAAAAGAAGCATAATTTTCTTTTTTATTCTTCTAAGAGTGAGATCTAAGCCTCTGTGAATTTACTGAAGTAACAAAGAGACTCAAGTGTATGTTCCTTATGAAAATTTGAGACTCCTTAAGAAATGTTTACACAAAACCATAAGAGTTATGAAGCATGAGCAAGCTTCCTCACTTCAATCAAACCAGCAAATTTACAAATTTCAGTATGACACATTTATTGCAAGCTTACAGTAATGCTCATCTGCCCAGAAGCAGGAATGAAAAACTTAAGAATTTGTAATGCTTCACTGAAATTTCACTTGCTGACTAACAAATGAGCATCTCCAACCAGCAGTATGTCTACTTCAGGACATTGAACCTCTGAAAAACAAGACCTCTTGCACAGACTTCCATATCTGTAAATCCAGTCAGGAAAGAGCCCCAGAAAAATACAATGTTCCACAAGCAATACAATTATTTCACCCTTTTAAATTATGGCAAAATAAAAAATGTTCATTAATTTAAAGACTGGAAAATACGTATGTCTGGATGATGCTCTTAGCCATATGGTTTAGTGTTAGATAGTCCTGAGAGGGGTAGGGAGCTGAACCCTGTGATACTTGTGGGTCCCTTCTGACTCGAGACATTCTGTGACTCTGTGATGTGTCATGACATGCACATGCACACACAGACATATGTGTACCATAAGACACACACACATGCATGCACAGATCTGCACCAGCTCCATGTCTTGCCACTCTGACTCATGTTTCAGACATGACTGAACACCACTGCTTGGGGCTGACCTGGTTCTCTTGGCAGGACAAAGGCCAAGCACAACATTGAGGTTGTTATGTCACTCCCCTCTTCCCTCTTTCAAAGGACAAAAGGGGTACAGAGAAAGCTGGAGAGATTTCAGTTTCTGTCTGAAGTCTGTTCAGCCACATCTGAGATTAAACCTTGATATAAAACTGCACCCAGGGTCTTCACATGGACTGATCGCCTACCACTCCTACACCTGCAGGTTTGGGTAATTAATAGTCATGGAATTAGTCTAATTAGTTTCAAATTAAGTATTTTAAAAACTCACTGAGAATTAGTGTGTAAGCCATGCTAATTAAATATTGAAGGAATAAGTGAAAATAAGCATCAGGAGAGGTGTCTCCCTGCCCCACTCCCAATGCACAGAGGATTTAAGGGCATTTACTAGAACACATTAATTGGATCTGTGAGCTTCTTCTTGACCCCTGATTTTTCTTCAACATATTAAGGCTGTGTAAAATATGTATAAATGCATAAATATGCAAAAGCACAGCTACTGGAAATGGATTTATGAAGATTTTCTTAGAAAAACCAAACCATTGCAGGCTTTGATAATATATCCAAAAGAAAGAAAAATACACTCAACAATAATAATGTACCATCTCAGAGCAATACAGAAGCACTCCATTACCAGCATGCAAAATATATAGTAAAAAGCACTCCTGCAAAAACAGCATAGCAATTCTTCTCACAGATACCTGAATATTACATTACATTAGCCCACAAGTGTAGAGTGATGAAAAATGAATCAGGTGGGTAACCTGACAACAAAGAGAGAAACAGTGAGGATAAATACCTCAGTGAAAGTGGAAGATGGAATGGAATTTTTTTTTCTATAAATATTTATGGCATCAGTGATGATCACTATTCTGCCTGGTGACCCAGCAAACAAAAAATAATTAGATTGTGGTATATTTTGCCATCATGTAGAGAGAAATTCTGTCCAAGCTTGAGGTGCCCTGCTCCCCCTGTTCTGTGCTCAAGCTTTGCACCACCAGCTCCCCACTCCAGGCCCTCAGGCTGCAGCCAGGAAAAAGGCTGGGATGTATGGGGTAAGTAGCCCTAAATGCAGCCACCTCAGCTGGGCCAAGGGAGTGAACAGCTTCAGCTCACACCACATCTCTTTTCTTGGTAGCACATATTCTTGTCTCTCTCCTCCCAGCCACTAAGGACTTTCTCAGACACTCAGGAACTGGTTATCTTTGAGACCTCTAATTAATCTGACTAAGCTTTGTAATATCTCAAAGTATTAAAGGAAACTGAGCACTTAATAAAGTAGGAGTTTTTTTAGGAAACTGACTCAAACCACATCACAGCTTCATAAAAACAGCTTTTAGTGCCTCCCCTTGCTTCCAAAGATCTCTGCTGCAGACCAGGTAGCATTGGTGTTATTTCATCACAGGTATCCCTTTGCCCAAACTTTAAAAACTGTTCTGTCCTGGACAAGAAAGTGGGCATGGTGACATCTGCCCATCCCCTGGGTGACATCTCCATGAGTGGCTCAGGGACCTTCCCTTGGTTACAGAGAAGTTGCATTAGATGTCTCCTGCCCTTTAATCCAGGGTTTATTAAAGCCAGTGAGGATGCTGCCTTTAAAGTCACTGCAAGCAGCAGTTACCAGAGTCTCATCATTCCCTTGCTCTGCATCACAACAGTGTAATCATTTTGGGAGACAGGGGAGGGCTGCAGCAGGGACACACCTAGGACTGACTGACTGATCTGGTTACATGGCTCCAGGTAGCTTGAAGGCTTCATTAGAAACCAACAAGGAAAGACATTCTAAGGAGGCAAAGAGGAAGCATATTTATCACATTATTTCCTTTCTCTCATTACAATCTCAGTTTTCAAAAAACTGCAATCGCAAATATGTTCCCAGTTCTGACTGATGTTCAGTAGAGCCAAAATCCAATAACTAGCAGTCAGCCCTTTTATTGCACAGAGGTTAATTAAAGAAAGGTGAGATATTCCCCACGGCAGTTAAAAAGACACAGGCAAGAAACAGGGACGCTACATTCAATTATCCAAGTCTCAGCCAGCAGCCAGAGTGTTGAAAATACTGTTCCAAGAAGAAGATACATGTTGACAAACGGTTTTAACAGAGGATCAACCTAAACCAATCTTGACTATAATCCCTCCAGCTTCGTACTTTGCAGATTGCAGACATCTCACACACAAAAATGAAGAGCAATGTTTTGATTGTGCTTTTTACTGACCAGCTTCACAAACATGGTGAGTTCAAAGCCTATGCTGAAAGTGGATATTTTCATCTGGCTCTGTGCTTTGGAATGACTTCATATCATTGAGATATTTTTCACTCTAAATGATGCCCGGATTGGTCGCAATTTGTTACTTATGATTAAAATTGCAGCTGCCCATTAAAAATGCATTTGTGGCATTCTTCACATTCTCCAGAGTCAGCTGAAATAAAACCACCCCTGCCAAGTGGTTTCACAGCCTGGCACTTGAACAGCAAGAACATTTTCTACTATGTTTTTAAAACATTCCCCTTTTTTTCTGAAATTTACCACTCCCACAACAAAAAAAAACCAAACAACTTTGACTCGAAAACATCACAGACAAGAGTGGGAAGGGTGGTTGAAAGCTGAGCAGGGATGTTGGGAGATGCTGGAGGTAAACACTTCTCCACAAGGTTCATCTGTTGGGATCTTTCAAGCCTTGGGCGACAGTAACTCCCTCAAGATTTTTCGCGAGCAAGCACAAACCATCCTGATCAGAAATCTCCTGTCTCTCACACTCATCACAGCTGCCCAGACTCACAAATTTAGAGTTCATTTTCTGGCTCTGCTCCAGACTTTGCCATACCTGCATTTCAGCTCCCAGCAGTGAAGCCTGGCTCCAGGTGGGCACCCACCATCCACCCAGCATCAGGCCCTGGTTACACTGGTGGCCTCCAGATACAAGCAAAAAGAATTATGACCATGTGAGGGTTTTCATCTCACTGTAATAACCCCATAAGTGTAGCTCTTGGAGCAGGTTGGTTTTTTTGTGGATTTTATTTATTTATTTATTTATTTCCTTTTAAAATAACCTGGCATAAAACGCAAGCCTTACCTCATTGCTGTCTATTTCACATCTTGCAACTTTGGCCACAGACAAATCAGTACCTATGTTATGTTTTGATTTTCCTCTTATTTGCTGCTTAATTTTCTTATTTATGTTTAAACAATATATCAAATAAATTACTATCCTTTTCCTTGAAAGCTTTTGTTTACATTTGCATGCCTGTGAAATTAATTATGTAGAATCACAGAATGTTTTGGCTTGACCTTTAAATGTCATCTAGTTCAACCCCTCCTGTACTGAGCATGGACTCCTTCAACTAGATCAGATTTCTGTCTAACCTTACCTTGAAAGTTTCCACAGAAGGGACATCTACCACCTCTCTGAGCAACCTGTTCCAGAGCTTCAGCACCTTGATTGTAAAAGATGCTTTCCTTGCACCTCATCTGAATCTACCCTTTTTTAATTTAAAACCATTACTCCCTGTACTATCACTACAGCCCTTGCTAAAGAGCTTGTTCCCACCTTTCTTGTAAGCTCCCTTAAGGTACTGAAAGATTGCAAGGAGGTCTCTCTGGAGTCTTCTCTTCTCCAGGCAGAACAACACCATCCCTCTCAGCCTTTCCTCATAGGAGAGGTGCTCTGTCCTTCTGATCATCTTTATGACCCTCCTCTGGACTCACTCCAAGGCTCAAACCTTTCCTGTGCTGAGGAGCCCAGAGCTGGTGCAGCACTGCAGGTGGGGTCTCACTAGGGCAGAGGAGAGGGGGACAACCACCTCTCTTGACCTGCTGGCCACACTGCTTTCTATACAACCCAGGATACTTTTGGCTTTCTGGGCTATGAGTACACATTTGCCAGGTCATGTCCAATTTTTCATCCACCAGTACCCTCAACTGCAGTGCTGTTCTCTGCAGGGCTGCTCTTGCATTTTACAGCTTGTGGATATTTGGGACTCAGAGAAGAACTCTGGTATTGTTCGATTTCACCTTTTCTCACCAAGTTCTGTTATGACCAGAAATTAATTATTTCAATTAATCCCTTTATTATTATTCAGCAGAACTTATACTTGACTACTCTTTCCCCCCAAACTTAATATGCTTCAACAACTACCTTTAAGGATACTCCCTTACAAGAAATTAAACTCCAAAGCTTTGTGATTATTTTTGAGTGTTGTCAGTTCAGACTTAGTATTAAATTAAAAGCTGTTTCATAATGTTAAAAAGAATGTTCTGTATAATAATCTGTCTTCTGATGGTAATTTTGTATAATTGATGCCCCCTTTCCATGCAATCTTTTGTGTTCTAAAGTTTATTCTGTACTCCCACATGGAAAATTAGATCCTTCAGCACGTGGAGACATTTACAGAATACAGCTCACAACTACCCATTGAATAAATAAAATAGTGAAACAAAGGGAAAATCATGTTAAAATATAAACTATTTTTTCTTTCAAGCACTACCAGTGTCTTCATTCAAAGACTGTTCACTCTAAGAGGTTCATGTTAGAGATTCACATGTGCTGCTTCATCTCTCATCAGGACAGGGAAAGTCTCTGCTGGAGGTTTTTTCCACCTTCCATCCCAGAAAAGCTAATTACAGTGCTCGCTGGAGTGGTGGGAGAGGGAGCAGGTTCAACGCCCAGATCTACAGCCATGCCCACATACTCATTCTCTATTCAGTTTCTCCTGACTAAATCCATCAGCAGAAGACCGACCACCACAAACACAGATCTACTCAAATCCAGGAAAACTATTTTAAAGCCATGCTGGACAGCCTATCCACAGAACTCAGCATGAATCCCAGAGAGCTTGAAACTGTGACAGAAGACTTGAAGATACCTTCTGAGTGCCCATCATGCAGGCACAAGTACACCATAGCACGTGTCCCCCTCTCCATCCTCCCCACTTTGCTGTGCATTTTTCCTTGCAGAAACCATATTATGCTATAGATCTAGAAGTGGTTGCTGCAATGGTAAAAATCTCCTATAATCTCATCATTTTAGTTCTTGCATCTTAGATTGTTTCAAAGTCCTTTGTCTGGAACTTGGGAGCAATTAAAACCTGTTAAACCTTTAGCAAGATCAAAGTTGGAAGATTTTTCTAATCCTCTGTGTTTGTATGTTTTATGTTTCAGACACCTAACTAAACTGCTTGAAAAATATCTTTAGAGAAAGACCAACTCATTATCTCCCACTGTTTTTCCAGTTTCCTAACAGAAAATGGATACTTTCCCTTCCTTCCCTAATTTAGCAGGCATCACCACAGAATCTGTGCAGTGGCCAGATTCTGATCCATCTCAAAGAGGGGATACTCTGAAATCCCTGGAGCTGCTTATGGGTTAGACAACAAAGTGACTTTACAGGACAGTACAGTCCTTGCACCACCAGTTTGCAGAAGCATGTTCAGTGGGCACTTCCAAAACTGAGGGTTCCTTCAGCTTCAAATGTACTACCGAGCAGAACTTATAGAGCCTTTAGCAGAAGTTATAGCATCTTTCATGTGAATTAAAGATCTGCTGGTGACTATAAGATGATGATGAAGCAAACTTTTCAAAGACCAAAATATTCACCTATCTTCTAGGAGAGAAGAAACTGGGTTCTCAGTAGCAAGAAATAAATGCAAAATTGGAATAAAATGAAATTACTATCTTGAAAATAGTTACAAAGTTCTGCTGGAAGGAGCAGAACACTTCCTGTCAAAATTAGTTGTATGTAAAGAATTTTCCTCCTGGTGTTTGTTTCCTCTTGTATTCTCCTCTTTCCACATCCTCCCCTGGGGCTACAGGATCCGATGACACACAGTTTCAAGCAGGGCAGAGATAGAGGATGGGATTCCCAACATTGTATTTTAAGGACATAGGGAGAAAATGTAGAAAACTGCCTTTGCTCTTGAGAGAATCGAGTTTATCTGGGCATCTCATTAGTGTGGTGCCAGGGAGTCCAGGTGAGACCTGTCCAAAGGTAGCAAGTGCATAATTGTTTCCTTTATAGGTCCAGCAGCCCACAGGTTTTACAGGAAAAACCAGAAGGTACAGCTTACACAACTTTTCCTATGCAGAAGCACATAAAAGAATAATGCAATCCACAAAGAGGTCAGAGGATGCATCGTGATCAGCTCAAATACCCTCCAGAATGCAAAGATGCCAGAATCTCCTCCTCTGAAATGCAGCACTGCTAAAAGTGTCAGCTGCCAGAACTACTTTTTTAAAACAACGCAGAACCTGACATGTGCAGAATATGAATTTGTGTAAGGCTTTAAAAATAAATAAATAAATACTTTACATGGCTCATTTTGTTCTTCCAAACAACCTCAAGCACAGTGTCTGTCTGTTCAACCAGCAAAACTGTCCTCCCTTCATGGTGCTGAAGGACCTGGTTAAAAGCAAAATAAAAAGCAGCCTCAGTGTGATTTTTTTTTTTTTAATCATGTGCCAAGTATGACAGCAGCCTTGTGCACAGGAAGCATCTGGACACACTGGAAAGAATTTCCTGACCAGCTCTGAGTTACAAACTGAACTAACAGCTCCTTTACACCAGCTACAGAAGGGCAAACTGCTCCCATGCTATCACTCTTGGGGAAAAATAAAGGTGGGGGGAAAATCCCCCCCCCCGTCATTATTCTACCTAAAGCAAGCAAACAATCAAAACCCAAAAAGCCAGTAAAATGGATACAGAGGCTTTTTGGTTTGGTCTGTAAACATGGAATTCCATGATACCAGATGATGCAGCCTGAACTGCTCAGCTGTGAGAAGACAAACTTGGAAAGCAAAACCCTATTAAAATGCTGAATGAGTAAAATAATCTATTTATCTTCTCAAAGATAACTCACAAAAATATTATTGAGAAAAACCAAACAAAAGACCAGGTAAAGGAAACACAGCATGTTACTAGCTTGTGGAAAAAAATGCAGTTTAATCTTTCATAAGCTTTCCACACAATACAAAGTCTATCTGTCTAAATTTCTCTTAAATGGCACTGACTTTGAAGAATAAATCCACAGCTGGTGATTTATGTTGATTTAAAAAGCCTCAGTATTATCAATCTTCAGGACCTTGAGGTGTTTACCAAGAAATCTGATCATAAAAGATGATTCCGCCCCTCCTTAAACCGAAATGTTCGTTACTTTTTTGCAAAATACTTTTAATACCTTCAGTCATTCCAAAGTCAGTTAAAATAGAAGCAGCAGCAAATAGAAGTTGTTAGGAAAGTTACACAAGCACCCACCAGCATCTTCTCAAGAGGGAAAAAAAGCAAGAAGAAAGAGACAAGGCTCAGTGAGAAACACAAATAGACAGAGGTGGCTGAAAAATTGGTAAGATTTAGAAAATAAATATGGATAGTAATGATCTGTAAAAAACATGTTCACAACCATTCCAACATATAAAGATGGAAAAAAGTGCAAAAAATTAACTTGGCAGTGCTGGGTTAATGGTTGGATTTGATGATCTAAGAGGTCCTTTCCAAACTGTATGGTTCTGTGACTAACTAAAGGCTTCCTTTCTTGGGCTGGGGAAGGATCCTGAACAAGTCAAAATATGTACTGTGAATGTTTTTGCCAGGCTTAGACTCCATCACATGGAGCAGTCCTAGATGTGCTATTCAGGGGGGAGTTGGTGAGGCCACAGAGTACAAGAAGCTGTGAAATGATGTATTCACCTGCTAAGTGAGCAGCTGATGACCAGAAATACAATTATTCTCCCTGCAGTTACTGTGGATGGTGCCACCATCTGTACATTTATTTAACAGCCTCTGGATGCCTGTTAAACTTTGCTCTTTTTGATTTCTGTGGAATGAGTTTCACAGGTTATACATAATGTAAAACGAAAAAAAAAGGCTTATTACTCACTGATCTTCTGCTCTGTTGAGAGACCCCTGTTCTTGAATAATAAAGCAAGGATGAGAACAGTCTCATTCATTTCCTCTGACACACAATACAGGACAATAAGAAACGCTGACTCAAGTCACCTTCAAAGAATTTTAAAGCATTCAACGATGCCACGAAAAACTCAAACACCTTCCCCTGTGATACACATTCAAGGAGATTTTTCATTAATTCCGTCTTTGTTTCCCTTTACAGCTGTACAAGTGAAGCCGATTTGTAAGTGGTTGAGGTTCTGGGCAAGTGTTAATTTTCTGCCAGTTCACAGGCTCAAGGGAATTGCATGTACACAGGTCGTGGTATTCCAAAGGTCCCATGCAATAAGTTCCTGCCCACCTTCAGAGTCAGGCCACGTTCCTGGCTCCTGCCACGAAGCACTGAAGGTATTTCCCAGGGCAGGCAAGACCACAGAGCA
The DNA here is from genome assembly GCA_013397095.1 of Sterrhoptilus dennistouni. Classification (NCBI taxonomy): domain Eukaryota; kingdom Metazoa; phylum Chordata; class Aves; order Passeriformes; family Zosteropidae; genus Sterrhoptilus; species Sterrhoptilus dennistouni. The sequence continues at coordinate 1,383,110 of VWZU01012531.1, forward strand.
GGCTTGTAGTCCTATGGAAAACTACAGCTACTGACTTAGAGATAACAGAAATCAGCTATTCTAGGCCACCCAGGAAGGGTACAAAGAGAACAGACACATCCTTCAGGAAATACATTGCCCTGCAAAGTACTTTGTTTATCACAAATGGCCTCCCATGCCTTTGCTTAAGAAACAAAACAAAGAAAAAAACAAAACAAAACAAAACAAAACAAAAAAAAAAAAAAAAAAAAAAAAAAAACCACCACCCTGACACTGAGGTCTTACTTCAAAACCTTTTCTGTAAAATAGGAAAATTAAATTAAATTTCAGTGTATGTACAATTCTGGTGATTGGAAGAACACTTTCCTTATTACTTTGTCTCTCACAGTTGGTCCCCATTTCAAATACTTGTACAGATACTTTTCAAAAGTCTCTGCATTCAAAAAAGGTTCCAACCTCTTTATGTTACTGAAAAAAAATTAAAAGATTAAAGTATTTAAGGGGTTTCTTGAGTGAATGGAAGGAAAATAATTTTTAAAAATAAAGTTTTATTTTAACTTCTTTTTCACAATTTTTAAAAAAATGACACACACTTGTCCTATTTTTTTCCTCTGCAAACTGTATGAAACTGTATTTCCTCCAGATGATCATGACTTTGAAATGGCAGCAGGATACCAAATATACCTGGAATAAAAGTATTAAACAAATCCTCACCCTCTCTTGCCGTTTCTTTCCTACTTCCTCCCAAATCCTGTGCCAGGTCTCCAATCTCTGCCCCAATAAACTTCTGACACCTCTCTTCCTAATGTTTCTGTCAGCAAGCTCAGCTGCAGAATAACCAAAACAGCTACTCCAGTTTTACTGGCACCACACTGCAGAAGCAAGACTGCCACTAACTCTGCCCAGCATATCCAACCCACCAGTCCTGCTCAGTGCTCCTCCCACCCCTAAAGACTGATATTGTTTCACAGAGTCTTAGGATTTTGCTACTTTCCCATTCTTTGTTTTCACATTGCATTGTGCACCCATTCCTTGTGAGTATCAATCCAGTCTGCCCTGAGGGCTGTGTGTGTTTTCACACAGATGCTCTCTGCACCATTCTTTTAAAACATGTAGGAGACCAGAAAAACCAAACCCATTAAGACTATCACACTGCATGTCCAGCACGCTGATGCTAGTCTGCAGAGAGAACAGCTTACCTAAGCAGGACTGAGATTTATCTGCTGGGGAACAGCTCTGTGGAAAAGAGTCCTAGTGTAGTCCTAGTGGACAAGTTCAGTGAGTGAGTGGTGGTGTCCTGCTGCAGCACAGAAAATCAGCAGGATGCTGGGCTGCACAACCAACACCAGCAAAGATAGTGAAGTAATTATCCCAATTTACTCAGCACCCGTCAGGCCATGCTTGGAATACTGTCTCCAATTTTGGTTCCTGTTACACAAAACAGATATGGGCAGGCTGGAAAGGCCTTAGAGAAGAGCCACAAAGATGATCAAACACGGAGACTGAAGGAGATGAATGGTAATGGGAACAAGGTACTCCTGGGGAGATTCTGACTATACACAAAAGGAAAACTTTTCACACGAGAACAACCAGCTATTAGAATAGTCTCACCAGAGAAGTGGTGAATTCCTCAGTGCTGGACACCTTTAAGATTCAGATGGACAGAGTGCTGGGCTATCTTGTATAGCCCATTTTTTCTTTTTGCCAAGAAAAATTGCAACAGATGACCATTGAGGTCCCTTCCAACTGGTATTCTGGGCTTTTATGATTTAATGGAATGAAAAGAAACAAAAATTCATTCTCTTTCCATATATATATATGAATTATGTATAAAATGAGATATACTTTAATGCAATATATGGAAAAAATTACAATGTATATACAATCATGCTTATCACTACAAAGTACTACACAGAAGAGAATATTACTTTTCCATATGGAGTATATATTACACCTGGAAAGAATGATTGCATGCACCTGAGCCTCTGGTTCAGGGAACTTGGGAATTTATGTATTATCCCTCAGAGTTGCAAAGCACACAGTAAATAATGCAATTCGAGTTACAATGGCCCCAAACACCCATTTGCCTCCCCACAAATGAGCCAAGCACTTGTCTTACACTGGTCAGATCATCCAGATTGAAGAACAAGTTTTGAAGTTTTAAAACATCCTTCACTCCTGTCTCCAATGTATCAGCACTTCAAAAACAATTCACATTATTTTTTAAATATAATAATCAACTGAGAAGCTATGGGTACCTGGATTTATTTTTTGGATCTCAAATCTACAATACAGTGCACTATTTAGACAAATCCTATAAAAAGTTGTTCAACAGGGTTGTGCCAACAATCCAGAGTGTAGGATCCAAACACTTCTCAGACCACTTTAATAGACTTTAGAATTATTTTGGAATAAAACCAATTTTTTCACTTCCTGCTTCACTGAGTAGAAGATACCATGCGCTCTCTGATGTGCATATTAGTATTAGATGAGAGTTGAAAATTAATTCAAGTTAGAGCCAAAAGCAGTATAAACCTAAGACCTGTGACAAATAACGAGGTATAGATAACTTTCAGGTTTGTTGCGAAATGTTGACACCTATTCCCTACAATACAACATGATTAAAACACGTCTCAGTTCTCTGCATCTCTGCCTACAAACTCACTTGTTCCAGTCCATCAAGTAAGAAAACCATCAATGGCCACCTCTAGCCTTATCTAAATAATAAGCCCCAAGGAGCTAAATTCCTTATGTTACTATCCTTCCCTGACATCTTTTTGTCTTTTACAGTGTAGCACATGAAGCTGCTAAGTGTTATGTGCACTGCTTATTCTGTAAGCAAATTGCCTGTCACACACAGACTCACAAATACTGGCTCCATGACTTTGTCTGTCCTCCTTTCTACAGAATTATAGGATGGTTTGGGCTGGAAGACACAAAGATCAACTAGTTCCAAATCTCTTGCCATGAGCAGGTACATGACCTGTTTTTCAGTTGTATAAAAATGCACTTTTTTTTGTTATGGGGACCTCTGAACTTCCTTACAGACACTGGAGTGACTAAGGCCTTATGCAAGATCCCCAGGGATTAGATTAATAATGATGTGTGAGATTTTGCACGAACTGTGTCACCAGGGATTAGAAATGTTAGAAGGAGAACTAAAACGAATATATTTCTTGTCTGTGTTTTTTGTTGTTGTTGTTTGTTTCTTTTAATTTCTTCTCATTTGGCTACACACATTCAGGCTTGCACAGCCTGGAGTCCAACTGATCACGCTAAAATCCTGAGAATAGAAACATAACTAGGAACAACAAACTTTTACTGCAATATTTTAGAATCCACTCTTCAAAACAGATATTGTTCCAAATTTGAAAAATGGGATCTGCAAGTGTTGACAAGTCAAGAGCTTTTCAGAGATTTTGCATGTCAACATCAAAGTGACTGTTTAACAATATTCTTCCCCACTTTAGCCCATGGAAGAAATCAATCTTCACATCCAGCAGTTCATAATGAAAAGTGAGTGGGTAAAACTGAATCAATCCTACACTTCACATGAAGAATTTTCCCAAACTCACCACAAATAGTGTACTGACATGAAAGCAGAAGACGTGCATTTATACTTTCAGAAAGCTTTTAAATTATGCCGTTTATGTATATGACAGACATCAAGAATCTTGAGAGTGGGAAAAGACAGTTATGTGTAAATTAGAGAGATTTGTAATAACCAGGTCATTTTGGTATAAGCACATTCATTGGCCAAGCTTTGTCGAGAGACAGTCTTGCTGTTTAATCTACAGAAGTAAAGAATAAACAAGACTTCTCTAATAAAAACTTCCTGAACAGTATGTCTTACTTGATAATGTCTCAATCCTTATATTCTTTTCAGATGTTATATTATTTCATATTTCTTCAATATATTCAACTATTCTCTTTAGTGTGCATTCTTCTCTTATTCACAATTATAAAACCAAGAACATCAGATTTTTAGCAGATACATCTCTTTTAAAATTCCCAAACCCAACAATTTCCTACAAAACTGGTGGAAAGTCAAGTACCATAGAGGACAGACTCTGCTGCACAACCCAGAGCAGAACAGGTGCAGAACAGGGACAGAACAGTGACAGCTGCTTGTAACACTCTCATCTCTTCAAGCAGATTCTAAGTGCTCCTAGTCAGACTCAAGGCACCATGTGGGTCTGACAGTTTGTGCAAAGGCTGTGATACACAGAACTGAATTTGGCATGGCAGGTCTGCTGTGACCAAAATGTGTGTCAAGAGCTCAAGCATTAATTGCACATACATAAGTGAGTATTTGCTCCCAGTCAGATGCTTCTAACTTTCTCTAGGGAAGAGACATTTTAAATTGCCTTCTCAATATAATTTTGACATAACTTGTAACTACCTTTACACACACCAGATTTCAGAAATCCCTAAGTCTGACTCCTAAGACATTGTTATTAGCATACCTGAACTGCAGGAAGTACTGCTGTGCTCTGCAGTACAAGCCACAAGTGTAGGATTTGCCTTATCTGAAGCACAAAAGCAGAATCCCAGGAACTAATCTGATCCTTCTATCAACAACACATTTAAAGGAAGATTATCTCTTCTGCAAAGACTGGGTGTCCTTCAGTAATCAGTTCTCTGCTGGCTGCTATTGATAGCTGAACAAGCTATTCCCAGAGGTACTGCTGCATTTCCCAACCAGCCATGAAGAAAAGAAGCACAACCATTTCCCAAGTCGTGTACAGTTGAGGAAAAAAACCAAAGATTAACTCAAGTGCTTATTTCACTCTCTGATCAGAAATATCTGATTATCTGTGAAATGTGGCAAACAAACTGTCTCCCCCTTACCATTTCAACTGAATTTCATCATGCACTTCCAAGATACTAGATGGAACATGAATACTCAGCATTTCACAACAGTGGAGGAGGGAAAAAGAAGTCTCAACTCCAGAAAACTCAGGTGTATGTACACATACAAAGCCCTGTTTTCCTGAGATTTCAATCCAATCCATCAGATTAGAAAGTCCAATAAGCACCTGAAATTTCTTATACTTATCTGATCAAGGTCTCCAAACCCCTGCCACAAATCACAAATTTTGTCATCAAATTGATTCAAATAAAGCAGTGACTAATTTGGTCTACTGTTTTTTGGAGGCCTATCAAAATTATTTCTTGATTGCAAAACAGGTATAAATAAAAGCTGGTAAGCACTTCGGAGTGCTGATTTACTGGTTCATTAGTGTCTGAAAACATGGCCCAAGGCTTCTCTTGCAAACATTTCGAGTGCCACTATTATTTATTAACTACAATTGCACTCTTTTGTAAGTGGGAAAAAGAGCAGGAAGTGAAATCAACAGACTATACTTAAATCTACTAAACCAAGAACAAGCATTGCAGCTGGTCCACTACTGCCATACAGAAATGGTTTAGGACAAATTAATTCACTTCTGACAAATATATTCCTCCTAATTCTATCCACAGAAATACCTGAACTCTTCCATTTACTTTCTTAGATACCATCAAACCCTGTTTCACCTGAACACTACTAAATTCCTTTCTAGTTGTTGCTCCTCCTATGCTCATTCTATATAATAATAAGGCTTAGTATTAGAAAGTGGAAAAAACGAACCCATATGGTCTTACCAAGCGACTCTCTATGCTCAAACTCTCACAAGGTCTCATTTTACCAGCAAAATGTATACTGGTGAATAAAACAGCAAAATTAACCTTAGAGGATAGTACAGATCTATATTCCTTCTCCACATTCAACACAGAGGTACTTGTAATAAACAGGCTTTCTGAAGGAAAGGTATTGGATCATTTTCCAATTGTTGTGCAATCAATCACTTGATATTTTTGTTTTATTAGATACTTCTCTGTCTGAAGTGACAAGAAGGTACTGATTATTACTTTCTCCAGTCTCAAATCTGGCATTTGTCCCAGCAGCAGGGAAAGGGGACAGACAGTGTAGAACTACACTTTCCCATCCATGTGCAAATGGTACTACAGTTACCTAATTTTCCTGAAATATATAAGAACATATTTTCTAAGTTCACTGCTAAGTGTCTGGCAGTAATAAATGAAGGCTACTATTTGGACAAATTTGTCATAAGTATTTCTAGACCCTAATGCATTCCACTAAATATTCCTACAGTACTGCCAATGTAAACACTAATGAAATACCCAGAGCAGGCATTGTTATCACTCATGTTTCACAGTGATGCCATGTGAATATGCAGGAAAGCAGATATTGCCCTCCCACAAACCTTTCTCTCCCATCCTTTACAGGATTCCTGTGCTTTTACATCAGCTGATAAAACAACTTTTAATCATCTGTGTTGGCATATGCAGGCACACAGCACATTTTGAGCCTGCATTTTTGGCAACACATCCTAAAATTTAGCAACAGGCAAAGCTTTGATTCATAAACCATAAGATCATAAATAACCACATAGATACTTTCAGCTTTTAATCCAGTATCTCATCTAATCTGCACATAAAACAGTTCAAAGAATATGTCTTGCCCACTTCCCTTAGCAAAACAGACAATGGCGAACTACCAAGACTGGTTAAATATTTCTGCTGCCTGCCCTAATATTTTCTGCCCTTAGTTTTGGGACTGGCAGTAGCTCAGTAACTCAGAATTTTATAATTAATGGAAAAATACATAGTAAACATAAATGAAGAATAATAAGTATATAGGGATGCTGCTTTTTTCTTCTAAATCATGAACGAAGTAATTCTATAAAACACATTTTGCATAGAGCAAAAAGACATTTTTTATGTACAAATGATGTTCACTTTTCACCATGTATTTTACTAGTAGGAAGAATCTTGCAATGTAACGAACACAAACTTTTTCCTAAGGAAAACTAACATAGGCACTATTTTTAAGTCATGTAAAGAATACCAGAACAGAGAAATGGTTCAAAGAGAAGACCTTCTCTGGCAGAGAACTGACCAGACAGTAAGTTAAATCTCCTGATGATCTTAAAAATTCTCCAATTATGGATGCATGACTGAGCTTTGCCCACAGTGTTTACATGACCTCCAATGAACATCCTGAACTACAGCCAATATTCACTAGAACCAACTACTGTGTAAACAATTGTGAAAAAATATACAGGAAAAGCTTTGTCAAGCTTGTAGCCCACAACTGCACACAGTGAGAATTGACAGAGCCTTTGCAATACAAATAGTGCCCCAAATCAGCTCTCCACACAGAGAAAGTTTCCAGTGATAAGGGACACATGTAAGGCACGTTCTTTTAAAAAACTGACTCCCATTAAGCAGCTCATTGTTCATAAAGGGAATGGTGTTTACACAGGAAAAAGTCCACTTTCAACAAATCTGAAATCCAACAGATGTTTCCTTCTATCTAAGCAAAACAATTTTGTGACCCATTTCTGCCCAATTGGAAAGCTTCAAAATTATTTCTGCAGGAAAAAATCCTCTCCATACTTCACAGAATGATCTTGGAAAACACATTCAATAAAACTTGTATCTCGAAATTGCAACTATTACTTAAGTGAATTAACTTTTAAAAAATCACTGTTCTTTAAAGAAAATGTCTTATGATCTGGATTTGAAGAGACACAGCATGATAATTTAGGTTTTAATTCTCTTTTGCGGAAAGAGAAAGTAGGGCAGACTGTTAACTCACAAGTGCTCTGCATTGCAATTGCTCTCCTCAAATCAATCTCCCTTCTTCAGACCTCCTGCAACACCCCTCCAAAGCTCCTGGCTGCTCTTGGCTTCTTCAAATCTCATGAGACTTCTCTGCAAACAGCAAATTAATAACAAAAGTGGCTGAGCAGAGTCTAAAAGGTGGATCTTTTAATTTTATTTTACAGTATACAATAATCATACAGCAAGCCTAATCACTCTGTAGAAGCATAGAAAACAAAGAATTGTTTTCTATGTTGACAAAGAATTGTAAAGACAAAGAATTTAGAAGGCAAAGAATTTCAGGCTTTGCCAAAGTTGTGCAGTTGAGACTGACACACCTTACTTTGACTTACCATCAGGAGAAAGTTCCAGGGCTTTCAGAATGTACCTGGTGACATTACACCATTACAGAGCAAAGCTGGACCTGGTGACATTCTGCTGCACAACTGTATGCTGCAAAGACAGCACCTTCCAAAGAGTTGGTGCACTTTCTGTATCCAACAATAATGAACTGAGATGGATCACAGCTTGCTGAGGATTTTACCAATTTTTTATACCTTTGATAAAATGTAGCTGCAGAGGTCAAATAAATTACATTAACAGCTAGATACAAACATCAAAGCCAAGGTTAAAATAGTCTTAAACATGAGTATGACAAGTGTAATCAGCACATGCAACCTTCTGTGCCACCTTTACTTCCACAAATCCCTTCTTCACTCACGTTATTTTTTGTTCAGCTATTTTGTGAGCATTATACAAAGTTTCCACCTCTGTAATGTTTTATGTGCACCACCTTCAGCATTGAGGTTCCTCACCCCAGCTGAAGCCTCTGCATGCCCTAAAATGAATATAGGAAGGCAGAACTGAAATCTGTCAGCCATGCAATGCACCATTATTACAACCAACACAAAGATCAGCAATGCAAAAGAAACCCACTGAGATGCAATTCAAATCTGCCTATCAAACAATTATAGCAGAAACTAGAAGTGGTTTTCTCTCTCCCCCAGTAATCCTATTTGTCCTTTAAATAGATCTTAAGCATAATCTTCAACTGTCAGCAGTTCTGTAAAGAAATACCAGCTCAGACCTAATTGGATTTGTCAGACAATGGCAAGCCCAACAGTTCTCTGAGATCTAACAGCTGAACAGTTGTGGGGCAACCTTGCACACTATAATGTAAGAATATGAGTTCATTTCAAGAGGGAATATTTCCTCTGAAATTAAGTGATAAAAAGACATAATTTGTTGCACAGAACCCTGTGCCATAGCAATATCATGATGTGGTGTGTCATAGCTAAGGTTGTGTGAGCTGCTCCATATAGAAAATGTTCTGCCATTAACTGTTCACTGTCACTTCAGGCTGCTTTGAATATAGGAAAATGGGGGTAAAAAAATCACTGAGAATTGTGACTTGAACACATAACAGTAGCATTTGAAAATAAAACAAGTATATCTTACATCACATATAAACAAAAAAGATAGCAGAATACGTATCTTAGTTGAAGAGTAGAAATACTTCCTATTCCTCTGGACTTTTTGTGCCACCTACATACATAACACACAAAAACTTGCCCTCCGTGCCCTCAGCTTCCTGCTCTGTTCAGACTTCCATGAGCTGGAATGGTGCATTTTAAAGGCAATCTAGGGGATAATGGCCTAAAGGCCACACTATCCTCATCCTTTGAAATCATGGAGAGGTTGTACGTTCAGGAAGCATAATAAGCTAAATATTAAAACACTTCCAATGACTACAAATTGTGTTTTCTTTAATGCAGATCTGGATTATTTCATACATATCTGGATCCAGAAGAAAAGTTATAATACAGATTTATGTTGAAAATGGAAGTGATGTTCATTTCCCTAATTTTAAACTAAACTAACAGTCATACAGGTTATGTATCTAAATACATTTGTATTTAGAAGAATATCAACTTAAGTACTCTGCAATGTAATTTTGTGTATCTGCAGAGTTGGTAACCAGCATGTATATGACTGAGGAATATAAGTAAACTTTGCACTGAATTCCAACCCATGCTTTGACCTGGGGCAAAAGCAATTAATGTATTGAGTCTATCACTATTAATAGTCAGGAGTAATACACTTGCCTACCTGTTGGCTTATCCACACCAAGGAATCCAGCCTGTCCCAGGATTTTAAACACTTTATGTGCTGGGAACTGTCCTTCTTCTTCCCACTTGTCCACAAAGGGATTAATCTCCTTGTCAATGATCTAGATTTGGAAAACAAATTGTACAAGTTACAAACACAGGCATCCTACACAAAAACTTTCTACTACTTTCACCTAAAAACTGTTATTCAAGAAGAAAAAGAAAGAATAATATACAGGGAAGATTTTGAAAGCCCACTAATTTTCTTACTTCCTGTTGGATTTCCTTATTCTCTACTGACCCACAACTATTACAACAAATGTAATGAGGCAAATGTGAATAATTATTTGAGCAATTACTACTAGAAGAGGCCTTCAGGGCTAATTTAAACCTCTCCAAGGTCTATGAAAATGGGTGTTTCCCCCATCTGTTACCTTTTTGGGTACAGTTTCTAGAAAGTGACAGGAAGGGAAATCTGGATTATCCTCAAAGGAACCTTGGCAAAAAAGGTTGATCTGTTCTTGATGACCACACACAGTACCAAGAAAGTCAAGTAGAAGAGATTCCTTTCTTCTCCCTTTGCCTGAAAGACTCTCAAGGAAGTCAGTGCTGTTCAGGGCATTTACGTCTAGTCTGTACTTAGACTTCCCCAGAAGTCTGACAGAACACATACTGGAAAAGTATAATCTTCTTCCAACATAATATTTATAATATTCCCAAATCTAATCCCTGAGCAACTCTTGACTGTGCTCCTGCTAGTGCTGCACACCTTCCAAAAGTTAGTGTCCTAAGCTGCCTGACTACAGTCCTTACACTGTTCAGGCTGCAGCATTCCCTTCCAGCCTTTGCAAGCAAACACGTCTGGAGTACAGCCACTACATTCAGCAACACTTCCAGGTTTCAGGGCACAAGAGCTGGATGTCTTGCTCCAGGAAGTCCCAGACTTCCATGGCCATAGGAAAGGAGCAAAGTGGGCAGCCTGCAGGTGTGTTTTTGCTGCCTACTAGTCCATCATGAGGCAGCTGGATTGTGCCCACCCCTACCCACCTCTGCAGCCCAAACCAGGCCTTGGCACAGGCTGCTTCTGCCATGCAGCCAAGAGCACCACACACCTCAATCTGCCTCATGAGAGGGTCCAAATAACATCCTCCCCCCAAACTAAACCCTGCCAAAACAAACACCAGTTCCCAACAGAGGTAATGCCTTTAACCTGTGACCATGATTTTACTAGTATGCTGTTTCATGAAGAGAGAATTTATTATTTCAAGAATTTACTCTTAGTCTTCTTTCCCACTAAATAAATAAGTCTTGTGGTGCGAACTATTTCTTGAGCTGGAAATAGAATCCTCTCCCTCCTAGACTTCTGTGTTCTTGAGACCCTGCGGAACCTTCTTCCAAACTATCTATTTATTGCACATTCTTTGGAGAATTTCAACCCATATATGGCTGCTTTCTGCCTTCCAGTTGGCCACAGAAATAAGCATACTTTGAATGCTGGTAACAGAAAAATCACTTTTTCATTTCTCTCACCAAATTCTGAGAAGTTTGTATACTGAATGTTCAGTTCAACTCATTCAGCAATTATTATCTCTCTCTCTCTCTGTTATATTGATTAACACAGGCCTAATCATCAATGGTAAAAAAATACTTGGCAGAACCCTATCTAGGAGAGCTCATGTTTCTCTTCTATATTGCCATATCCCATATGCTCAGATCCTAAGATGCTGACCCTCGATGTTGAAGGTGGTGAAACACCTTTTTTGCCTGTAAAAGCATCTGGCAATGCTCATTGGATAACACCCAGGGGGATACTTGAAAGAGCATAGAAAAAGTTATTCCAGTATTTTGATGGATCTTGGCAAAAATATGTGGTGAGTATACTAACAGAGAGTTTTGTTTGTTGTAGGTGGTACTCGGCCAAGTGTTTTGTAGCCCACATACAAAGCTACCTTTGAAGTTAAGCAGATTCTGGATGACTAAGCCATGATTTCTGCAGGTTTGCTCCTGTGCCTTTGCGTAAAACTCAAATTGCTTAACAGAATTGACCTGTAACCAGGTGAGGTTTGACACACTGAGTAAAACAAGATCTTCCTTGCATGACATAACAATAAAACCCCCAAAGACAACCTCACTCCACAAACCATAAATTGTGTATGGCTTTTAAAAAAAGTATTTAAAAATCACAGTCCGGATACTGATAGCCACAGTTTCTTTTTAGCTATTGGATCATTCACTGTGTTTCTGCAAAGATTTAAATAAGTCCTGTCAAAAGCTTTTATGCTTCAGTCACAAATTGCTTGAAAAAAATCACACATGTTATTTTATAATCATAAGAGGACTGGGAGAACACCTTCCCTTGTACTACCACATACAAATGTAAGCCAAATTGCTGGAGAGCTGCAGTACTGCTCAACTGGCTGGTGCTTCAGCACTGATTACTGGGTATTGTCATCTCTTCCTAGAAAAGCTAATGGAAACAAGGAGAGGTATTTTTTTAAAGGTTTAGACCAGCAGTGAATGATCAGAAGATTTAACATCTGCTTAAAACCTTGCTGAAGACAGGTCAAATAATGCTTTGTACTTAACCACCTGATTTGTGCCTTTTCTTGGCTTTAGCAATTTCCTCACATTTGTGTCCCTTAGAAATGTATTTTACACTTGAACTGCAGACACATAATATGTAAGCACCTTAACTTAAACCCTAAGGTATCGATGCAGTGTTTGGCAATTATACAGAAGCAAGCCTTCAGCAGTATGTGAGCAGCTGGTCTGCTTATTTATATATGCTTTATCATGCGAAACATGGAAATCATGGGTGCCAGCATTTAGACTTCCATCACTGGGACAACAACTATAACAAGATCTAAAACTTCTATCAGTAGAAATATTTAGCACTGCATACTACAGATGCCATCTGACAGACATTCCCAGCCACAAAAGAAATCTTTCCACCCAATCTAGCCTGCTGAATCTCAGCGGCATTTGAGATGTAAAGTTGATGAAGAAGCCATGCAACTTTCCCACCTGCTGAAGTACCAGTAAATCACAACAAAAACTATTTTCCTGACAGCAAGGGCACAGTAAGTCCCATGTATGGAACTGGTGTTTTTCTCAGGCTATTTCGTCCAAATATCGAAGATGCAAATCTAAAGGACTAGGCTCTGGAGGCAGCCCTGGTTTAGCCTGCATCCCAGCATGAGCTCAGGTTGCTCTCTGGGAAGCCTCCAAAAAATGGCCTTAGGGCTGTTATCAGCTGTGAATTATTAAAAACACTCTGGACACTTGCCCAGTGGAAAATGCATCAAGCCAACAAATTCACTTCATGTTGAATGATGGTAAGAAAAATAAGTGGTTTTGTTAGAAACTTTCTTGACAAAGTTTTGTGAAAACAGCACCTGTGGCTTCCTGCCCAGGACTGGGGAAATGCCATGGTAGGGTTGGAGAGGGGACAGAGACATAAATTCAGATTTTTTTAGAAACAGGAAATTTTAATTTCTCTTTAGAAAAGAGCAATGAAAATGTCCCCCCAAATCACTGCCATAGTTTGGACTGTTTTCCACTGAAACTTAGTATATTCTTTAAATGTGAAAAGTAACAAAAAGATATGATGCTGATGAGAATTTTGTGCTGATATTGTACCAGCAACTACCCAGAAACATTAGCAATTGCCACTTGATTCTGCAGTCTAAAGTAAATGCATTCTACAACAGTAAAAACTGTACTTGAATTAATGAGAGTATGTACATATGTCCTTTACAGCAGTTAAAGATTAGTTTTCATTATTCACCAGTATGTTTACCTTCTATCATGCAATTCAGAAATTAAAGACCATACCAGTTCTACACACAATACCTCTTCTAAGTACCCCTTATAAGACTGTACAGCGTACAGTCTCAGCACACTATTAGCAAGATGATAAATTTTGAAACAATAAAATGAATTCTTAAAAAATTACACAAATTCTTACGGAAGTTTCCTGTGAGTTATACCTCAGCTGAGATTAGACTAATTTACTAGAGAAGCAAGATGAAATGTCTACGAAAAAGGTACTTTGTATTAAGAAGATTAAATGGAGTCTGTGGGAACAGGATTAGATTAGATGTTAGGAAGAAATTCTTTACTCAGAGGGTGGTAAAACACTGGAACAGGTTGCCCAGAGAAGTTGTCGATGCCTTGTCCTTGGAAGTGTTCAAGGTCAGGTTGAAAGGGGACTTGAGCAACCTGATCCAGTGACCAGCGTCACGGCCCATGGCAGGGGGGCTGGAAATAGATGATCTTCAAGGTCCTAGCCAACCAAAACCATTCCATAATTCTATGATTTTATGACATAACTGTTCCATATTATGTTAGGAGCAGCATTTTTTCCCTTTAAATCAAGTTACAGCAATTGAACTTAGGTCTATTAATATAATAACCAAAGATTACACAGTTAATAGGATCTTTAATGTAAAAAGCAAATAAATAAACCACAAACCACTAATGACAGTTCTTGAGTGGTTATACCTAGACATTAGCACAACAATGACTTGAACAGGAGGTTCAAGACCAGAGGTTCCTTTGCTTCCCATATCAGCAATAAATAAAGCAAATAATTAACAACCTTCAAAACATTTGTCCTTTAGTGTTAATCAAAACCACAGGCAGCAATGAATGAATGCACTGTGAGACAACACAGCATTGCAGCAACACTGTGCTGGGGTCAAGGCAGTACTTTAGAAAGATGCAAGGCAAAGCTGAGGTGGGCAAACCCATGGGCTACACGTGGGTGCCATCAAACCTGGAGACCTAAACCCACCCCAGGGGTGCAAGGCAGGACCTTGCAGGACAAGCTCCTGGCTGGCCACGTGCCTGCAGCCTGTGCAGGTCTTCTCAGCTGCTCCCCAGAAGGGCCTGGGGAAGGTACTCCATGATGATATGGGGTAGAACTAAAAAAGTTCAATTTAAAAGCAGACATCCATTTCACGACCCTGTGAAAAATACATGGAAGAAAAAAGTCCCAAGTCCAAAGAGCAGCTTTGGCAGCTTTGCCCACTTCCCACATGTTGATCTCCACCTTGGTTCCCCTGAGACATGCATCCCAAGCACACCTGAATGAGTTTCTCAGAATATATTATTCACTTCTTCTCGCTCCTGGGCTGGAGGTCACAGCGCTCCTTGACTCTCTCAAGACTCTTCCAAAGCCCTAAATAAAGTTTGATGGACAATCCTTTCCCAGTAATACTTTTCAGAAAAGTAGGGAACGGGCACAGGGAAGGAGCTGAAGTGTGGAAACACATTCAGGACAGAATTGAGCTTCTGCCACAGCAGCTCATGGATGAGAATGTCTACAGCATGTAGTAGGCAAAACCATGTTCTGCTGTCCCTCCTGCATTTATGAAGTCCCTCCAGCACCGGCAGGATGGATGGCAGTGCTGTGGTCCCAGTGCCCACGACACACGCTAGGAGATCCTAGCAGAAACCAGGAGCTGCCCACATGCCTGGATCACGAGTAGGGTGGTGGCAAGCCTGACCTGACAGGCTCAGTGCCCCAGCAGAAGAGGCAATCATTCAGTCTGCAATGACATCGGGTGCAGAAGCAGAGGCAGTATGTGACTTAAAAGACCACAACAGGCTAAAAATAACCCCATTAAACAAATAAGATTTAACCACACAGCAGCCAGAAAATGTTCCCTGCAGTGCTAACCTTGCCTGCTCATCCAAAGTTATTTAGTGCACTTTCTTCTGGCAAGCAAAATCCATTACAAGCTTGCCTGTGGTCTGCAGTAATCTAGAGAGTGAAGCTGCAGCCTACTGCTTCCTCTTTCAGGATGCACCACCAGCACAGGGCAAAGGTCTTCAGGAAGTTTTGCAGGACCGTTTCCTGGGGATTGTTTTCTTTGTGGATGGGTTTTTTGAGGGTTGTTTGGGTGTTTATTTTTGTTTGTTTGTTTGGTTGGTTGGTTGGTTGGTTGGCTGGGGTTTTTTTGGTTTGGGGTTTCTTTTAATACTAATTGAAACAAGGGGGATAGCCCTCACTCCTCCTATAAAACACACACTATTATTAGTTAGGAGCTCACCTAGGAGATCTGTGTAAAATATAACTCACTGCTATGCAAAGCGTCCTGTCAAAACAGCAAATGTCCTAGATGTTGCCAAAACACTCCTCTGCTTCACAGACAAGTCTCTTCTTGCCCACAATACAGAAGATTTGGTATTTAGATACAATATGCACCTCTTACTCCATATCCCCAGTTGGCTACCCAGCCAAATACATCATGTAACACACCTGGGCAAATGACAAGCTACAAGAGTTGCATACGGGATTTGAGGCTGGGCCTCAATGATGACATGGAAACTTTCATACTCTGAGCTGTCATCAGACTGTTTCTGGAAACAAGCAAAAAAAACCATTTTCCATGATGATATAGGGTTGACCTGAAAAAGTTCAGTTTAAAAGTAGACATCCATCTCATTATCCTGTGAAAAACGTGTGTCAGAAAAAGAGTCCTAGAAGGAGAATATCCTGATAATTAAAATAAAGAACAAAAATGAAGCTGTTTTGACTTAAGCTTTTCAAACCTTTGATTTCCCCAACTTTTCAAGCATTTAATGTGCAGAAGCCAATGGCTCTACTTGGTGCCTGCAGGACAAGGTGTAGCCCACACAGAGGAAAAAAACCTACTGGATGAAGAGGACACTTCATGCCAGCTGGAATATATTACTGAGAAGAAAAAAGAAAGTGAGCTTCTCCAATGCTGTTGCACATAGCTGTGGCCGGAACTGACCTTCCAGAGCAGCTTCCAATGGATTTCAAACCAATATTGAGTAGGCTTATATAAGGAAAAACTCAGAAAATTTTCCTAATAGCTGGAAAATATAAGGCTTAAATGGGAAATACATGCATTTAAAACTGGTCAATTAGAGCACTACAATTCCTTTTCGTACCTTCAATTAAGCAGCACCACAGGCAACAAAGTAATCTGCAATCTGCTACTGCACTGGATACCAAAGACTGCAGTGACCACAAAATAGGGGAACAGACAGTAACTAAATGAAATGTTCCCTTTCTCAAAGGAAAAAAAATAGTGGAGGCAAAACCCCTATAATGTAAGAGTTGGCAGCTTCTCATTGCGTAATAAAACATACCTGTACTCATCTATTTTTACAAAATCTGATTTTCCATGGAAAAAAAGCATGCACTTTTTAAGTATTCTGCAATTGTGCCTGGTCTATTCATTTGTCAGTATCTACACACGCTTCTGTTTAAATCATTGTGCTTCTTTCTTTTCTTTCTTTGCAACACAGTTCCTTGCAACAAACAGAATAGATAAAGCAAGGCTGATTACTGGTTCAGAAATTTGAATACTGATTATCTTTTGGTCCCATACATCTGGCTACAGTTTTTACTTCAGGAAACCAAAAAATCTAAATCCTGAATCAATTACAAAGTTTTTGCCAACACTTACTGAAATCTAAAAAATGCTACAAGTTTGCCAGGGAGTGCAGAAGCATGTTCTGCCCTCTACCCTATGCAGCTGCTGACATACCTGGGAGCCCCACTGCTGAAGCAGAGAGGGCACACATCATCACTATACCAAGAAAATGAAAGGTTCAGCCCACCACCCTGGAGCTGAGCCCTGCTCAACCGTTTCCTGAGGAATGACAGACTAGAAGGCAGCTCCAGCTGGGAAGGAACACACATGATCCCAGCCAACACCTTCTCCCTCCTTATGTCATTTTTCCAAAGACAGTTGCAAAGACAAATCCCTCCTGTGCAGACCTGAGTGTCTTGGCAGTCCCTGTACACTCAACCACAACCCCTTCAACTGCCCTATCCAAGAGTATGGCAAAAAAAGGAGAGGATCCCAAAATTTATGAAAAAGCAAGTGCTGAGGGTACAGCTATTCCTAGGATCTGAGGACAGATGCTTTAAAACTAGGGTAGTCCTACAACATCAAAAATGTGCGCTGTGCCAACCTAGGCATTGATCTTGGACAAGCCTTTTGGATGACAGGAAGATCTGTCAACCGGAATAGTATCCAGACTCCTTGTATTGAGTTATGAAAGAGATACAGAACTGAGCAAGTGACCATCTTTTTTTGCTCCTGCAAATCATACTTTCCAACACAGAGATGCTGATGAGATATAGCATAATGTCCACCAGAGGCATTATGCTATATACCAGATGTTGGGGTTTGGGTCCTCCTTCTGACTCTGGGTTACATCTCTGTAGGAACAAAACAAGCTCTCTCACTGCAGCCCACACCATCACATCTGAACTGTCACACAAAACCTGTATCAACCCCAGGTGTTTGCTTAGTCATAAACTGCTTACTGAGACACAATTTTAGTTGTCATAAATGCATAACTGTATTGCCTAATCAAATGTGGCAATGATAAAGCAATATAATAGCTAGATCTGAGACACAAAAATATGTGTTAGGCACACTTCTATTAAAAACTGCTCACTGAAAAGTCTAACTAAATACAGTGGAAATTTTTTCTAACATTGATATGGGTCAGGAAAAAAAAATCCAGTGTTAGGACACAACTGCAATCTCAGAGGTATGCACTACTCTGACATCAAGTAACAAATAGGAGCATTGATTATAAAAGTGCCTTTATTGCACTTTTGCTACACGCTGAATCATTTGTACAGAAAATGACATTTTTCCTACTATGAGAAAAAGCTTTTCAGAGAGCTTGCCTAAATCAGCTGAAGCTAATTTCGTTGGTTTTGGTTTTTTTCTTTTTTTTTTTTTTTTCCTCTCTTCCTACACTTATTTGAAAGCACTTCTTGGTAGGGCACTAGTAGGTGTACTGGATGGTCTCTAATATTACAGTGGTGTATCCCAGCTGCCTCTTCCAATAACCACAAAAAAAAAACTATTATGAAGATTTCCTCTCTGATAAATTACTACCAAAAATTCTTGACACTAGCAGGAGAATTAGCCCCTAAATGTTTGTATGATGCTCCTGTCAGACACAAGATGAAAACGAGTACTGCAATACCCCAGAATCTGGGAACACATTTTGCTTACCTTAGATAGAAGGGCAGTCGCTGCAGAATCTGTGAGCCTTACCAGTGTCACATCTAACTCTTTTCTTCCTGAAGCTTTTAACTCAGGTGTATGACAAATTAGGTTTTTAAATTACAGATGCCAGTCATGTATTGTTCAGATTCAGCTGAATGTTTTCTCTCTTCCAGCTTAGTGAGAAACTAGCACTTAAGTGATTCTTTGTAATACCAGCAAATTATAACTTCACCATCCTACAGCAGGGCTTTATCATTTCTTACTACGATAAATAAACCAACTCCATCCAAGGTGCTCCAATAATGGTCACCCTTCATTATTTTGCAGGTAGTCAGAAAGAGCCATTTTTTTTTGATAGAAAATTTACAGAAATTTTACCAGAAAGTTAAAGGAAGTGTCAATATTAAGTTCAGATCCTGCATGCTCTAATATGAAGAGACATTAACTGCTGATATATATATATACATATATATATATATATATATATGTATGTATATATAAATAAATAAATACACAGAAACTTGTGACATACAAGCCAAGAGTGGCAAAAAAGTATCAGTGTCCTTTGGTGGAGTCTCATAGTCACAGAGGAAATTCTCATCCTACAGACATACAACACAGTGTAACTATCCTTAGTCACCACTGGGCATAAAATAAAATGTCATTTATATTACATGCAACTCTAGCAAACTATATGTCAAATTTCACCATTTCCCAAAGTTTCTTACTACTAATGCCAGAAAAAAAACCAAATAGACAGCCCATATATATACAGAATATATATGAATACTGTTAGACATACATACACAGAATAAGTTAAGCCTTTTTTCTTCAAACCAGTTATACTAATTACTAAAGCAAGCTGTAGGATATCAGTGTACTGCAAGCATTGTTCAACAAGTTAAGGAAAAGTTACGTTTTCAATTTCCAAGAGGAAGGGTGGTGACCTATAAAGTTGTAAAGGAAACCACTCATAGGATTATTTCAATACCCTTGCTAAAAACAGCCCCCTGGAATTATAAGTCTCTTCCTCATCCTGCTCAGAACAATTGGGAAATTATAGATCATTTAAAGTATGTTACCTTAATATACTAAAAAATAAAATTAATGCAAACAAACAAACAAAAACCCCAGTTCTCACTCAGGGAATTGCTCTGCTCATTCCTCTGATTTCTCTGGTACTCACATCTAGATTTAGCTACTAAAAAGGTTGCCCCAGAATATATAACAGGTATACTTAAAATGTGCTGCAGATACTCAGTGGTCATTCTCTCCCAAAGACTTTGGGGACACTTTTCAATTTTTCCTAAAGTCATTGGGGACAGACTTAACTTAAGCCGAAACAAACACTGATTGCCAGAAGCTTTTTGTGAACAATATCAGACTGGATTTGACATAAGTAGTGATTTTTCTTTTTTTCCAATATGATCAGAGCAAATCTAAAATAAGTGCTACATAAGCAATGCAGGACAACGAAAAAAGCAGACTTATATGGCCTACTCTGATTTATTCTACAAAATATTCATTACAGGGCTTTTTGTGATAAATGTATCATCACATTCCCTCTTAGCCCATGATGTAATTCTCTGCACTGAACCCAGCAAGGTAGAGCATACTGTTATCTGCACTTCAGTAGGCATGGCAGGCATAAAAACGAGGGAGGAGAAAGCTTTATTTTAAGAAGTATTGTGTCACACAGCAGAGCAGCAAACTCTGCACTAGCAGACACTAATATAGCTGCTTCCCCTGCCCTCAATAAATACACAGCTGCAAATAGAGAAGATACAAAACAATGTGTGTCTTAAACCTATCCATGCCAAAGAAGCGGGACTTAAAATCTTCCAGATTGCCACGTTCGCAAGCTCTGGCCTTGTCCTCTGTGTTTCAGGACACCAGTTTATTTATTAATGCAGCTGTTGTCCCTGGGCAGGTAATGAAGAGCAGCGTGCCAGGAAACAAGTTCATCAGGCAGATAGCTCTGCAGACACACAGATACATGAAAGCCGTCTCCAGACAGAATCAGCACAAATTTGACACAATGGTATTAGCAACAAAATCCTACACTATTAATCCAGGTGAGAGAGGAGGATTCATTTCCAGCTTCTTCTACTGGTTCCTTCTGTATCATCTTATTTCTCTTTTGCAAAGAGTCCAGGAATGTAGAGTAATGAAACTAATTTACTAAGAAAGTGACAGGTAATGCATCTCTTTCCCTTCTTGCTGGGTTTCTTTTCTATAACACAGA
Source organism: Sterrhoptilus dennistouni (assembly GCA_013397095.1). Classification (NCBI taxonomy): domain Eukaryota; kingdom Metazoa; phylum Chordata; class Aves; order Passeriformes; family Zosteropidae; genus Sterrhoptilus; species Sterrhoptilus dennistouni. The sequence goes on from VWZU01012531.1 coordinate 1,404,127, forward strand.
AGATGCACTACCTTCTCCCAAAGCTCAATGGTAACACATCTCAGTGATAGAAAACCTGATTAATTACATCGGGTTTGGGATATTTTAACAGTGTAAGTGTGAAAGTTAATGCTGAAAAAAAAACAAACCTGAGGTAAACATTGCATGACTTGGAATAAACTCCATTACCTTTTGTCCACAGTGAACTGGAGAAGAGGTGAAATTTGGGAAAAAATAAGTTTATCCGGGGAAATATAAGATTCTGAAAGTAATTTTTAAAAGTGTCCACAAAAGATAGGACAGCATAGGTCGAAACTCACATTAAAAAGTCAGTACCTGGCCATCCAGGGCATACTGTTTTGAAGACCACAGCAGGGCACTGCCCAACCAGTGAGCATCTGGAAACTTGCCTACAGGTCAATCTGAGGTAAGGCCTTACATTCGCTTCTTCTGAACCCACTGTATGTTTGTTCTTATGTGGTGGCCACAATAGTGCTATCTGGCCCTCGCAGCAGGTACTGAACTCCAGCACGTTTCTCAGGGGTTCACAGGTTAAAGGTGGAAGCCTCTCCTAGCGCTGCTCGGCCCGCAGCGGGCCCCGCACCAGGGCTCCTGCAGCCCACCCGGCCGATTCTCCGCCTCCGGCGGTGCCCCAACAGTGCCACGGAGATCTATCTGCAGGTGACACTGAATGCGCCAACGGGAATACACAGAGCTCGCCAGCACTACTGTAACTTGCGGGTTGCCATTTGGCATTCAATTTACATGCTACGTTACCAGAAGCGCCCCGTTTCCTCTTGATTTATGATTTAGTTTTGCCGAGGCTCCCATTATGTGTCCATGGTGCACCTCTAGGACGGGCTCGGCGGGCTCCGCTCTGCAGGACCGAGCCCCCG
>VWZU01012531.1:1422283-1467123 GCA_013397095.1 Sterrhoptilus dennistouni
CCTTTTTTTTTTTTTTTTTCTTTTCTAAAAGTGGGAGGAAAGTTTAATGAGAAACAGTGATGACAAATGGTATTTACTGCTCTCTCATGGATCCAGGCTGCTGCACTGGAGCACACAGAGCCTGTACAACTTCTACTGTGCCACCCAGAGGGACTCTACCATGAATTCAACAAGAGTTAATAGAGTTGGAGTGAATCCAAATACTTCAAAACCTCCTTTTAAGTGCAGAAACATGATCTTACACAGCATAGCATTCCCTGGCGGCACCACATGCATCTGCTTTACCTGAGGTCTATTTCACCAGTGTTCATCAGTGGGTGCAAGCAAATAAAAGCTAAAAAAAAAAAATTCCAATCTTTATTTCAATGCCCGCAGAGTTGCTGGATGTGATTGCTTGGTCTGGTGTGGTAACCATCTCATTGTTTTATTCCAATACATTTTCAAATAGGATTAGAACTAAAACTGCTATGAAGCCTGTTCTACAAAAACACTGCAAAATATCTGATTTACTATTAAAAGCATTTCCTTGATTAGGTTTTACCAGGTGTTCCTTCCACCTTTGTCAAGACTTCTTTTAAAATCTAAAACAATATTCAGAGATCAGTTTATACTGAAGGAGGAATTTAGTATGGTTTAAATTCATCAGATAGTTTGGATATTCTTCTTTCCAATATATTATACATTAGTAGACACCTAAGTGCCCCTTTGGTACTGACAATTAAAATTAGTTCCTTAATTGGTGTCATAAGAGCAAGTTTGCATCCTTCTAGTGTGAATTAACCTAAACAAAACTGTACAGTATGAATCACATAAGTTCTAATGATCATAGAACTTTTTAAAACCACAAACACTAAAAAGCAAATGGGTCACTGAAGTAGGGCTCACCTCATTTTTGTTTTCCAATTTTCTATTTTTTTTTTTAATATGAGACTGAAAAAAGATTACACACTGTACTCTGCAGTAATGGAGATGGAAAGCTGCTCTTGAACTCCAGATATACAGTAAAGAAGCTTTTTGCAAAACTATTGCAATAGAGCTGACAGAGAATCATCCAACTCTTTATTGCCTCATTTTTGTACAGACGCCTGCAGTTTTTCTATCCCAAACAGACATAATTATCCCTTTAAATATGACAGTGATCACTCAGTAGCATTTAAGTTTGAGGTTTTATTTTTTCCCAGTTTTGAGAAATCTGATTTCTCAAAATAGCTTTCTGATTTCATCCCATGAAGTGTTAGGGAGGAGTGTCCTGAGTCTCAGCTGCAGAGGGTGAGGCTCCAGATCTCAGAGCTTCAAAATGCCCTCAAACTATTTATTGCTGAAACGCTCAGGTCTGTGAAAGAGCCACTGACAAACAGTTCAAATAGCTTTCTGGAGAGAAAAGAGGTAGGACATACTTAAGCACTTGAGAAAGGCAAATCAGAAGAAAATAAAATAGTCCCAGCTACGCTCCCTCCTAATCACAAGAGACATTTTTGCAAGTTGTGCAGCAATGATCATTCCTTGGCTAAGGAATCCTGGGCTGGAAGAAGGAGAGGAGGGCCTTTTTTGAGTCATTGCACTTCCTTCTGCTTTGCCCTTTTGGACAGCCTCTGCCTGCACCATGTTCTTGAAAAATCAAGGAACCAGAGCACCTGACCATGTTTTCTGTGCTCATTGGCCAGACGGTCTGAACTCCTTGCACTCCAAATTTTCCCATGAGTGTGAGTGACTGTCTCAAGTGAAGAGTAACGTAATGCTGGAAATGAAAATAAGTTTTCTGAGAACATCACAGGAAAACTAAGGATACAACTGAGTCCATCCACCCTTCTGGGCACCCAAAGCACTTAGGATTGCCATTACCTGGGGAAATGCCTATTCCCAGTGGAGTCACAGCCTGTGCTAACAGTATCGCTTTGATTTGGGGAGGACATCTGCCTCAGTGCAGTGCAGAGCTAGGGGAGTTCACTGCCAAGGACATGAGCTGAGAGGTTCAGAGCAAGAAGAGCAGGGTCTGAGGAGGGACACAGCCCTGGGTGCATCACTCAGGATGGTGATGGGGAAGTGGCAACGGGGAGAGGGAAGCAGGAGTGAGCAGGGGGCTCCCACAACATGACCTGGCCTGCTGAGATGCTGAGCTGGTGATAGAGCCCTCCTTCCCTGCCCCTGCCAGCAAATCCATCCCCCTGTCTATTCTGTACAGTATGCCTGTGATAAAAGCTGCATATTTTATTCCAAGGACCAATGTTGATTTATATTCTTTGTGTGCTACACTGTAAACTTGATGGGCATGTGGTCATTTTGCAGCATTATCACACACTAACTCATGTACAAAAAGCAAAAGAAATGAAAAAAATAAGTGCTCTTGACTCTCAAGTGGAAGCATTGGGTATTAAGAGAGTTTTGAAATGCAACATTGTACTTGGCAACATCCTAAAAGGTTGTGTTTTTCACCATCAGACAACTGAAAACATAAAATAATGACAACTTTGTTTTCCAGCCAATGCAATAAATCTCAGCAGCAGTGAGAGCTCCATAAAACACACTAAAGCATGATTTTGAGATTTTTGGAAGTGATGGATGACTGTGACAGCTTTCTCTATTTAATTGCTTTCAAAAAAAGCAGTTGTGAAAAGAAATTGCAATGCATAACTACATCCATACCTAGCAGTGGTATGGATTATTGGTACTATTGGTACTATTCAATCACTATGGTTTGATAATGTTTATTTCAGACACTTGTATAGTCATGCTCTGAAAAATAATTAGGACTCAGTCCTCCTGTATGTTATTTCTGCTAAACATATTTAGCAGTTAGTCAATATTCAAGAAAAATGCTCGTTTTCCTAATCAACAAGTGTGGGACTGTGCCTTGACTCGGTGCATGACCTTATGGGATATGTTTGGGGTGTACAATGTCCTCTTTACTAGTAATGCAGATTTTGCAGCCTGTACTTTGGTCTCTTACATTTCTTCAGATTTAGCAATGAAGAAGAATGAAAAGGAGGTTGTTGGTGAAGGAACTGCACAATCCTGTATCTGCACAGGGACTGTTTGTGTAACTGAAGGTGAAGACAGAAGGGATCAGGAAACAAAGATTGCATTTGGAAAGGTTTGATTTATGTGATTTTAATAAGTGCACAACTTTCTAACCCTATTGATGTAGTTTCCAAGAATTTCCCAGGAGCTTTTAAAAAATTGTTTGGGGCACCTTATCTCTGTCCTTGGACATTTATATCTATCTTTATTTATTAAGGTAAATAGCTTTGAAAATCTGGCTTCACCTCTCATTTTCAAAGTGGTTAAAGACCAGGTGGTTCACAGTTCACGCTAAATGTCCTGCTCAGAATCACACAATTAGGGAAGGGCCAGGATCTCACCATGCAGTGCTCAGCAGGTTGGATCCCCATGAAAAGAGTGTGCATAATTATGTGCCCACCTATTAGGTGGGCAGTTGTTTAGAATGAGGAAGCTGAAAAACAGGAAAATAAGTGAAAAATGCACATATAAATGCCTGTCTTGATGAATTGGCCACAAATGAGTGTCCAGAAATGGTCAGAGGCTGAGCCAGATTCCAGTCTCTTCTGCCTTCTGCTTTGGAATGTAAATTTGGGGCTGTGAATTTTGCAATATTAGGAGCTGCCAAAATTTAATTCATTTGAATAAAAAAAATATTAATTCCATAAATGCTACAGTATGAGAAAGCATCAAAATGTGATCCACTCCTGTTTTCAGATTTGCAAACCAGAAATCTGTTTGACATTTTGTGCAATCAAAACCACACCCTTTTCCATTCAGCTTTGATTTCTTAACAAGAAAGCTCCCATATCATTCCGCTTTCCATGGTTGCTGGTACTATTTACGGTTTCACACAATATAAATAAAAACTTGCTGTGCCAAAGATGGCTGTGATTATAACATTCATTTTTTAACCCAGTTATCATTTTCACATTTTATGTGTTTTTGAGTTCTGAAGTGAATCATACACAGAAAAAAATAAACCACTTTATATTAAATCTGTCTCAGAATGCCAAGAAAAAACATCTACCGCACCCTGTGATTAGTTCATTAATCCATCTTTCAAAACAAGCAATCTAATTAGCTTGCAAACAAGAACATGACGCACACGTGGCTCTTCAAACAGTGTTGACATACTGAATAGTTTGGATTCCTGCACAGCCTTTCACTTGCTACTTCCAGTTCCAGTAAGACCCCAGACCAGAATATTTTTGATCTCAAAGCTTGTTTGATGCAGAGTATAGAATGCGCTTTGGGTCTGAGGCTGGGACACAAAGAACAGATTCTTGGAAGAAAGTTGAAATTTCAAGTGCATCTACGCAGCAGTCCCTAACTGAACAGAGTTGACTTTAAAAATATGCAGATGTTCAAAGATCTGAGTGCTGTTGTTTGGCCTCTTCATGAGAAGTAAAACTCAACTGATGGCTCATGCCATAGATATGTATTTGCATCCATGAAAGAGAAGAAGAGTTGATGGAGGCAGACTGAAGATTGCAAGGACAGATAGGTCTGTCAGCTCAGTTGAGGGAGGAATACCACATCAAGAGGCTTTACAGTGCTGTATAAAGGGTGATACTTTCAGGGGAAAGGTGGGACTGAAGCTGAATTTCCTGTGTGCCTCTCATCCAATTAAAAGGCAAACTGAATAAAACCATTACCATTCTATTCATAATGATACGATTACCTTTATATATTTCTGGAAGATCAACCAGGATAAAAGGACTGGTTTAAATCTCTTATTTTTTGCCCTTAGTTAGTGGTTATTTTTAGCCTCTCTGTGCTTATGTCTGACTCTGCTACTATGTCACTAAATCTCAGAAGTGGGACTAAGATGAGCATGTGGTAACCCTCAAGGTGTCTGCCATGGCACCCACAAGGTCAATCCTTCCAGCTAATGGAGGTACTGCTGCAGTGAATTAGCCACTGCCACCATTCAACATGATTTCTTCTACTAACATTTTTGTTAACATTTTTGGTACAGACTGCAATATAACTGGATTTTTTTTTTTAAATGTTCAACACAAAAGAGAGAATTAAGTTGCTAGATATGTTGTTCAAGATCTTTTTTATTTTGGAAATCTGTAAGGAACACAATCAGTTTCTAAGACTTAAATTCTCCCATTGACTACTGAAAAAAGAGGACAGCTATAATCCTACAGCAAAGACAAGGAAGATGAATGATCTAGCACATTTACCCATGGCTGACAAGATGTCTTCTGTCACACCTAGTGTTTGGTTAGTGGCTGGGATGGGTGAGGAGTAATGTGGGAAGATACACATACACCTTGTGTGTTGTGAAATGGTTCTTGTGTTAGTTCCCTGCACCAGCTGAATCAGACAGCTCTGACAGGGTGGTCTTGCAGCAGATTATGGGAAGGACCAGAGATGTGGGTTCATGTGGATCCAGTCATGCTAGTAAAACAACAGGGAGGTTCACAATGCATTGATGGTTGAGAATGAGCAATATATGAGTAAACCATGAACTGACGGAATTTCTCCTATAGAAGCCACACAGTAAGGAACTGGTTTGGAAGCAATCAGAGCACTCAATATGTGTGAAATTCAGGCCTGGTAAGCAATGCCACTTGTTATAACCCCAAATTTTAGTCCTTTGGACAGTCTCCATGTTCCAAATATTGTCTTTTACTGCTGGTCTGGAACAAAAATAAAAGTATAAATAACAAGTTTTAATGAAATATTGTTTTTATAAGATTGAATTTCCTTTCAAATGTATCATTTTAAGTAAAAGAAGTATGAGAGTAATCAAGAAAAACCAAAAAGTCCTGAACATAAAGAAGCAAAATGTTTTGTTCCTTTCTGTCCTCCAAAATGTGTGAAGTATGTTCTCACTAAACAGCCAGTCTCACACAGACTGATATTTCTTAACACAAAATTTGTTTATTTTGTAATGCTTTGACAAATCCAAGTCAGAGATTCCATATATGCTCTGCACATATACAATTTTCATATCAATTAGAAGTTTTGGAAGCCTGGTAGATGAAAAGTTGATATGTTCATTTGACTGAGAAGTCACCATGAAATACAGGCAGATCACAGTGTTACATCTTTTGAAGAACTGCAAGGCCTGAGAGTCTTTTCAGGGTGCTTATGTGTCCACCGTGAACATTTATCAGAGATGCTTAATCTACAGAGAGATGCCTCAGATAAAGGACACCCCTCTGTGAACATAAAGTGAACATAAAGAAAGTGTTTCAGCTTCTGCAGCTGCCCAGATCCCTGCAGAGCCATATCGTCCATCTCTGTGTTACACTCCCAGAGTTTCAGCCTGGAGATAGATACCAGCCCAGTCTCAGCCTTGCATGAAAGCACCAAGGCTGCTGCTGGCCTGCGTGGCTTTAAAAACATTGTGAAGCTGCTTCTTCTTGACACTGCACGTGAGCTGGGAAATGAACAGGAAAACTGGAGATATTTCAGTACCAACATATGGCTAAGCCTAAAGGCACAGTCTCCCAGTTCTACTCACAATGCCTGGTGGACAAGGCTGGTCCTTTCATGATTCTTGTGCAGAGCAGGAAAGAGAAATCATGTCCTGTAGTATAGTTAAACATTTAAAAAAGTTAGTGAAAATTTCTTGTGAGTTGGATCATAAAGGACCAGACTGATTTGGCTAAAACAGAACAGAAAGACTGGGATAACAGGCAAACTGCAGTTTGGGTAATTCTGGTGCCTAATGCTGAGAAAACCAGCTCTCAAACAGGCAGCTGGCTTTAGCACTAATACAGTCATGTACAGCCAGACCACAGCACAAACCAGGCAAGACTGGGCTGTCTGCAAAAAGAAAGACGAACAGACTTTTACTTTCTTTAGCCAAATGTTTTATATGTCAAAGCAATTTTTAAAAATACTTTGTCTTCTTCTTGAACACAGTTTTTCTGTTCCACATTCAATATTTGGATTCTTTTTCTTTAAACACAAAGGTTTGAAATCTAGTATAATGGAAAGCAAAGCTACACCAGCAATATTCAACACAGGAAGACACCAGTGGGATTCTTCTTGATGCCTTGGGAAGGCTGACTTGAAGCAGAGACTGAACACAGCTAGAGAATAAAGGAGATATTTATTGGAAGGCCTTTAGGCAGGACAAGAGCCTGAACAGGGCTACACCCAAGGTGGACTAGAAATGGTCACAAAAATGGATGACCAGTCACAAGGTCCTACAGTTTTTTAAGTTTTTGTCCATTTGCATATTGGGGCCCAATTGTCCAACCACAGCCTCAGGTAATGAGGTCTCTTTCTTCTTCTTTCACTCTTCAGCCCACCGCTGTTTATGCTTTTCAGCCTGAAAATTGTACTCATTGTCCTTGGTCTTCAGCAGGAAAAAGATTTGTTTTGTCTACCTACTCTGTGAAGAGAATTTACTAGCACTTAATATGAGGCTCAGAACTACACCTCTAGGTAGCACAGAATCTGAAAAACATGAAAGCTAAAACTTAAGGCATCATTTTCATACATTGACCCATTTCTGTATCTCAAAACTGTTTCAAAAAATGAAATCTCACCAACTTTTTACAAGCTGCAAAAACAGCCGTGCTATTTTCCAAGTTAAATCTGATCAGCACTTTTTCTTGTTGCACAATACTGTTCTTTTTTACTTAGATGAGCAGCTTATTTGATGTTTTGTAAAAGACCTGGTCCCTGAAATTTGTCAACTAAAAGACAGATGTATAGGGCAAAAATTATACCAAGAAATGTAGGAGTGTATACATGAATTCCCTTGTATTAGTTTTTCTAATCACATGAAGTGGTTCTAGAAAGCTAAATGTGGGTAACAGGCTATTCCTGCTAAGTCATAATCTTAGGACTAAGCATTTATTTTTTCAAACTCAGGTCTATTATCCTACTGTAGCGTGAAAGAAGCTATTGTCTCCCATTTAGTTTACTACATAAAATAGTTAGAGGTATTTGGGAGAAACATAGATGTTTCCTTCACTTTTGAAATCACATTTTCCTCTAAAGTTAAAACAGAAAGATTGGCTTACAGAGTGTTTGCAGTTAGCTGTTATTATGCCCAACATTATTATGATGTTCTGTAAAACTAACCCAGAAGCATCCCACATGTTCTTATTAGCCAAAAGTCTAACTCTCCAGTCTTTTTTTAAGGCAATGCTCTTACTGACATTCTTGGGAATGTCATAGAATTTGAGTTTAAAACATTCTTAGCTGATATGATATTTCCGTTTGCTTCATCAGTTTTAATTTCAGGCATGCCCTGTTGCAACCAAATATGATGACAGCATCTTTCAGAAAATTGTACAAGCTTTGCTCCACTAGTTTGCATCCCTAAAATTTTGCTTTGCCCTCTTGTACCCCTTGTAACTCAGCTCTTTTTTACTGCCTTTTACTCTTCATAGACAGTACTTTACAATTCTTCCCACACATTTGGTAAAAAAATGGAAACCAGTTAGTAATGACAATTAAACCAGGAAATGTTCTTTAAAAAATAACAACCAGGAGAAATGCTAAAGTAACTCTTCTGTTACCATAACAAGGATTTCTTTCTAAGTTCAAAAAGTCCTTTGAATTGTCCTGAGGACTGTCCATTTTCTTTCTTTCCCCCAAAAAAGATATAAGGTACAGTCTCAATAAATACAACATTTCTGTCTGTAAAATCATTATTGCCTGGAACTGTTTTTGAGAAAACGTTTTAATGGCCCAGAAGTGCGATAAATTCACTTTACAAAATTGATATCCATCAGATTTCCCAGCCCCTGCTGTCACAGTGATGTGAAGCTCAGCTCTCAGGGTACCATTTCTTTTGCAGGGGTTTAGCAGCAGACTGAGCTGAGTAAGTGATCACCTTACGTGTCATTAGAAACAAGGTTTGGATCATGCTGGGCTGGATTTGAACAGAGAAGTCATGTGGCATTGCAGGACAACCACACACTCTGAACTTTCACTGTGGAGCAGACATAACCCTGTCCCCCATATAATTCCTCTTTTTATTCCATTCTGGTTCCAGGCTACATAGAGCTGACATACTCCACAATGAAGTGAGATTCATTTCACTAATTACTGAAAAACAGAATGGGAAATTATACTCAATAGGGTTGACTAAGGAGTTTTAAAAAATACAAAATATAACTCAATTTGAAAATTAATAAAAAAGTAGATTTATTTCATTGCTCATTAAAATCAGAGATGATTCTTCATAAACCCTGAACTACTTCAAACTACAAGTTGCATCATTTTTCAGGAAAGTCAGTTTTCTGTGAGACCCAACCTGCATATTATAGCACAGCAAGAACCGCAGAGGTATTTAGCTATCTTGTTCCGGAGCTAGACACATGCTTTATGTGTCGTGCCTCCTTATCAGCCTGCAAGGACTTGGAAACCTTCCAGAGTGCTGGGTTGGGCTGTATTCTTCCTTTCCATAGCAGGAACTCTGCAATGTGCTGTTTCCCACCTGGATGAGCATGGGGATCACTGGCCCCAGCTGCTGCAGTTCCCCCCTCCCGACCCTGCTTTGCACTTTCCAAAATCTGATGAGGAGATCCCCTCCCTACAACATCCACAGCTCCCTGCTTGCACACAGCCATGTATGCCATGTGGCCAAAGCCTGAATTCACTGGGTTCTAAAGTGCAGCGACGTGAAAATGGAGATCAAAAAGGCTAGATTCTAATTATACCAAGAGAGAAATTTTTCCTCTTCTTCTTCTTCTAGCCTGTTAGAAATACCAAGGAGTTTACCTTCAGAGCTCCCAGAGCCTTTGAGGTTATTTTTGTCCAGACAACTTAAATTCCTCTTTTCAAATGGTGACTATTTTTCTCATATGCAGGTAATCTGAAGAAATAAATATTTCATAACCATGAAAATTTACCAAGAGCCTTGATCATGACCTGTTAATGCCATATAGTGAGTGACCAATTTTGCCTGTCATTTAGCAAGGTACAGCATTTTTAGGCTGTAATGCATGCACCCAACAAGGCTTAGTTCCTTTAAAAATCAAAGCTCCATGTCCCTGAGAGCTCACATCGACTGCTGTCACAATATTGCTGTGAAAAGATCCTTACCAGCTACAAATTATCACTGTTCAGCTGAATGGGCCTCCTGAAAACTTGTACCATATCCTTAGTGAAATAGTAATAGTAATCCCATTTTAAAACAAATTTTCTTATTTCAGTGCCGTCTTTTACATAGAAGCTGCTTTTCTGCCGATGAGGAAATTAGTGACTCAGTGGCTTAATAATGCCAGGAACTGTTTTGAACCATTTTAATTCCTTTTGACTTGAATAAATATTTGCCATACCACTTGAGTTTCTGTCTCTTTTCCCAGAGGTAAGCTACATTTTCTTTGTTTCATGCACCATTGACTTTCTGGGTAACTACATTGCATATCTCAAGGAATCCCCCAAAGATGGAGAGGTAACAGAACGTTTCCTTACTCCCTCTTCATTTCGACCTCTTGAATTTTTGTTTTGAATTAAGTAAAATAAAAGAGAAAGAAATGTTTCATTAGAGTAATCATTTTTTTTAAATCTAATCTTGTCTGTAAATATCCCACCTGAAGATACTTTGCCAAGTGTGTGCCTGTTCAATGAAAAGTCTCTGCCTAGCTACAAAGTCACTAATAGAGAGAATGAGAGGACGGGAAGAATATCAGGCTAGAAAGGAATGATGGGGAAGACATGAGAGAAAAGACACTGCTCTGGCTAATGCCATTTCACCATGAGTACTGTGAACATGACATTTGCTTAGAGGTATTAGCTGCATCTCTGTCCATGCTACTACAATCTCCTTTTTATCTGCAGCATTTAGACCCAGATCTCACCGTTGTACTGAACAGATAAATAAACATCTATAAGGATATTCTGCCTGAACTGATAGAAAACATTATTTCAAGCTGTAAAAAGGCCATACAAATGCTTAAGACAGAAAAGAAATGTTTCTGGGTGAAGAGCCTTGTGACAGGCTCACATACAGAATCCTGTGGGAGTCTTGCCTTTCAGTGTCACCATCGGATTTCTGCTCCCCAGGAAAAAGAATCTGGGAAGATTTAGAAGCTGATTTAGATAGTTTCTAGAGAGATGACAAAAACACATTATGACCACGGGCCAAGCAAGTGTTGGAGCACTCTTGGTTGTTGCTGTTGTGGGAGTCTACATGCCCCAGCCTCGTGCCAGGAGCAGGGTGCCAATACCATGATGCATGCTTGTCCGCCTGCCAGCAGAAGCTTAGAAGTGTACAGGAAAGATTCAGCTATGTTCAAAATCCTCATTATTAGTTGAGGATGACTCACCAAAAGAAAAAATAAATTCAAGCATACTTATTCAGCCTCATCACAGTTGAAATGCAGAAACACATAACTTCTGATGGCATTCTTAAGGCCCCTAAATTGTACATGGGGAAGGTTAGCTGACAATAACCAGTATCTATCATAGCTAACACTTAAACAGACTGTTTTAATACAGTAAAAAACAGTTTTCAAGTGGGCCAGTGGGACACAATTCAACTTTAGCAGAGTACTGGCCTGTCATTCTGGCAAGGAATCCCCCACTAGGCTCTTCTTGCAGGGAAGTTCATGCCAGATAGTATTGTTCCTACTGTTTCAGCCATCAGCTCAATGGTTACAGCCCTCGCATAGATACAAAGACCTATAGTCAGTTCTTTCCTCTGCTAAGATATTATAAACCCACACATTCCTCTTAAACACTATCCTCACAATACAGCCTATCTCTTCCAATCTTTCTTGTTGAAATTATTCAATAATTCAGAATTCACTGTAAGAGAAAGATGTTATTAAACGTAACTATATTCCAATGGAATAGAAAAAAAATGAGAGAGCTGGATTCCAGAAACCTGCAGCAGGGAACATTTTGTATTAAGAATTTAAGTACTTGCCATCTGAATTTCTGCCTGTTCAAAAGAAAAGAAACCAGCTTCAGAGTCATGTTCCAGCATCTGATTCATCTCCCATCTCCTGTAGCTCTTTTGTGTGCAAGGTTTTCTCATGTATGTTCTCTAAGAATGCCAGTGTCTAGATAATTATGAGACATGAAAGAATGACAACTTAGTAAACCTCACCAGGGTGGTTATGAGAAAGATGTTTGTTTACTTCTGACTGTGTTTGAAAGATCTTTATTCACTTAGGTCTTTGGAGGAAAAAATGTGTGTATCTGCAGAATTTAGACTCTTCTAGGTTAGCTGGAGGACCAAAACTTTGAATGCAGAAAGCTGTAGAGCACAAATTAATAAAATATTTTGTATGTGCTCTTTAATTTTGCTCTTCATACAATTTCCTGGGCTGGTTCTCCAGTGTTACTCCTCTGGAGCCAGTACTGTTACACCAGCATGCTCTGCTGGTGGGGTAGGTCACAGCTGTCTTCAGCACCAGATTCTTTCCAGCACCAGCTTCTTCTCAGCATTCCCAGTTTTTTATTTCATATTGCTAGTCAAATAAAATAATTCCTGAAATTGCCTGTGAAACAAAGTTCAGTTACAGACCTAGGACTAAATTACAGAAATTAAATGCTCACCATTCCAGCTGAATTACTTCACCCTAAATATTTCACATGTATTTCTAAGTAACTGCGTGTTCCTTCCAGAAAACTGACTTAACTTTTCAAATGCAATAAATCCCACAGGTTAAATAATTCCAGCTGCTAAGCAATCCTAGTTTATCTGTTCTAACTGGGCATTGCATAATGCAGAGAAATAACCAAAGAAGTAATTCAGCTGATGATTTCCCTGTGGGAAGGACACCTATGCTAACTTGAGGACTCTTTATCATGCTCTAAAGATCTGTTTTTACAGCAATATGTCCAGACCAATTGCTAAATAGATTTCATGGAAAGAAAGGTGTCATCTTGTGTTGTGATTTTAATTACCTTACATAGCCACAACACCTTTAGGCTGAATCTGTGTCAGCTGTGAGAAGTGGGGGAGGTTTAAATGAATCAGTTTAGAAGGCTAGGTTACATGGGTCCAGATCACTTTGTGGAGATAATTACTTTAACTCTTGAAAAAAATCCATGTAAAAAAAAAATCTTGATTTTGTGAGATAAAAGAACTTGATTACATTTAAAATTCTGCTTTCTCAGTGATTTCTTATATTATGCTTAAGTCTGAGCTGTATTCTCTGAACAATCAGGCAGAGAAATTATGAAATACCTAAGAAAAGAATTCTGGTAAATGAAATATTGACATGATAAGTTAATTCCCAAGTAACTCCATAAAGATAGCACAAATAATGTTTTTGGGGGGGTTTTGGTGTTTTTTGTGTTTTTTTTTTTGTGGTTTTTTTTTTTTTTTGTTTGTTTGTTTGTTTTTTCTCAAATGACTTTGAAAAATAAAACTTGATAAAATAGTGAATGTATTTATTGATACAGAAATCAGGTCATAGATGAAACGATGTTTGTACTGGAGTCAGAGGATGAATATAATCTACCCAAACTGATTCTGGTGTTTCACTTTATTTCTCCCTGCTTCTAGAAAAGTTGGTGACTTCACCTACCCAAGTAGGCTTCAGGTATCTTCTTGCAAACTAAATCAATTTTCATGTAAAATGATTAACTGAACACATATGAATAATATCTCCAGTGATGATTGATCTACAATAAATTATTGATCGTAGATCACTATCAATCCTACTGATTGATAGTGACTGTGTGTAAAATGGTCAGCACTTGATAGGCAAAACGTGGTTCAGTGCTTATCTCAGATGAGGAATGCCAGAAACTGAAATATCTTACTAGACACTTTTTTGCACCTGCAAACCCTTCTCTGTTTTGCTCCATACCTCGAGCCACACAAGTTGCCTGAAATAGAGTGTGTACAGGACGGTACCATGTCATTGTTTTGTGTATTATTATGGACTGCCCTGGAGGTGTGAAGGAGATAGTTTTCTTTACCCTTTCTTTCTTGTTTTATACACGTTTATGCTATTATGTTTTTACTCATTTTGGGTTGTCTGTTAAAGGTTGAGGACAAAGAAATAGAAGAGAGAATGCTTTAAAATCTCGATTTGTGTCTGCCAACTGGACAGGCTTAAACAATTAATGAGAGTTAACTTCGAGATTCAAAGCTTTTGTGAGGCTTTCTCCTTCAAGAAAACTTGCACTCGGCCACTAATACACCTTTCTCATTGCTTCTTTTTTACAGTAAAAAGCTAGTTAGAGTCAACCATCCTCATGTAAACAAAGAGGGCAGGGAAAAAAAAGAGGAAAAAAGGCTAAGAAAGATTCTGTCTCTGCCAAAAACTTCCTCTAAATGAAGAGGAAGAGTCATTCGAGAAGAAGAAGAAAGTAAAAAAGAGACTTGTCCAACAAATTACTTCTCTTCTCAAAAGAGAAGTTATTTGCTGGACAAGAAATGTCTAAGCACCCACTTCTAGCTCTGGGTCTCAAGGAAATAAGTGGTAATCCACACCAAACCAGACCGAGCTGTTTAAATACTCAGCATTGTACCTCACCTGGAAGCCCTAATACTGTTTGCCAAACATAAATGGCATTAATTTCCTGCCATTATTACTGCTGGATAGGTAGGAAGCCACAGCCTCCAAGAGTCATAGCTGCTAGCTAGTGTAGGACATTTGTCCTCCTGAGGAGTCTGGTCTCATGACTAAGCACAGCTACCTTTTGATGCCACTCTACATTTGTTTCCACAACAGTGCTGCCCTTCTACCCTATTTAATTTTCTTTCAGATTTCTTTTATAATATTGTCTTGACAGCCATTGCAAAAATAGAAATATAAATTTTTGTATTTCACAGTTCAGGCTGGACTATGAGGAGCCAGGTATTTTGCCTAATGAGTTCATGACCAGTACTTTGATACACTGCTTTCCTTGAAGGAAAGCATTCTTCAGTACCAGCTGGAATTTTATTTTGACAAAATCAGACAGAACAATTAATGTTTTTACTTCAGCAATTACATCTACGCAGATCCCAAGTAGTTTATTCTGTGTCTTAGTTTTTCAAGTGTCTTTTTTCCCCCTTTGTTTGCACAGTGCCTCCCACAGCAGTGCCCTGCTCTGAGAGAGAGAGCTCCCAGGCACTCCAGAGTCTTGGCAAACAAACCCAGTGATAGAAATGGTGAATATCAAATTAATTTCTATCTGATAGCACACAGTAATTCATTCTTGGGCAGTTCTTTCTTGTATTTACTATGTCTGGGATCACTTTTCTAATTCTTCTTTCATAAGTTTCCTCAAAAAATTATTCTAGCAAAGATGCGGAGAGGGTTCAATGTGTTGCTTTGTGATATCCCAATAGTTTAAGGAGTGAATTAGAGGAAAAGGGTAATATGAAATTGCAGCCTTTTTCAAAAGAGAAAGAGCAGGTTAAAATATTTGTTTTCCTCTATAAAACTAAATAAACTTCATGGCCACTATTGAAATAATAGAGAATAACTTAGCTGTTTTTTACAGCAACACAGGGCATAGAAAAGAGAATATAGGGAAGTGGTTTGGTACAAGCCTGGTTGCTTTGCACCCACTTTTACCCTGGAGAGCACTCAAAGGAGCCAGAAGAGCAACATGGCTTGCCAAGATCAGCAAGAATTATTACTTGGAGAGTACATGCAGTACCAGGAGCTGGTGACTGGGGGAGTTAGGGGAGGAAATTATGTGTTTAGATGTGGGAAAGGCTAGCAGAGATAAGAGAAATACCAGCTCTATTGTGGAATCCAAGAAAGGAAGGGAGGAGAGGAGAGGAGAGGAGAGGAGAGGAGAGGAGACATTATTCACAGCAAGTTTAAAAGTGAAGATGATCAGATTTTAATGCATTTTCTCAGAGGAAATTTCAGAAGTTCATTTTTCTTTTTTCCCTTAAATTTTGCAAATATAAAAATGTTTTCTCTGATGCAAATTTTAGCTTCCTTTTAACTTTTGTTCTATGCTTATTCCAGTATTACATTTATATTGGATGACATGTGAGTTATGTAGGATGTTTGAAAGTTGAAAAAAGAGTAGTTTATCTTTCAAAAATAACGTTTTATCTTTCACAAGGGCATTTCAGTGGAAAATTCCTTCAGGTTCCTTAAAAAGATTTGGACTAATAGAAGTAAAATAAAATCTAAACTGGGAGTTTTATGTGAAGATTATCCAGGTGAGTGTCTATTACCACTGTCAAGTTAAAGAGACTGTGAATTAGTTTAAATAGAGATAAATGATTTTCAGCATTAAATGAGGTTAAATGAGGCAGAAGTAAGCTATCAGGCAACCTCTGAATATTAGCAGGATACCTGCAGAGTTCAGACAGAAGCTGTTGGTGTACCTGCACCTGTCAGCAAAGCTTTGGCAGCAAACTCTCCTCTGTGCACCACTTACCTTTCAGATCCACAATCTATTTCCATAACCTACTCCCAGTAGCAGGGGAAAGCTACTTCCCTGCTTTAGCACCTGAAAACTGGGTAATTTCACCAGTGATCCAAGACAAAGATGATGGAAGTCCATGCTCAGCTGGAAAGGAAAGGAAATTTCAGGAAAGGAAAGGAAAGTTCAGGAAAGGAAAGGAAAGGAAATTTCAGGAAAGGAAATTTCAGGAAAGGAAAGGAAATTTCAGGAAAGGAAATTTCAGGAAAGGAAATTTCAGGAAAGGAAATTTCAGGAAAGGAAATTTCAGGAAAGGAAATTTCAGGAAAGGAAATTTCAGGAAAGGAAATTTCAGGAAAGGAAAGGAAAGGAAATTTCAGGAAAGGAAATTTCAGGAAAGGAAANAAAACACAACCTGAACTAGCACAAAGGCTTGTCCCACTAATTTTCTTGCTCTAATTTATCTGGGCTATGGTCTCCAGAGCAAGATCTTCCCTACTCCAACAAATAAGGGATGTCTCTGCAAATGCCATCCTGGGGCTCTGGGAAAAAAGGAAAGCAGGAAGAGGAAGGGAGGGAAAAAGAAGGGAGGGAAGAAGGAAGGGAGGGAAGAAGGAAAGGAGGGAGGGAGGGAGGGAGGGAGGAAGAGAGGAAGAGAGAAAGAGAGAAAGAAAGAGAGAAAGAAAGAGAGAAAGAAAGAGAGAAAGAAAGAGAGAAAGAAAGAGAGAAAGAAAGAGAGAAAGAAAGAAAGAAAGAAAGAAAGAAAGAAAGAAAGAAAGAAAGAAAGAAAGAAAGAAAGAAAGAAAGAAAGAAAGAAAGAAAGAAAGAAAAGAAAAGAAAGAAAGAAAGCTCTTCAACTCCATCCTTTTGGGACACTGACACAGTGCCCATGCCATATATTCTCAGTTTGTAGGGTAAGTGGTGACCTAATGGATGCTTTACCCCCAAATTGCTGAGAAGGTTGGCCCTTGGGGTTGAGTACTGTGACTCTTGCCTTCTGGACCAGATGGTGCTGCATTATGGACCCAGCTCCCATATGTGTGAGCAGAACCTACAGCATCACTCCTGAAGTAATTTACAAGGGTTTGTTGGAGTGCAGGATGAATGTTGTTTCCTTGGATTTGCAAGGGGAGGATTGTGAGCGAGCACCAGTGATGCAGACAAATAGAACTTAAAGGGCAAGAACCATGAAAAGAGCCATTTAAGATGTTAATCTTGTTTCAGCAAAATGAATCCTAGAAGGCAGACTTTCAGATGCACAGGAAGCATAAAAAAACCCACTACACATAAAATGATAAGCAATGCAAGGAAAATCTGTGAAGAAATGCACTTTCAGACTTTTGAGTAAGAAAAAGTAGGACAACTTAAAAGCATTCAAATTTCTAGAAGGCTCTGAATTCCAACCCTTTTTGTAAATTAAGGCTATTTATTGTGCAGCATATTTCAAAATGAGACAAAATTATTCTTTAACCTTAACTTGTTTGGATGTTGCAGCATCCTGAGCAAAACTGAGCAAAAGCAGAATTTATTAAGCAAACAATTTTACTGCATAGTTATTGATGGAATGCTTATCTGCCCATATCCCTAAATGTTTCATCAAGATGGGGTGTATCAGTAGCAATTTTAATTTGTTCCTGAAAGGACAGACTAGAGATTAAAAGATTGCTTCCTGTTGCATAAATTCAACCCTTAAAAGCCTCCTGCTGAGAAATGGTAGGTCAATAATAGGTTGAGAAGCCTTAGTAGTTTCAAAATATTTTTTTTTAAAAATTAATTGAGGGAGTGATATGATGCATTTGGCTGTAATAGCTGGGATCCAGAACATGGGTTATATTCTTCACTTGAGTTTTGACTGTCAGATGTAATGGTGTCATTGTTACTCCCCTCATGAGAGGAAAATCTTTTAGGTTTTCAGAAAAGGGGCCAGAGTTGGGAGAGAATTATCATTTAAACTGGAAATAAGGGAGGGGCCGCTTTCCTGAATAAAAAGTTCAGTGTTGGGAGGGAAATACTGCTACTACAAAATGTAGCTCTCTTGGCGGCCGTGAGTGCTGAAATTGCTCCCTCTGTGTTGGAAAGCAGCAAGGAGAGAAAGAACTGGCAGTGTTGTTATGGTGACTCATTATTTCTCCAGCTCTGGCTCCCCTCTGGCATCTCCTGGTCATTCTTCTCTCTCATGTGATTCTTCCCACAACAAACCACTTCTAATACATGTCAGAGGATCTATAGCCACAATGCCAGCACAGATTTTGTTTGGCAGCTGCTAGGAGTCTTCTCTGTTAACTGAGGCCTGTAAGGAACCATCAGTTCTTGCAGCCCAGCCCATGCTAACTTAAGTGTGAGACAGCTGGACTGCACAAGCATTTTACACCAGCATTTATAGCACGAACTACATGAGGATGAATCCTCAGTCCCACCAGGTGTTTGGGAAAGATTCTTCTGATGACCTAAGCTGTCTAGGTTTGTTTTGGCTGTTGAAATTTTTTCATGGGTATAGAACAAAACATTTTTGAGCAGAGAGCAACAGGTTCCCCGGCAAAAGGACTCTGAAAAGAAAAACAGCCTTTTGACCTTAAAGAAAATGTAAAGCTGGAGTAATTCTGTCATCTAAAAAAATCCACGACAAGGGGTGGCCAGGAAGTTCCATTCACCTCCTCAGTTACACCAGTTAGTGGTATTAAAGACCTGTTAAAGGACAAGCCTGGATGGTATATAAAATGTTGGATATAATTTCTAATAATGGGATGGGGCAACTGAGAGGTGTTCAATGAGTTTTTAATTTCATTATCAATCTCAGTGAAAGTGGAGACATTAAAGATGGTAATACTCACGCTGTAACAACAGAAGCCAAAGTTCTCTTTGTTACAAGGTCTTTTAAAAGCTTTTTAGCCAATAGGCTAATGCTAAAAGCTTACAAGCATCTACTTAAGCCAATCAATAAACACTGTAAATACACCTTACAGCATATAATAGTTGCTTGTTTTATATTTTTTGCAGCTCAGAAACTTTCTATGCTGCAAATATTTCAAGGCCTAGAATTCAACTCTGTTTCCAATCTCTATATATGTAAGCTTATTGCAAGGCTGTGAAAGTCCTTTGCTTTTTCACTTCTCACAATGCTCCCACAACAGAGAACACAGAATAAAATAATGCAATTCTTCCACATCAAGTTGCAAGTGCATTAAAATTTTCAAAAATCTTTCAAGACATTAAAAATTTTTGTTCAAACCTGTTGATGTATCCTGGTAATTACTACCTGTGTCAGGATGCCTTGGCACATTTCCTGCGCCTCATGGTTAGTCAGCACTTGGAGGGGTTTGGAAGAAGGGAGTAACTTGTGTGCCAGGGGTTGATCAAGAGTTTCATGGTTGGGAGGAAATACAGAGCTGGCAATCTCACAGGGATGTTTTAGATTCTCTTCCCTGTGCCTGTGATGTTTATGTCCTTAAACTTAGCAGTGATCAGTCAACACCTGAAAGTACATCAGTAAAATAGAACCTGTTCTTCCTCCCCACCTCAAAAGTTAGTATTTCATTCTTCACATAATATTGCCCAGGCCCATGGGTCTGTGGGCCTTCTCTGCTTAGCAGATGACTGACAGTTCATGCTGTTTTCTCTACACATACATTTTTCATGTCATTTCAGCTGGAGAAAAGACACTGTCTAGTGCAAACATAGAGGTTTATACTATCAATTTGAAACTTTATATATAGATTTTGACCTGTACAACAGTGGGATAAAAAAATTTCAAGAATCCAAACATACCATGGCAGAAAATCAAGTCCAAGTGTTATCTAGAAGGAGATCAAATGTTTTATTTTAAGTATACTGAGAGCAGAAAGAAAATTAAAAGCTCAGAGCTCTTCCACTGGGTGCCTGCTATTCATGTGAGCAACTTTTTATAATATTAGTGATTTGAGCAGAAGACAGGGAAGATATATAAATGGCTTTTCCATTTGTTAATCAAAGGAAAGTAATTTTAATGGGCCAAGCCTACACTATGCTTCTTTCTAGGCTCAGACATTATTACAGAATCAAATAATAGTTTGGGTTGGAAGGGACTTCTAAAGGTCATCTTGTCCAACTCTTCTGCAAAGATCAGGGACATCTTGAACTAGATCAAGTTTCTCTGGACAGCTAGATTAACCTTGAACACTTCCAGTCATGAGGCATCCACAACTTCTCTGGGCAACATGTCCCAGTGTCTCATTACTCTCATTTCTAAAAATCTTCGTCCTTAAAACTAGCCTAAATTTACCCTATTTTAGCTTAAACTCACTACCCCTAGTGTTATTGCAATAGGCCCTGCTAAAAGAGTCTTTCTCCATCACTCTTATAAGCCCCCTTTTAAGTACTGAAATGCTGCAGTAAGGTCTTCCCAGAATCTTCCCTTTTCCAGTTTGAACAACTCCCACTCTCTCAGTCTTTCCCTCTGATCATTTGTGACCCTCCAGACCCACTCCTACAGGTGCATGTCTCTCCTGTGGTGATGACCACAGAGCTGGATACAGTACTTCACGTGGGGTCTCATCTGGAGGAAGAAGAGAGGTGGAATCCCCTCCCCTGACCCGTTGGACTCTAGAAGCAAGTCATTCTGTTTTGCTTTTCTGGGACATTTGTGTGAGTCTTGCTGTGTACTGCTAACACTAATTGGATGTTATCAATGTGGTGTCACCACCTGCTCAGTGATGCTGAACAGCTCTGGGACAAAGCCTGAAAATACTACTGTTCTTGGAGCCTCAGTCCTTGACCACTGTGCCAGATATGCAAATAGGGATCACAGAGTTAACCCAGTCTGTATTTGCATTTCACACTGTAGCTGGCATAAGGGAGCAGAATCTGAAAATATTAAAGCCTCTCAAGCTGTTATCTGTGCTAGCACCATGTACAAATCTTTAGAAATAGTCTGTAGATAAGAAGGTATTCTGTGTTAAAGATGGAGAGGAGATTCACCTCGAGAGCAGCATTAAGCTGCTGTTGGCTGTGCTGAGCCTGAGAATGACAAAGCACACAGTGCACAGGGATATTCACTTTAACAGCCAATTGCCTACAAAACATGTAAGAGCTTTCTCCTGAACATCTTTATTTGTTAAAGGATGGAATGAACTATATTTTGCTTCCCATCAGGATCCAGTACTCGGCCTATTTACAATCCTGTGGGCTAGGGTCCAGCTTGGACTGTGTTTGCATCCAAACAAGGCATGCTTCTGATGGAAATTGAGATAGATTCTTGCATTTATTCATCAAGTAGTTATCCAACATCCAAGTACTTCCTTGGAACATTGCAGTGTTTAGCTGTGGGAGCTTGTTCTTCAGCTGTCAGCCTACAAACTGCATTCCATATGAATTTTTTTGTTGATATTTTATCTCAGGGAATGTTTTCTTGGGAGCATTATTAGATGTGATTTGTGGTAGATCTGGCAGTGCTGGATTAACAGTGGAATTAATGACCTTAAAGGTCTTTTCCAACCTAAATTATACTATGATTCTGATAGGTCAGATCTCTCCTCTCCTTTTCAGCTTTTTGAAATGGCTATGTATATTCCCTAGTGGAATAAGTTCTGTAATGATGGACACATATTATTTCATGGAAAAAAAAAAAGGTAAATAAAGGAAAAAACCCTATCTTTTCTAGTTTCTCATAACAGATAAGAGTAAGGTAATTTTAATTCAGCTTTATTCACAAATTATTGAAGAATTATTGTCTTTTCTTCCCATTTACAAGAAACTGGAAGCATACAGAAAGGATAAGAGCCAATTTGACTGACTTTTTGACCAGTCAGCCTGGATCTGGTGGCTTTCAGCCCTGGTGCTCTGTCCCTGGAGGTGATCTGAATGCATGCTGGTCATGCAGGCTCAGTGTGTAACACTTCTTGAGTAATGGGTTGAGAAATGAGCCAGAGCTGGTTACATAAACCTTGTCATATTTCATGCAGACAGCTGCCAGTCTCTGCACTTTTTGCTGTTGTTTGTCATTAGAGTTTTCTGTCACCCAGATAAGACATCACCAAAAATAAACGCCTGAAGAGAAAAAATGATGGCTCTGCAAAGATTTCTGTGGTTTTACTCTCTGCAAAGATTGCTGTGCTTTTTCTCTCCGTGTATATATATTGTGTTATTCTTTCCCAAGGGCTAAAAGAAAAGAATAAAATCACATTTTAACTCTCCCTTTAAGCAACCTATAAGAAAAATATCGCTTGGTACTCTTAGTCCAAATACACATAGTCAGTTTTTAAGATAAAGGTTAAGTTTTGGCTTGAAGAGAGGGTTTTAAAATCCAGGATCTGTAACATTTATCCTGTGTCTTTTGAAAATTGTTTTCACTGCTTTAGCAATGGTCTTATATGTACTGGGAAAGGTGTTCAGAGAAATCAGGCTGCTCTACGTGGAGCTCATTGCTAAGAAAATTGGTCTGGTTTTCTCAGACATCAACTGATGGCAGCCCTCTGAAGTCAAAGCTCTGTGACTGAGTCTGTATTTATGTGGGTATCTAGGTCTAGATTTTGGAATGCAATTTTAGCAGCCAAATGTGAAAGTTTCAGAAATATAAAAATTGCTGCTGGCAAGAGGTAGAGATGAAACCACCTGAGTCTCATCTGAGTTATCAGTGAGATGTAATAGAAAGACTGACCTTATTATTTAATGAAAAATCATCGAGTAAGGGACTGCCTAGATCTTGTAGCAATACAGATAGTGTGACACAGAAAAGGTCTTATCTGAAGGATAAGACCAAGGGTCATGGAAATGCAGCATTTCTTTGCTGACTTCTCCCTGGCTGTTACCTGTCCATGAAATAATATAAAGCAGAATTAGAAGTAGAGCAGAACTGTGATTTTTTTCTCTGTCCTGGTTTGTCTTTGCTAATAATGCTGGCCAGTTAGTGACCCAAAGCCATGCTGCATCTTTCCTGAGAATTACAGAGCTGCCACTCTGGATGTGGGTATTAGATCAAATTCCTGCCAACGAGTCCTTGACGGGATTTCAGCCACAGCCTGTGGACTGATGGCTCTCCTCATCCCAGTGTCTCTGGGAAGACCCTAACACTATCCCTAACCACAGCCCAAATTCCCTCCTATTGTGTTAATTACCTCATAACATCCTCCAGGAAGAGCTGAATGATCCCACAAGTACTATCATCCCTCTACCCGTTTCAGTGACACTGCAGCATCAGCCCTCTTTCGTCAAGCTAGCTCCTTCAAGTATTACCACAAGAATTATCATGCTGCAAGTGAAGATACTTGCATTCCTCAGACAAAGAGCAAAACAAGGCTTGAGACAGGATGTGGCTCCTACCTGATCATGAAAATTGAATGATATTGCTAGAAAAGAACAAATGAAATAGTAAAATACTGTCAGTTTAGGATAGAAATTCAAAAGCAGTGTTGATCATGAGCTCAGCAAGGTTTTGGAACAGCTGCCTAGAAAAAAAATGAAGCAAAATGTCCTTATTTTATGAGGGATTTTTGCCTTTTTTAAATAAAAGAGATTTTAAGATGTGGTTTACTGAGCAGTCAGAGGCTCAGTCACTTCCAGTCAGATGTGCTGTGTTGAGAGATCTCTCTTCCCTCTCAATCTCCACTTTTACATGGCCATTTTCCAGATGAAAGTTTGCCTGGTGGTCCAATAAAGCTTTTGTTCATGCGCACAAATAGCACATTCTCCAGACAGCCAAGGCTGTCATGGACCTGTTCACTGTGTATGTGTCATGCTGCTGCTCACTTCTTGCACAGCTTTATCCTCCTTTGCAGGAGCTCAAATTAATATAAATCTGCTGAGCTACATGCCAAGGGGCCTTTTGAAAAGGCTTAACTATTATTTTCTGCTTGTGTCTTAGATACCTCTTTTAACTGGGTCAAAGTAAACCCATTACCCTCTATATTTGGTACATGGCATTCCTACCATGTATTCCTACCATTCTGCTATTTACCTAGCAGAAATCATAACTCTTTAATGATTTCTAAAGGATGCATTGGTTCATCTAACCTTGAGGTCAGTCTCATTTCTAACTGTGTAGGTGAACTGTGCAACACTTCTTGTATGTTTTGATAGCAGTGTTTCAGGACCAAAAAGGAGATGCTCTGAGGTGCAAAAACCACCCTTGGGACTTATCTCTAAGTTCAAGACATGCACAGCAGGGCTATAGGGGTGCCAGGCCATTTCTGATGTAGGACAGGCAAGGGCAATTTCTCTGAGCAGATTCAGAAACCCTCACCTCTGTCCAGACAACTCCCAATGGGTGTTGTTCTGTTTGAGTATTGCCAACTCAAATCTAAGAGAGATTCTCTATGAATCATCTACTCCCATTTCAAAGTTAAGCAACCACAGGCAGAGGCAACACATCAAAGCTGGCCTTGCACGAGCAATCTGTGGGAACTTGCTCATCCAACAAATTCACTGCTGGGAGGTGTGAAAGCAAACTTTACGTAGGAAAAGGCAGACGGTTGGTTGTCTTCTTCAGGGACTTTGAAACTGAAAATCTTCTACAACCTATTTTGCCAATGGCACTACCCAAACATATTTACCAATTGTAAGTTTGTTCTAAAATCTAACGCATGTCTTCTCTGCCTCTGCTTAAACTGAATTTTTGACAGGCTGCCTAGATAACCACCAGATTTTCATATTGTTCAGTAATGTCCTAATTTAGATATCTCTTTACCAAATTATTATCTTTTTCTCATGTTTTAGGTTTATATTTTCTAAATTTCAAATAATTTCTATGGATATTTAAATGTAATTTCTTTCAGTCTCTATGGGTGCTAAAACTAAGTTGTCTAAGGTATAATTTTCTAGATAGTAGTTTCTTCCACTTTAAAAAAAGTTGTTCTCTTTTTAGTGTTTTTCCTTCTCCAGTGTTTTGAGGCTTCACTATTTTTTGGTAATTTTTTGTTGTTGTTGTTGTTGTGGTTTTTTTGTGGTTTTTTTTTTCTTTTTTTTTTTTTTAAATCGTAATTATTCAAGCACATGCCATTTGGCCAATTCTGTAGGAAATCAAGGATATGTTCATCTTATGCTTTCAGTCTTAATATATTGCACTCACCTAAAGAGTCTTCATTCTGCTCTTTCCCCTCTCCTGGTGTGGACTTTCCTCCTCAATGTTCCTCAAATGTTTAAATAACAATCAGTATTAATAGTTTGTGAAAGTGTCACCTAATAGGTTCTAGGCAGTTCAATCCTCTTCCTGATGACTATTTTCTCTCCCTTTCTCATAAAAGTCATATAAATGAAAATGTAGCACATTATTTAATTTTTTATGCATTTAGTCAACATTGGTTTTACTTGACACCTTTTTGCAGCTTTCTCTGAAATTAATTTCACCCCCTTCATGTGGCAATCTACTATAGATATTTATAGTTACTACCAGAGTTTTCCCTTTTTATTTCTCTTGGATTTTCTGGTTGTCCAGGCTTGCCTTATCCAGTCCTTATCATTTCTCTGCTATGGCATTTTCCTAGTTTTATTCCACATCAGGACAGAATTATGTTGTGTCCTTGATATTGCTTTGTATAGGAATTAGCATTTCTCCTGCAATATTTTTACCCTTTGGGATTCTTCTCTGTGAGCACTTTGCCACCCTGTCTGCAGCCTGCTACATTGGCCCTTTTGGAGCACAGCGCTAATAATCATCATCTGCTCAGTTTCAGTCCTTTCTCTTACAACCATGAACTCTACCAGGACAAGATCATTTTCACTCAGATTGTTTTTTGTCATTTTAAAAAAAATCCTGATCAAACACAATAAAAACCAAACCAACCAGGGACAGTTAGAGCCTCTGAATTCTAGGACAGTGAGTTGTGCCTCAAGGAAGAGGAAATGTGCCAAGAATAACAACAGATGTTCAGTTTACAGCTGTCAGCATTACAAAGGGAACACAAAGCAAGTATGCTGACTATGTAGAGGAATAGCTATTATGAATCCCACTCTCAGAACAGCTAAGAAATGCAGGACACTTGTGCTGATGAAGCAAAGGGGTGGCACAGTGGGTACAGCAGCAGCTGCTTTATGGGCAACACCATCTCCCTTGCAGAATTGTCTTCCCTGTCCTGGATGCAAACCCAGCTCCCATGGCAAAGGAAGGCAGTTGTCCCACTGAATAGTGTTCCATTCATTCACCCTTTCTCTTCTTCTTCCAGTCCCCTTTTCTGTCCTTCAACATTCTTCTAGTAGGGGTTGCTAATTTTCCTGCTGACTCTAAATGCACAGGGTGTTGGCAGTCCAACTTATTCCAGCCTGGGGAGAGGAAACCGTAGAATGGCCATGTTGGAAGGGACCTTAAAGACAATCTAATTCCAACCCCCGTCCATTGGCAGGGACACCTTTCACTAGACCAGGCAGCTCCAAGCCCCACCCAACCTGGCCTTGAACGCTTCCAGGGATGGGGTATCCATGACTTCTTTGCACAACTTGTTCTGGTGCCTCACTACCCTCACATTAAAGCATTTCTTCTATAAATTTAATCTAAAACTACTCTCAGTTTGAACCTGTTTCCCCTTGCCCTGTTACTACCTACTCTAACATAAGTAGCTTCTCTCCATCTTTCTTGTAGGGTCCTTTAGGGTACTGAAAGGCTGCAATTAGATAATCTTCATCAGATACCCTTTTTTCCTCTAGTAAGCACTCATCTGTTCCTGCAAGAAACACCCTTCACTGGAATAAATTGAGTCACCCCTCATCAGCAACTTCAGAGATACAAGGGAAAACTACATTCACAGAGTGTTGAAAGCAGAAAATATTTAGTTTTGGAATAAATAATAACAACTATTTTCCATCTTCCTTCTTCCTCAGATGTCTCCATTCTAATCTTCTTCCCTCCCCACTGTTATACCTTACTTGTTCCTCATGAAATCATTTCATGGCTGGAGGTAGCAGGGCAGTCCTCTGGTAACACAGCATGAATTCTCTCTCCTATTCCATTTTTTACATTGTTTAATCTTGTGGTACCTGAGTACAGCCTGCAGCATTGAGAAACTATGCTGGTACTTCAGGAAGTTATATATAGATAAAAAAATAGGAGGTAAAAGGTTTAGACCTTGGATGGTTTTTTTTCTGGTTTCATTTGTAAATTTAAAATGTCACTTCTCCAGCATTGGTAACAGGATCAGGTACAGATGAACAGAAAGACAAAGAAAACTGCTGAAAACCTGTGAGCTTCCTATCTCACAGGTGAGGGCTGCCTGGCAAAGTCATGAGGTTCATTAGCACCGAGGCAGACCCTTTCCCCCCTCCCACAGCCTGAAGTGCCTGAAAGCCTTGCACTTATCTCTATTTTGTTTTACTGGCAATTGATATTGGATAATTTTACCAATAATAATTCCTAATAATAATTCCTAATACAGCTACAAAAGCCTATAATTTAGCTTTTTTAAGATCTTTTCTAGAAAGAAAGCAGGTAGATGGAAACCTACCGTACTTTGTCAAGGAAGGAAGGTATCCACACATAATGTCCCAGGTTTTATAATAGCTGTGTAAGATAAGAAGATTGTCCCAGTGAAACCTATATTGCCACAGCGTTTTTTATCATGAATGCAACCCAGGTGTTTCTCTTTGGTTGAATAAATAAACAAGCTTTGTATAAGCTTGTACATGTCTATGCCTAAGATATATTTACTGAAGTGGTTGCTTCTGCTATTTGTCCAGTTGAGTATATTCTTTGTTTTGGCATAAGAAATTATTTTATGCACACTACAGTCTCCGGCTTCAAACCTCTTAGAATAAGCATCATTTAGAAGAATAAGAATAAGAGTATCTGTGAATACAATATTGTCATAGACCTTATAGAAAGTTGAAAATATTTAAAAGGAAAAAGGCCAGCTGCTTTAAACTGGAAAGGTGGAAATCTGGGGTTTTTTATGTGATTACCCTTAGGCAATAGTTTCTGTGTGTCTGCATCATCTCTGCACTAGACTGTAGAGCTTAACACTCAGTGTTAGGTGCCAACTGAGTCTTGGGACTTGCTTGCAATTCTGATGTACAGCAAAATTTTCATACCACAGAGATATGTGTGCATGAGGGAAAGTAACTTTCAACCATGATAAAGTGAACAATTAAAAAAAAAATAAAAAAGAAAAAAATATAAAATTTTCATACTGAATATTTACCTTTAATCAGTAACCACAAAACATACCCTGACACAGAGCAGATAGAAACATGCCACTAAAGTAAATTTTTCCTGGCTACTGTAGCTACATAAACTCTAGTTTTATCTAGATGACAAGTTGAAGGCCTTACTGCCATACAGATGGATAAAAGTGTGACTCAAGAGCAAACAGATAAATAAAATTTGTCATGTTTCAAAATCAAAATAGTGAATATTAAAATGAGGTGTCTGTCTGCTCCTAAAGGTCATCTTCTCAAAGGTGCTTACAGCAGGCTCCTGTGTCTCAAAAGACATTTGTACTGGTAGCATTTTCAGAGCAACTTTGTGGTTGACCAGCTTGTAGTCCATAACGTGGTGGGCAAGCTTATTCTTTTCCACTTTCTGATATTCCCATCACAAAAGCAGCATTATTTCCAGAGTCAATATTTGCAGAGAGTGTCTTACATTTTACAAAATCCCTTGCTTTTTCCCCTTCTCCAAGGTGTTTCATGGGAATGTTTTTGGTTTTTTCACATCCATTTTTGTTCTAGTTTTAAAAATGCAAATTTTTGGCAATGATAACTGACACCTGAAAATATCCCTTTTTTGACTATATAACATCCATTGAACCTTGGAGAAAAATAAGTAAACAATCACATATTTTAGCTGACTACACCAATTTGTGCAAAGCACAGATAACAAGGTTATTTATATATCTGTTTGGCAGGACAAAGAATTCCTATTTTTGAAGCATGAGAGAGATGGGAAAACATGCTACTTCCTTCATTTTATGAACTGTGTACCAGTCGTCTGCCACTTCCTCCCCACCACTGTGCAAAGAGCAAAGAATTGAATTTAGGTCCTTCAAGGCCTAAAGAATTGGTTCAGGATGCCTCATTCCTGCAGATTATGGCAGAGCTTTTGTCTCAGGAGACTGACTCAGTCATGTCAAGGGAAGGAAAAGGCAACCCAGAAAGCAACTATTATTACTGAGTGTCACAAAATGAAAAGCCTGACACATCAGTGTGTGCAAAGGAGAATGTGAGATGACATACCCCGTCTTCAGCACAGGTCCCTCACTCACTCACTTACGTGACAGCCTGTGATAGAAGAAAGTTGGCATAAGAGATACGAACTCAGCCCACAGAAACAGCAGATTTGAGACCATGTGTCAAAAAGATTCTTTACTTGATTAGCAGTGGGCCTAGACTCCACATTCGAGATTTATTTTGATCTTCTCATGTCTAGCAGATGATTGCCTTAACTTGCATGCTTCAGCAGTTAAATGAGTCCTGGAAGCTGTTTTTGTTTAAAATACATTACTTTAAGAAGATATTATTCTTTTTATTGATTCTTCATTTTGTACGCCCCTTTGAGTCAATCACAGAAGTGCAGTTTTCTTCTCCCAACTATACACCCAAAGGAAAGGAAGTTTTCTGTCTTTTTTTTAAATAGCAGAATAAATACTGAGAAACTCATCCACCTAAAGTTTTATAACAAATTTGCTATTTTCCCCAATTAAATTGCAAGTTTTCCCCAGTCTGCAGAATTCTTGAATATACTCACAGCAAAGTTGAGAAGTTCAACTAATCACCTATCCAATAAATTCACCTTGACAGAAACAGCTACTGTGGGGTTTTTTCACTTCATGAGGAGGTGGTGCAGGTAGTCATGGTTTGCCTGTTTTAGAGTGTATTGTTTTGGTCAGGATATTGGAGACTCTTCTGGCACTCCCATAGCTCTCTGTGCACCATTTTCAGCTGCTGAAACAGTCCTCATACCCTTGAGATACCCCCTTCTCCCTTCCTCCCTCCCTCTCTCATTTTCTTCTGACACCCACAGCCTTACCCAACCCTTGTGTTTGCACAAGGCTTTTAACTACCAGCCTGAGGCAAGCTGGAAGCAGCAGAGGAAGGAAAGGAGTAGATCAGGAAACCACTAAACCAATTTTCCATTAACCAAATGAGCAGGGCTCTGTAACATTTCTTTGAGGTAAGGAAAACTGACATGAAAGTCTCTCATAGCCTTCTGTAGGTGACTCATTAATTCACAGTTTACTGCACTTTCACACTATTGTGATAAATGTGGCATTGGGTAAAAATTCATGATAAAAGAATATAGCAATATATGTTAGATTGGTGTTAATATAAAATGTGAAAAGGTACAGTCTGTAGAAAACTTTCCTCCAAGCCAGGCTTCTGCCAGTCCGGGGACAAAGAACAGGACAGGAGCCATCAGGAGGAACAAAGACACTAGCCAACCCAGATAAGAATCAGCATTATACCCAGACAGAGAAATTCCTCCCTGAACGAAAAGAGAATTCTCCATCGAGGAATACACATTGAAATAACCATGGACTCCATGGACTTCCATATGCGGGCTCCATCCGCATATGGAAAGAACCTTCCCGGAATATGATCTGCAAAGTTTGACAAATCCAGGAAGCCCATCCGAAAATTATTTGGACTATTTGCTGGACTATCCGGGGCACCTGTTTCACCTCGGGACACGAAAACCCCTATAAAACCCTGAGCTGCGACCTGCTCCGGGTGGAATTGGGAAAACCGTGCCTTAGAGTGCGGTCCCCTCACCCACCCGGCGCTGCGCTGTGAATCCTATTTGTGGTTTTCTCTTTTTATCGGTGATTGGGATTGTTTTATTAATAAATTGTTTCTTTATTAATCTGATCTTTGCCGTTGCATTTATAACACTATCCAATACTGATTTTTGCTATCAGGGCTGCATTCAAGCTGTTGATATCTACTGCCTTGTTCCAGTAATATATCAAGAGTCAGGCTTAAATTTTATAAATTAATTATCCTATGTAAATTCAGATGTCAATTTACAGCAGTATTGCTCTAAACAATGTGATGGTGTTATTTTTCAGGAAAAGGAAAATAAAAGCAGCATTGTCTTGCTTACTATAAAATGCATCCATTTCTGTTTGGAATTCATGCAATACATCAGAGCTGAACTTATTTCATATGCACATTAAATTTTCCTTAAGAAAGCAAATTTTTATGGACTTTAGAACAGAGTTACACTTTTATTTTTTGCAGGGTACCAAGAACATCACAAAACAAAGACATCACTCCTCAAGTTAATTTTTGTCATGCTGGGAATTTTGCATTTTGCAGGTAAAAACAACGAGATTTTAGTGGGAAATTGATGCCAAATGTCAAAATCTAAACAGGATTTATTTTTCAGGATGGACACAAAGGAGCTATGTGGAACTCCTAGGTAGGTGGAAAGTTGCTTGGCAGTTTCATGCCAGATGTATATATACAAAGACGTATGATTCAGCCCCCTTTCCTAGAAAGCTGAAATAACTTAGTAAATCCACAATACTGGATGAAAGGTTAAACTTTTCGCAACCATGCCTCATGTACAATTATGTACAGCCTCACGGATAATCATCACCATTAAAAGAAAGTATTTTAAGAAAATCTATATTAAATACTGTTTTCCTTTGACAAACAAAACCTATTCTTCCCTGGAAGCTCTGGAGCACTTTCTGTGAAAATAAGGTCAGTTTATTCTCTTGTCCTAAATTATACTGGCTAAAACCTAATCTGAAATGTCTTTCCTACTGCCTCCTCCATATCAGAAATATTTAACTGTGAGTTATACATCCTCTGGAGTTTAGCAGTTCATTCATTATAGAAACAACTCCAGGCTCTTGCATTTCTGAAAGGAAAACCTAATTTCTCTCTGTCAATCCAGACACAAACACCAGATTTTACTCTTTAGTTTTTGCACCAAGTGACAAAGTCAGATTAAGAAGTTCTTGGCCCCTCTCTACCCTGGGTGGTCTCACTTCTTCCCAGGTGCTTTGTTCTTGCTGCTGCGCCACATGCTCCCTTCATCTGCACTGCTGCTTGGTGATGGAAAACAAGATAGAAATTAGAACTTTTTTTTAATAAATAATATTATGACCATAACCCAGATCAATCCTCAATCTGTTTAGCAGGAGACCCCTGGAAAAACAACCAAACAAAACAAAACAACCCCCCAAAAAAACAAAACAAAAAACAAACCAAACTGAAACAAAACAAAACAAAGCAAAAAACAAACAAACAAAAAAAACCCTACCCAACAAAAAGGGAGAATTATAAAGGCCATGTCCTACAGCAGAAGGGCAGGAATGAGGTGCTAATGTGCAAATAAATATCGAAAGTGGTTGAGAAACTGAGTGCCTGAGTGTTGGGTCATCCCTGGCAGAAGGTAGAAGGATATATCAGAGAACGAAGACAAAAGGAAATTATGTTTTTGAAAGTAGGGTCCCAGACTAATGAACTGGATTTGTTAAATGCCAGAATTTCTTAATCTTTAATGAATTCTGGGAACTATTATTGTCACCAGACTTGTTAAAATAATGCAGTCATTATACAGGAAAGTATACAGGTCAAAGTGCAGCATTCTGAAAGTAATAGCATGATGCCATTTGTATCCCAGGGGCTACAAATTGTGGCTTAATTTCCATGGTAATCTTTGCAGTCAAACTTACAGTGTTCACAAAATGGAAAATTCTTCCGCCCATCCCTTGGATACAAGGATGATCTTCCACTGTATAACAAGGTTCAGAGTTTCAGAGTAGTTCCACTATGTAAATTGACTTTGCCTGGTGGTCTGTTTAGCTGTGTATGTTCAGGAAGTGTAGGAGATGCCTTGAGTTTGATTCAGGAGGCATAGAAAAGAGTGATGTCTGAACAGATTCACTGTATAGAGGTGAAAAAAACTTTGTAGGAAGCGAGAGAAATCAGACCTTACAAGTATTACAGAAATGCTCAGCACGTGCAATGGACTAAGCAGGAGAAATACTCCAAGTACAGCCTTGTGTGAGTCATTATCTTTTACCAGGTGACTGATCAGCATATCCCCAAGGCTTCTCTGTGCCTCCAATATGTGCTACTTGTGATTAGATATAGCATCACTGGAATGGAGAGTATCTGGGTTCTTATTATCTTCCCTCTTGCATCAAAGCACACCAGGAGCCAAGGGAGTCAGAGATGTGTGAGGGAATCAGCTCTAATTCCCAGGCTTTCATATGACTAGTCAGCTATTGAACCTTTAGAACAAAATAAATTATTTTCAAGTTCTGTCCTCAGGATTATTTCCTCAGCTGCTCTCCTGTCTCTCAAAGAAATAGCAGTAACCAGCAGGAAGAGGTGGGCTTAAGAAGCCACCTAAAGCTCTCTGCAGAGATCACTGGCTGGATGGATATAGGAAATACATTGATTTTTTTTCTAGCTGCAGTCAGTAAGTTTTTGCACTGAAGATGAATCATAGCAGCAACTGATAAGCATAGTACAACTGGAGGTTGTTAGTCTGCTGATGAGCAGGAGTCAAAGGCTAAAAACCTTCCCCCTGCTGGGAAGCACTTTGTCTGGCAGGCCTAGCTTGAGCTCTGCCTGAAGACATAGTTTTCTTTCAAAACCTGCGAGTGCTCCTACTTCTGCTGTTCCATTTCACATTTCTTGGGTGACCCAAGTCACACAGCTGCCATGAAGAGTGTTTGTAAACAACCTCCTCCTGGAGGTTCTGAAAAAACATCCAGGTAACACCCCCATAAAGAGGAAGAGAGTGAGCAAGAGTAAGACCAAGAGCTCTGAAAGGAGAGAGAACTCACCATGATTTGCAAGGCAGGGAACAACTGCAAGACACTGAGATGCACAGGAGATGTGAGTGTCTGGAGCTTAGGGACAGTGGGGCCGGTCCTGGAACAAAGGAGGAATGGCACCTGGGGAACCCATGCTCTGCAGGGAAAGGAATGTCACCCAGGGGAGTGC
Source organism: Sterrhoptilus dennistouni (assembly GCA_013397095.1). Classification (NCBI taxonomy): domain Eukaryota; kingdom Metazoa; phylum Chordata; class Aves; order Passeriformes; family Zosteropidae; genus Sterrhoptilus; species Sterrhoptilus dennistouni. The sequence continues at coordinate 1,456,412 of VWZU01012531.1, forward strand.
CCACATTCCCCTGAGAACCCAGCCTCTGGGTGACATCACTGGACACCATGGGCAGCAGTTCTGGTGTGACATCCTGCTGTGCCTGAGAGGATGAATTCAGCTCTAGAGCATTTAGTTTTCATGGTGAGTGATTCTCAGGGTTCCAGCTGATCTGCTGCTCACTTTTCTGAGCGAAGCACACCCTTTTGCCAGGGTCAGACATGGAATCCCTTGTGCAGGAGATGCTGACTGAACCATGAGAGAGCTTCTCAATAGAGTAGGAACGAGTGGGAACCCACATCCCTTCCCTGTTTCTACCCAAGGGGGATCTAAACTCCGCTTTTATTAAGAAATATGAGAAAGTGTCCCAAAGCGTAGAAAGAGTGACATGCCAGATTTAACTCTTCTGCATGAGCTTTTTTGGGGGCCACTTCATTCAGGTCTCATCCTCAGGAACATCGACGTTGTGGACCACCCCAGAGCTCTTTGTGGCACTCTGGGGACTGCTGCACATACATCACTTCCATCTCAGCAGCTCCTTTGCTGGTGCCAAAGCAACAAAATATTCTTCTTGCATTAGATTTATTTAACATCTGCACATAGAGAGATCTATCTCATCTGTTTCAGTTATCCACACAGCTATAAAGGGAATTACAAAGTCTCTGGTTTTCGCCTAGGATTACAAGGTGTGGAACGTGGTCTAGGATTTGGCCTAGGATTACTAGGATTGACTCATCCATAGCTGGGGTATGTCAGAATAAGAAATTATTTGAGGAAAGAGATATTTGCCACTGATTCAATAGGAATTTTCCATCAGCAGTATTTCCCTTCCAGTGTGAGCCCTAAGGATATATTTCAGATGCATTCTTGATGTAGAGAATATCTTAAACTTCTGAGGACACCAGTTTTTCCCAGGAGACAGGGAAATTTCTGAGATGGACTCATTCTTTTGCTCCTGGTATCAGAGAGACAGGTAATAAGTGCCTTTTTCTCTCAATTCATGAAATGCAGATACAGAGATGTGAAACAAGCCCACAAATATGGTAACCAGTACTGCTTTGGAATCACAAATCTTATAAAACTGTTCTCCTTTTTTCCCAAAGACAGTTCCCTGAAGCACAATTTATTCTCAGATTTAATAACTTAGAAGTATTGTGAGATTAGCTTTGCTTTGTTATATAAGCACTGAAACACTAAACAAGACTATATAAGATGAGAGATTTTTTTTATAAGAAGAATATCTATGCTAGTTCTCTGAATAATATCTAGGAAGTTGTTTTTTTAAATTACCTTCTGGATCTTCCAGGTTTTTACATTGTGTTAATGTGAGGAGACTAATTTCTAGAATTCAAAAAGACAGGGAAATCCCTCATTTTCTTATAAAAGCAGATATTTTCTCAACAATTACCAGTAACTAGGTGTCAATAGAAACATGTGAATATATATACACAGACATAGAATATGTATTTTAAAACAGAAAATTCTTTGAAATATACAGCCAAGATTGTTGGTGCTGTCCACAATAAATAGAAATTTAAAGTGAAGATGATGCTGACATTCCTGTGTCAGCAGTCTTAGAAAGCACACAGTTACATAGCACTATGAAGGAACCTTCTCACATGTGCATGATACTGAAAGATCACAGAAAGGAAAGAGTTAAATGCACAGAGTCTGTGTTTGAATCCTTCTGTTGTAATAATCATGAAAATACAGAATAATCAGAGAACTATTACTATAAAATCTTTGCTGATGTGAACGACCACTTAGTAAAGTATTACTGCATGTCTTAGAGAAACCTTTGCCATATCAAGTGAACAAAGAGTCAAAAGTTTGCAGCCTTTGTTCTAATAAGAATTCTAAACTTGATGCTGGGCACATAACTCACAATGGGTTAAAAGCCTGGGCTTCTTACATGTTCTGTCTCCTGAGATTTGTCTAGACAAACCAACCACTTCCTTTTGTCAAGGATTTTCATACCACAACAGGAAAAGCCACAAGGTCTTGGTCATCTCCTCTTATGTAAAATCCTACAGCAGAAGAGGGGCAGCAGTGGGGGAAGGAGCGCCTGAAATTTTCTCCATTTGCCACGAGTTGAATACCAGTGCTGGAGCTTGACTCTGGAAACCCAACTATGGAGCCCTACACCACACATGGCAATTGGGCCATCCCATGACTACAGCTCTCTATCAGCCACGGTCCTTTCAAGATGCTGTGTCAGAAAAATCCCATGAGTGAACATTAAACCAACATTTTCTATATTGCAGGCCCCAGAGAAATCTTAATAAAGCTACAGGCTTTGTAATGTTTTCGTCCATAAAAGACAAAAAATTTGGTTTATGGCTCCCTTCATCTTTCTCACTTTCCAACTCCTCTTTCCCTTATATTTAATTTTCTATCTGTTCCTTTAGGTGAAGAGATGGGACCTCACTGTCTCTTTTTCCACATCCTGTTAATAAAAAGGCTTTTTTTAGTATATACGAGATCAATATCCATTGTTTAGTATGCTGCTATTGCCCTCTACAACCTATATCACTTTAGTCAATGGGAACCAGTACAGGAGTTGCAGAGGTAGATAAATTGTAAAAGGTGCCAAGTATATCATGTAGCAAGGGTTGAGTATGATAGTGAATAAGCAACTCATGTTTGCTGTGAAAGTGGTGTCATGAAGCAGCATTTCTGTTATGAGTGTTGTTAAGAGTGTTTCTGCACTCTCATAGAAAAACCTTTTTCCTCCCTGGGTCACAAGTAAATCCCATTTCACACTCAGTGCCTCTCTAAAGGTTTTCAGCACTACTGGCATCAAGGTGAAGCCTCTCCATGGCTGCAGCACCTCCTCCAAGGCTGCAGAGCCTGATACTGCTCCAGCTGCTCCTCTGCCTCTCCTCAGCTGTAGCATCCCTCACACTCATAAAAATCACTGATGCAGGAAAGGTGCTGGGGCTTATTTACCAGCTAGAATCTGCTGGGACACACAGATGTAACAGATTATAACTGATCTTGGTGATTCTTATTGGCTAGGAAACATGTTGTTAAATGGGGAAAAGGCAGAACTTCAAAGCCTCAGGTAACTTGCTAAAATAACCCAAACAGGAAACAAAAGTTAACACCTTCATCAACATGGTCCAAACAGAACAGGTCAGCCTTCAGACAGATTTCTACTTAGGCAGTCTTCTCTAAGTACATGGTCTGCACCTTTGACTAATTTGAAGTGCAGCCTCTGCAGATCTAAGGTGTCAGGTCTTGACCTGCTTCATGCTTCCTCTACACTTTCAGAGCTGGTACTGCTTCTCTTCCCCTGCCACACTGACTGTTAACAGACTGCTAAACAACTCACATTTAATTAAAATTAAATCAATAAGGAAAACCAAGGATTAAAATCCATGAACGACCAATACAGCTTCCTGATGCTTCTTTAGGCATATGACACTACAAAATTCTATTATTACTTAGCTTAATTGATGAAGAATTTAAGATGCCAGTAAAATCATTGGGAAAGAAATTCAAATAAATGGGCTCCCCTACCATGACTAGGAGAGGGGCTGAAGTTATCTGGCTCACCATACAGATGGTTTTGCTGTTCATTCTAATCAACTTCTGTGCCTGTGCCAAGGCTGGATTGTTAATTATGCTGCACACTTGTTTTGTGAGCAGATTTAAAGGCCAAAGGAAGAGAGATCAAAGGCAGCTGAGGGGCTTCATGAATAAGCACAGCTCTGAGCATGGAATAGGCTTTAGGGCAACACTTCTTATGAGTCTCTCCTTCTAAAATATTAATTATTGTAGAGTAGATTGCTGAAACTTTCACAAATGTAGGTGTGATTGAAAACCAACTTTGTGAGCACAGCAGGTCCTGCACAGGTCTTTGGAGCATGTCCTTTCTCTGATCACTGTAATTAATAGCCAGTTTTGGGGCTGACTGTAGCTTTTGGTGTTAGTGAAGAAAGAGACTTCTACCAATTTTTGGGCAGCTTCTCCAGGGTCAGTGACCTGAGTAAATACCAGCACTTGATGTCTGCCTTGGAGTGACAGGTGAGAAGAATGGACATTTGTAGATGAACATGCTTTTCAAATTCACAGACAGGGTTGAACAGGTTTGATTTGTTGCCTTTTCTACTGTAGCTCTTTATAACCAGAATTATGCATGGAGAGAATAAATATTCTGATTATATTTTCTTCTATTAATTAAAAATGAGAAGCAGCATCTTCAGCTGCAGAGAATAAAAAGTGAATTTTTATTAAAACTAGGCCCATTGTTTGTCACGCTAACACAATAATTTGCATTTATTTCCCACTTTCTCCCCAAAGTACTTTTCTGGTTCCTTGTAGACTTCCTTGCAACCATTGAGAATTTCAGCCTTTAAAGGATTGAAAGCCAAGGAGGCAGTAAGAACTGATGAAGCTCTAAGCAGAAAATAGGATGCTTCCATGAAAAAGGTCAGAGAAAAAAGTAGCTTCCAAGTTAGGAGGTGTTAAGTGTTGGTATGCCGAGGTTTACAGCTGGGTACTGCCAGCTCCAGGCTGGAATTACTCTCCATGGGTGAGAACGAGAGATGGCTGAATCCAAAGGTGTGTCAGAAGAGACAGCATGGGCCCACCATGGGCAGCAGGTTGGAACTCTTACCCCATCAGTGCTTCTGGTGATAATGCACAGCCAGTGTCAAGCAGAGAACGTCACTTACCAATGGGCAAATCAGGCCTCAGGGCAGCCAGAGCTTGGGCTGGACAGACAGAGCTACAAATGTTCCAGCACTCAGTACCTCCACGTCTGGCAGTGCCTCAGAGAGGGCAAAGGAAAGATTGTCTCTTGCCTTACACAACACCAGACTGAAGGGTCATTCAAGCAAGGCAGGATATATAAGATGCAAATGGGTCTCATGCTTTTTAAACCATTAGCACTCATTATTGCTAAGTAAGGCAACTCACTGTTGCCCAAAGGCAAGAACTAAATACAATTCAAACTGGACTTGAAATTCTAGAAACCATAGGATTTTTTTCTTCTATAAAACTTTAAAACTTTGGAAATGTGGTAAATAACATGCTGTTCCTCTGAGCAGGTGAATGTAGGAGAGAGTAGAAGAGTTTGCAAAAAATACGTAGGCAGATGGTTTGGTAATTATTTACATGAGTGTTCCTGTACTTCACCTCAGAAAGTAGCTAGTCCTCTCCAGAAACGAGGTATGAAAACACACTGAATACTAAATTGTTCCAGTAGGTCAATTTTCTTCCTCTTAAGAATCCTCCAAAATTGAACCCAGCTACAAATTTTCCCTCAAAGTTCTGCTTTCCACTTCGGTTTTTAACGCCTAAAAATTGCACTGAAAAGTATACTGTAAAAATAGTTTTCTGGTGGCTGTATCACCACCAGTTTTTTAATCAGGACAAAATAGTTTAAAAGCAAAATGCTTACTTCCCTGCTTATTAACCTGTCACTTGTGTTTTGGATGGCCTTTCCCCCCCCTTATCTGTTTGTTCACTCATTTGTTGCTTTGTAGCTGTTTGTTTTTAAAGCCTTCTAGTTCTTTATTGTTTTTGTGTCCCACCCACAGCTATAAAAATTCATATGGTGAATACCACTTCAGAGGTATTTTTATAAATTCAATGCTGCCATGAGCCTTTGAACACCTCCACAGTCTGCCCAGAAACAGTCTGCCCTAAACATGAAGAAGCAGTAAGTACCTCTAGTTATCATCGATTTTCACTGACCACTTTTTGCATGACAGTGATTTTATTTTCTATGTGAACTTAAGATCTCCATAATCTGATTTAATTTTAATTGTATGAACAGGAACATCCATATTATATGAGTGAAATTCAGTCTAGCTGTTACTGCGTGTATGGAGTAGCCGTAGTCACTTTGAGGCATTGTGGTTATTTGTTTCCAAATGTCTCCTTAGATTAACAGTATAAAACATCGACTGTCATTTGATGTAATTTTGAATAATGCTATTTGGAGGGGCAAAATGACCACTCATCAAAGCAGAGTGGGGTCAGAAGGTTGCATTTTATCAGTATCATAATAGGTCTGCCAGAAGACATCATCAGCACATGGTGAGATAAGAAAACAAAATGCTGATTTTTTACTGTAGATAACAACAGCAATAATAACAACAATTATAGTACTAATAATACACAGATTTATATGCTATTTCACTCCATTGTTCTCAAAATATTTCTGCAAAGGTAGGTGAGATAGTTTAACTCCAGTAAAAGGTAGAGAGAAGGAAATGCATAACTGGCAACCAAACATCTTCTTTTCCCTGCCCAGTTAGGGTCACACTGTATCTTTCTCTCACTGTACTTGGCTATCTGTTGCTGCTTTAACCCCAAAATCACATCAAGAAATTCCTTGCAGCACAGCTGAGCTATATTAACAATTTTACAAATGTAATGTGGACAGCACTAGAGCTAACTAGTGCTAGACTAGTGCTAACTAATTAACTGATGCTGGATGTGCATATTATAAGCAAAGGTAGAACCAGTACTGGAGGCATTTAGCCTCCCTCTTCTTGCAGGGATTAATGGCTGGTTTGTGTATCACACCCTGTCCTTGCAAGGTCACTATGCAGCACCCTTGCTGACACAGCTGAGGGCACAAATGTGTGGCAAGTCAATGGAAATAACCTTTCCTTTTTTCCTCCTCTGAGAACAAGTTCAAGGGCATCTGACAGTTTCAGAGAAATGGAAATAGGTGAAAGGAGAGATAATATTTTGGACAAAATTCCTCATACACTGGTCTAAAAGGGGCATGTACATGTCATGCTTCTGTTTGGTCAAAGCTTTAATGTCCTGAAATGTGGACTGCAGGTTCTGGGGCAGGCAGATCCTCCTCATGCCCCAGTACATGTGAGGGAAGCCGGTTACACTGGTGAAATATGGCATGGGTTGGACATGAGCCCTGCACTGTTAGAACCACAGTCAATAGAAAATATGACATCTCTGTCCATCTCTTTCTGAGGATATCAGGCAGTCCTGGTACGGATTTAATATCTGGAAAAATAGTTGCAGCAGCATTTATTATTAATGGTGTTACAGCAGCACCTAGAGACCCATCCTGGGACTGGGATTCCTTCTTCCTGGCAATAGGCAAAAGGGGCTGAAGGAGGGACCCTGCAATTAAGAGGTTACAGTCTGAATGGAAAAGGCAGACAGCAGCTGGAGAGGAAGTAGCTGAGGAGCAGAACGAGGGGTTTGTCTCTGTCAGCAGATAGCCTGGACCACACTTGAATTTGTTATCACCTAAGCACAAAGGGACCCACAACCTCCTGGTGAGCTGGCTGCATTGACACACAGTGTTTTAGCCTAAAGTTTAATATACAGTGTTATCTTTGGGCTTGACTTAAAGGGAAAGACATTGCTAGAAATTGAATATATGAATTGTTTAATGTCTATTCCCCCAAACAAGAAGTTTCTGGTTTACTGAGATAATTCTGACATTGAAAGAGCTGCGGATGAGGCTGTATGGAAAATAAATATTAAGATATCAGTGTTTATCAAAATAGCTGGGCATTTGGAGGGCTGTTACAGTGAGCTGGAAATTAGACATTCTGGACTTTATCCAAGCTGTTGTAAGAATAAATCACTTTTTCTGCCCATTGCCTGAAATAAACAAATATTACCATAATACTTAATTTTTGCCCAATTCAGGAAATGGAGGAAAGACCACAAAACCACTCATTTTCTAGTACTGCAGTGTTTTAATTAATGATAAAGACCATATTTTGTTTAACGTCTTTCTATTTTAGGATCCTGAATCTCAAGTCTGGAAAGCTAAAGACAAAATTTGAAGCATAATTAGAGACATCTATGAAAATATTTGCCTTATTTCCTTCTGATCTTTCAATACATTCTTGAAAATTGTGTATTTGACCACTAGAAATAAAGTTTTCTGTGTGTCCATAGAAAAAAGCAAAAGCGGTCTTGGCAAAGTGTTTATTAATTTTCATTAGAAAGAGTATTTTCCCAAGCACGACTTTATATGAGTTAGGAACCAACTGGGACCTAATGCAAAGTGATTATTTCCTGTATCTTGCAGGCAAAGCTTTCAGGAATCACCCTCTCAAGAGAAAAGTATTTAAAAAATGTTTTCCTTTTTTATTTTTAGTTAATGTTGCCTTAAGGAAAGTGTATTACCTACCTACTTACTTATTTACTTATCTTACTCTTTGATGCGTGTGTATGGGAAAGAATGATACACAGCAAAATATAAGCTTTACTAGAAATAAATAAAGCCAGGGATGCTTCTGTGTTTATTTTCCTGTGACTTCCTCAAAGTAATGTAAAATTAGATAAACATGTAGAGCTCTCTTGGATGCTGAGGAGTGAAGGACATCCTCTGCTCTGGGTGAGGGGGTCTTCAGCACTCTGCCTCTTTGGTACAGTCCCTTAAAATAACTATATTAGCACAATTTCTCAAAATCTGCTCCCTGGTTTTAGATTAGTTCACTAGGAGAGGAAAAAAACCTGACATTTTGTAATTTTTCATTTCCTAAATACAAAGATTGCAATCCTAAACTTGGAGCATTACCCTGAAAGCACACTAGAATAACTATAAATTTACCACACAAACTGTTCCCCGATCAAACAGCATTACCAGAATATACCATCAGCTATACTTAATTCTTAAATCCCTGAGAAAATCTTCTGCAAAGAAATAGGCTCAACTAGCCCTCAAACAGGTTTTTAGAGGGTATATCCCTCTTCTAAGCAATCTTCCTTCTGAGTAATGTGAGCTGGTTCTAGTTAGAAAAATAAGAAGGTCTTTCCAGGCCCAAAGAAGGAGTGTTTGGAAGTTTCACAGGGCTTTTTTTCCCTGTGCCACTCTTCCTCATGCTGGACACAAGCTGTGGGCTGGAAGAGCCAGCTGCCCCCACCAGCACAGAAAGGTGGCTCCGAGGGCTGGGGGGGTCCAGAACCTCCTCCCAGCCCACCTCGGCGTGGTGTCACTGCTCCTCACCCAGCTGAGGGCTCAGCTGGAGATGGTTTGGGTGTGGCAAAGATCCCACAGATTCTGACAACTCCCAAAGGAGGCTCAGTCAGCTTCTGTGGTTTGCAGGATTTGGTGTAGAATGCTGTAATGCAAGAGATGATGTGTTTGCTGCCCTCATGCCTTGAACATGTGATGCTCTTTGGCCAGAACGTGGCTTTTGGTCTTTTTTTGCTGCGAAGATTTCAAGTGCAAGCCTTTGTTTTCTTGGCCATTAACTTTGTATCTTACATATTTAGAGACGTTGGAAGAGCTTGCTAAGACACCATTCAGCATCTCTTCCCATGGCAGCCCCCTGTTAGGACACAAAACAAGGCAGGTGAGGCAATGGGGCTGTGTTTCTGTTTCTCTGGTGGGAGCTGTGGAGGAATCAGCAGGATCAAACTGCAGTGGTCAAAGACCATGGGCTCTTAGGTACAGAGATCACAGCCCTCTCTGCCATAGCACATGGAACTCATCTTCCTTGGGAGGCTGTTGTGTTTTATCTTCTTTCTCTGCCAGAGTTGGGATTAAATGCTCGAGACAGTATTTCTGTTTGGACTCAGATGTTTATTTATTCTTATCTATATTACAGTTTCACAAGCTGTGAGTTCTACAGCACTTCTAGCTAACAAAGTAAAAATTTGAGCCGTATCTATCTCTCTACAAGGTCTTTTAAGGATAAACTGTCCAAGTGAGAAATGACACCTAAATTATTTTTACTTTTAACCCAATAACCAACCACCCATGGCCCGAAATGTGGACTTTTCTACCCAATTACAAAATACCACCCCAACCCATGAAGAAGGCTGTGAAAAAGGACTGGCCTATGCCTTAAAACCTCTATCTTGGTTTATATATTACTATATTCTAAAACCTTAAACTCTAAATTTTCCACCATGTGCTATTATACACTTCTATTCAAACTACACACCCATAATCCCAGGGCTATCATTACATTTTGGAAGCCTTCTCCACATCCTCATGTCAAATGCAGTGGTTTCTTTCAGAGATCAGTGCCTGTCAACACAGAAAATCTAAAATTCTCAGTACCCAGTGTTCCAACAGGAGGCTTCCTCTGAAGCCCCACTGTGTGCAAGTGTGCAGACCATCATCTTGTTTGCATTAAACATAATTTTTAATAAACTCAATATGGAGACTTTCATCAGCTTCAAGATCCAAGTTCAACTTTATAAGTGGGCACAATTCTTTCCATGTGATTTAGCCATAGAATCACACACTCAGTATGACTTAAAACAAGGTTCAAAGTGATGCAGCTTAAGTTGAATTTTGTTTACACAAAATTAATAAATGTGAGGTTATTCTTTATTATTTGCTTTAAATGATTTGTCTTCCTCTTTTAGCTTAGTTGTTTTCCTATTTACATTCTGCTGACTTTTTTTTTTGTCTAGAATTTTTATACATTAAGTTACAGAGTGAATTAATTCTTCAGTTAATAAATAGGACAAAGTATTGTGCAAAAGCATGTACTAGCCAATGTTTGAAACAGTCCTTAGATTTTTGTTTACCGTACCTCTTCCCTATATTTTGGATTGCCATAGGTATGCCCAAAGTTATCCAGGTCAGATATATAGAAGGATAATGATTAGCCTGAGGAAATTGTTCCTGCAAATTGGCTGTTGTGCACAATGTTGATTCCTTCACCAGGAAAATTTAAATTGAAAAAATACAAAAAAGCTTTATGCACCCACTTTGTTTTTTTTTTTTTTTTTTTTTTTTTTTTTTTTTTTTTTTTTTTTTTTTTTTTTTT